>VZTR01019339.1:14647-162001 GCA_013400775.1 Chaetops frenatus
AACCTGGGCTAAGGACATCATTAGGAAAGCTCTTAGGATAGTGCAGCCCTTGGACTATTACAGATTACTGCTCTTCCATGTGGGCAGCAGTGAAGCTGCAACATGTTGTCCAGGGGCAATCAGAAGAGATGTTGTGATCTGTAAGAGGATTCAGAGCCCACTTGTGGGCAGCTATATTGGAGGACAACAAAAGGGGATGATGTGAGATTATGTCAGTACTTTGGTATCCATTAAGGACCCATGGAATGCTGTTAACCAAGCATTGCTACAACCCATGACACACTTGGTACCTTGTTGTGTGCTGCATCATTGTATGGCAGTAAGTCTTTTGGCCACTGGCACCTGGTTCCAGAGGTCGGATTGGTCTCCTTCTGAATGTCAGTCCTGCAATTATGTGTGTGTTTTAGTCATGTCAGAACAAGAGCACTGCAGTCTCCCCTGAGGAAGTTTTCTCTTCACCCACTGGAACAGTCTAGCATTTATTTTGGTGAGATTACTGAGTAGGGTGTCTTTGGAAGAGCAAGCCTGAATCAACTATCTGAACGGAAAACATAGAAGTAATGGATTTACAGAAGTGTTTTCCACAGGAATTAAATGTATCAGCATCACTAGAAAAAATAGGTTTTTTTAAATACTGGAAGATAGCCACCATGGTTTCTGTAAGAGTAAACTGTGACCTTTTGCTTTTGGGATTTGTTTGGAGGAGCTATGTTCCAAGTAATTAATTTAGATTTGGATTTTTCTTCTTCTTTTAAAAAGCATCTGAAAAATTGCTTCAAAAGATCAATAAAGAAACACAGTTGTAGAGAAGTTAAACAGTCCTTGTTATGTATAATGGTAGTCACTGAGGAAATAAGAACAAAACAATCAGTGCACAGAATAAGTAGTTAACAACAGCATGATTTCTTTTAAGTGCGTTTTCAAAAAAATGCCTGAGTGATTCCAGAATCACACTCAGTAGAGAAGAAATATTCTATATCTGTATTTTCCAGTTATACACTATTGTCAGTATAATTTCAGGTTTTTGTTGTCAATTTAAATGTTTTATTTTGAAGAGTTGGATGTTAGAATATTAAAGGTTTGGGCTGTGATTAGAGTTAACATATTAGAATAGCTTTCTTCAAAGAAAATTCCACCCAGGAATTCAGTTTGTTTTACAGATCTAGTGAAGTAACACAGGGTTGATTTCTGCAACAGAAAGTTGTACATGTCTTGACAAAGCAAGTATGAAACCTCTCAGTTGCCTTGTTTATTGAGACACATTTGGGTTCTACTGTGCACAACCTATAGAATTCCTTATTCAGTGGTTTGGTATTTGTAGGAAGGGTCTTTTTCAGGCTTGTTATGGTTTGGGTTTTTCTTGGGGATAGCTTTACTATTATTCTTTACAAAAAGCCAAGAAACTTTTCCTTATTAAACTGAAGGGCAGTTGTTCAGTAGAGTAACTATGAGGGAAGGGATCACTTCTGTCGGCTTGTGGTTCTCAGTTGCATTTATGCTTTTCAGTTTATGGAATTCTGATCTGCACAATTTGAAAGGCACCTATGAGATGTGCCTTTTTACAACCAATTGGAATTGCCATAAGATTTGTGAGGAGTTTTAATTTAAGAGGTTTTTGCTTTCTCTGGTGCTAAATACTGGAGGTGATATAGCATATTGCTTAAAAATAATGACATATAAGATCATACTTGTTCACAATGTAATAATTCTTGTCTACTTTTATGTACAAATAGAAACTCAGGTTCACTTCAGAAGTTTCTAGAGAATGTGGTTTACCAGGAGCTTTAATCGAGCCTGAAAAGCAAAGCCATTTTCCACTCACACAGATTATCCTAGGGCATTATGTGAGCAGTGTTTTTTTCCCCAGGATTGGCATGATTATGTATTATTGTAATGTGTTCTTTTGCACTGATTTGCTGCATTTCAGAGTGATTTTTTTGTAAAGCTCCTTGAGATTTGATATTGAGTGACATTATTGCTAACATGGTTTTATGGACCTTAAGTCTCAAAGCTCTTGAGCTGTAAGTACCTGCTAGTGCTCTACTTCTGTATTCTTGGAACTGAAAAATGCTTTGGAAGTTGAGGGGATTCTCTGTTGTGTTTTAGAGGTTTAGGTTTTTTTCCTGTTTCATAGGAAACGAACCAGTGTATTGGTGATTAATAAATGTTTTCTGAAATTGCAGAGTATTCTCACAACAGTTGGTGTCTACTACAGATCCACTTACAAAGATGTAGTGAAAAGGGTTCCTTAATCTATGCTGTAAAAAAAAATTGCCAGTTTTCTACTGCATCGTCTTCAGGGGGTAAGGTCACCGTTGCACACAGTATATTTGGTTAAGAGGCCAGTTGAAAATGAAAGGAAGTTGTTTCCAATTTCTTTGTTCAGTCACAGTTTAGCTTTCATTTTATATTCTTTTATCTCCAGATAGATTGAACTCTGGGATATAGCACTGTTGGCAACACTTGCTGATTAAATTTGCCATGACCTCTGAATATCACAGGGCCACACAATTTTCTTTCTCCTTCTAGCTCCTCATTATTTTAGTGTCACTTTTTTGCAGTTAGGGAGGTTCTTTAACTGATGTTATTGAAACAACAAGCACTGTAATTTGGTGAAAGCACGGATTGTTGATCATACATTGTAACTGCTGTTCTCATTCTTATGAGAGCTATGTCTGCTGTATGTACATGTGAGTAGGCACCATCACCCTTTTTATAACAGGTATTTGGGAAGAGTTTTCCTTTGGAAATGCTTTTTTAGTTTATGTAATCATTAGACCAGTGATTTCTTTACTCGCATATTCTTGTATTAGGCAAGCTCAGGACCTATTGATGTTAACAGGCATGATGTTTAAGCTAGTTACAAGGAAGACTTTAAATCCCTGTATGACCATTCCATACTGATGAATCCATATAAAATATTGAACATTGAAAATACTTAATGCTAGAGGATGGTAAAGGTTTCCTAAGGCAAATTTTAGCACACTTGACATTCTACCTGAAATAAGCAATTATTTCTTCTCCTTAAAGAAATCTCTATCTTTGGGACTTGTGTGTTAGCGGTTTTTCTGTTGACATTTCTGGTCTTATTGAGTGATCCTTCTAAACATAATCTTCCTGTAGGAGAACTTGCTTCTAAAGTGTGTGCTGGGCAATCTACGTGTGTATAAACTGTGGTTGCATAGCAGGCCCCTGCAATGTGTTTTGCCTAGGTGAAAGTTGGAAATTACTTCCTAGTTGTTTACTGTTCCTTAGTTCTGCAGCTTTGGCAAAATAACTGTTGCAGCTTCGAGCTTCAAGACATCCAGTATTTCCATCAGTGATGTTTTCTGGCTGAATGATTCATAACCTGGCAATTTTTGTTAATCCAATGATTGTGTACAGTTTTTGAACAGTTCTTTTACTAAACCACATTAATATATGCATACAGTAATTATCTCAGTAAGCACATCACATGCAGTGTTTATAAATGGGTACGGATCAGCTGCATGTCCCTTACATTATTGTATGTTTATAGAGCTAAGGCAAATCTAGCCTTCCAGTGTCTGCCTACAATCTCCTTTTCAATTACTTTTACATTCAGTAGTCATTATTCATAATAGAAGCTTATGTAAGCTTTCTATTTTTGTCTCATTCTAGCTATGACATATTAATAACTTTCAATACTCTCTAATAGCAGTGAAATTGCAAGTACATACTTCAGGGCATTTTCTTACTGAGATTTGCTAATGTCTGCAATTCATAAAGACCTCAGTGGTCAAGCTGCCTGTTCTGTCATTCAGCTCTGGTGAATTGACATTCAGAAGCTTGTGGCTAATTACACTGGATAATAAGTATACTTCCTTTAACAGTGGCTGTTAGCAGAGGATATGCTTCATATTTTATGTATTCTTTCAAGCCGGTGTAATTTTGGTAGTGATATCCAGGGAAAAGTGGTTCAGCATTTCTTGAATGATGTTAAGCAGATGTACCTTGAGTGGTGTCAAGGAGCCAGTACTTGACAGAAAGGCATAATTCTTGTGATGGACCAACAGAAGCTTAACTGTCTTACATCAAGAGAGTATTTCAAGATCCAAAAGATATTATCAAGGCATAATATTTTGACTTATGTAAAATGAGGAGTTGCTTTCAGGTAATAAGTGGTTTACCTGAGAACAAGTTCTAGTATCTGAATCCCTATCTTGAATAACAGTGGCCACAAACTGTATGCAAACATTGTATGTGCTAGGACATTTTGACTTTCTTTGTACATGTGTCTGGGATACTTGTTCAATGTATTCTAAGTGCTTTACACAGTCATTCAGTGTTTTTTGTAGAGTTAACCTTAGTAGCTTTATATGTTCATAGAAAGATTCAGGAGAAAATAAGCCCTTACTTTATGATCTAAAGGTGGTGCTTACCGCCAGCAAGAACTTCATCCCTGTAGTAGCTGCTCTCTGTATTCTCGGTGCCCTCTTGGCTGCCTTGACGACACTTGCGCATTGTGCTGATGTTTGACTGCTTTTCACCAGCCTCCGCACCTCTACTGAGCCTTTCCATTTTAAATCAAGGGCTTTTTTTTCTCCCTCTTTTTGTGTTTAAATTTCAGAGATTCAGTGAAAGATGTAGCAGTCATCTTGGGGCTGAGGACAAGTGGTAGAACAAGTACGCCTAGAATTTAAAATACTCTTATGCAGCCTTCCTCTGTGAAGAAACATAGGTTGAGTCTGGGGTGCTGGATGATGGAAGGACATGGATTCTATCAGCCATGGATGAATGTACTGTACTAATGATGCTGACATAAAGTGTTGAAGGGATGAAAAAACACCGTCATTTACAGCCATTCTTAAAATTGGACTGTTTTACACTTAATTTGAGCTGTTTCAGTGTTCAGTTGCAGTATCAGTGCAGGGTAAGTGTACATGCCTTCTTTCTTTTTTTAATAATTCTCTTGCAGTGCTGTGATGTTGCCGTACTTCAGCTTTGTGCAGAGCTTTTTGTAATCTTAGGTTGAATTAGTGTTGCACTGTCTGGTTCTGTGAGCTATTGCAAGAGACCGACACAGTCTTAATTACTAAGCAGAAAATGTAGGTAAATTCTTGATGTCTCTTGAGCAAATTTATCTTTTTCCATTATACAGGTTTCCTTTACAATATCTCTCTTGTCCATCTTCCTTTATTCCAAACACATAACCAGTGAGTCTCAACAAAGAAAGAATATGGAGAAGGAGACCTCATATCTAGAAAGAGAAATGCAAGCTCCAGTAGGGAGTGTTTAATGACAGACCCCACTTGTGTGATACATCATATGCTTGCCAACATAGAGAAGAGGATTTCAAAATAAGGCGGTGAGGAAGTGGAACCTGGGTTTATTCCACTCCTACCAGTTTGATGCCAATGCCACTAATAAATGCCCTGAGCCTGGAGAGGGATTGCAGGTCAGCAGAAGAGCACCCGAAGGGCCGCACAAAGGAATTCCAGACACTTGAGCCAGTAAGTTGGCTTCATTGGGGCTGAATTAAATTCCGCTGTGCAAACACACATAGCATGGGGAATAAGCAAGAGGAGGTAGAGAGGAGTACATGCCTGCAGGGCTGTGATCTTGCCATCATGATGACTGGAGTGTGGGAGTGGAAGGATAGGGCTGTTTAGGAAGCACAGGTAGTGGAGATGAGGAGTGGGTGTCACCTCTGTGTTAATGAGCAGCTGGAGTGCATGGAGCTGGAGCTCTGCCTGGGGATGAATGAGAAGCAAAGAGCTTATAGGTCAGGATTAAAGGAAGAGTGATGTTTAGGGAGGTAGTACAGTAGGGGTTTTTCAACAATTCTTTGATATTTCAATGTGCTTATTTTACTATTCATGTGAGTGCTCCTATTCTCATGTCACTTAAAAACATTTCATGAAATGCACCATCTTGTACTGATTGGATACTGTTGTATGGAAAATCTACTTGTATAGCAGTCTGCTAGATTATGAATGCATAAGCCATTAACTTGCAAATTTATTGGTGGAAGCATCTTCTAGACTTCAGTGTTACACATCAACCTTTTGCTTTTAAGCTTAAGAAATAACAATTTACTGTCTCATTTTCCACAAAGAGAAAAAGTAAGGGGATGGGCAAGAATAACTTCATTACTTTTCTCCTTGGTTGCCTTTGAAAAAGGCAACACAAAGTCATGGATAAAATATACTTTATTAATTATTTTGAATTAATTAATTTTTCACTTTTAAAATGTTCATTATAATGAGATGGTTTAATGAAGCTGGTCAGGTTAGACCTTCCAATACATTTGGTTTCACAATTGGGAGTCTGTCTTACTGCTTTACATTAATTGGCTGCACTTAGCCTTGTGTACCAAAAGGATCATATTCATAGGAAGATGTATCCATTTCACTGGGAACATATGCACTGAGCTGGGACACTCAGCTGGCCTGGTGGAGCCAGTACCATCCTTTCTACTGTTATGTGACAGCTGTAAAATGTTGCCTGAACTGTGTATATCCAGCTGGAGATTTTTTGTTATATCTATGTGTGCAAACAAATTATCAAAAAAAGGAAAGGTTGCCTGTCAAGTAAAATAATTTCAAGGTAGTAGGGTATTTATTAAGAATGCATACACTAAGTTCATCTGCTGCCTGGGGTTTAGATGATAGGATCCTATAATCCATAAAGAGGTCATCTTGAGCATACTCTTAAGATGACTGTGCAGTGTCTTTGAGCAGAAAATATAATAATGATGCTTCTACTTTTACAGATTTTGATGTCTGCTTTTTTGAGAAGCTTAAGGGACTGCAGTACTACCACACTGAGTGTGTGCACATATTTATGTATGTTCTGTCAACATAATTTCAGTGCTTCTATTAGTGATATGTGTTGTTTGCCCTGACTTTAAGGACTTTACTGATGAGCAGTTTAATTTCAGAATTCAGCCAGGAACTGGATTCTGCTCATAATTCTCTTATTGACTTGAGTCGCCTTTGGCAAATTGACTAATATTTGCATTTCTAGTATTTGAAAAATGCTGGTATTTATTTTTGTACACTGCTTCTAGGGCAAGCTAGCTTTAGAGTGAAAAATTGCTGAATGTTTATTTCTATATATTAAGCCCATCACTCTAGGATTTCTTCCATATTTAGTTCCTCAGGCAGATGTTCAATTCAATAATATTTTCTTTCTGGTACAATTCCTAAAATTATTTTCAGGGAACTGATTGTGGTGTTAAAAGTACAGAGGATGGAGAAGGCATGAGAGAAAAAATGGATGAAATCTCTCTGAAACACCCAGGTTTTTTCATGCTTTCTGAACACTAAATACATGGATAAATGATGTATTTTTATATCATGAAAATTAGTGAGTCTGTAGTAGCAATAATGCTACTACTTCAGTGTTTTCACCATAGTGTTTTGAATTTCGCTTCATTGGATGTATACAGAACAGTAAAAAATAGTCTTACGTGAGAGTATTTTGCTTGGCTATTTCATTTAACAAAAGAAACTGTAATGTACATGAATTAAGATGAGGATGTAAATGAGAGATCAGAGAAGTTCCCAGTGCAGCACCATGCCAATTATATTTTAATACTATGGACTAATGATGGATAAACATGTGTGAGATATACATACATAAAATATCGACTAGATTTGACATTTTTTTGAGAGCCTTTTCTTTCAAATTTCCTGATGCTTGTCTGTTTAAAATCTATTTAAAATCTTATGCCTGTTGTGAAACTGACACCAGTTCAGTTTCATTTTTGCAAAGAAATGTAATACTAGTTTTTGTGTGTTCATGATCTTGTAAAAGAAAAACAATGAAATTCCATCCAATATATGATGAAAGTATTGAACAGGTTTAATGTAGCTTGATCAGAATTACAAAAAAAAAATATTTTGTATAGAAAGTTATTTGTTAAGTAAGATAACAATTACATAGGTTACACTGTTGAAGGAAGACTTAAATGAGTACAATGAGAATAATGTCCTACAAATTTGAGTCTGTAGTAAAAAGTGAGGTATAACAGTTCTTTTCTACAAATTCCACGTGTGTGTTATGAGAAGCTGTCTGAAGGCTTGCCAGCTTCTGCAGTCTCATGCGGGCTTGTGGAAACAGGCTGATTTAGCTAAGTATTTACAAAAATACAGACACACAAAGCGTGGGGCAGCTCAGGGTTCAGACTGGAGTGTTTGTGTGCACTTGTAAGTGCCCACACACGACCTGCCTGCCTGATGTGCCACTTTAGTAAGTGAAACCTAGAGGTGCACAGCCACTGCAGGACTTCTGCTGAGGTCAGTGGACCTCTGACTACCTTCCTTCTGCAAACTGTCCCGGGGCAGACATGGTGGTGGCACGCAAGGATATTTGGCTCTCCATCTCTCCAAAGCCGCTTTCTGCCCATGAACCAAATTCCTTCAAAATGTGCTATGACAATTCATCAATTACTGTGTGTTAGCAAAAACTAATGAACTAGTTATAACTAGTTATAACTACCTCATTAGTGAAGCAAAGTTATAATACTCAATGAAACATTAATTTCAACAGTCGGAAGATCAAATAGGAGAGACACTCAGACATACGTCACTCATACATGACTAATTGCAAATACATGCTGTGTTTAACCCATGCTGGCTACACCAGAGAAGTTGTATTCCCGTGCACCTTCCATTCCAGCTGACTGCAGGAGGACACCCATCTGATGAGAATGGGGTCATTCTGACCATTCAGCATAAATGGTTATAAAACAATCAGTAATTATAAAATTACTTCAACCTAGGTCCAGCAACAGGCATGAGATTTCAGTGCTTTTTTTTTGAATTTTGGTGCTGCCTCCTTTGAGGTTTTGTTTCTGCACATATGTTGTGCCTGTTGGTGGCTGTTCCTCTAAGGTTTTTTGAAGGATCTTGGCTGAAAAAATACAAAAATTTTACTGAGATTAAGAAATTAATCTGTCCATATTTCATTCAGGTTTTTGTTGCTGCACATTTTGATGCCCTCTGATAAGAAGGCATATTTTATCTTTCTGCAAAAAATAAAACTGTACATGGCAGATATAGACTGAGGAGCTGTCACCTCAATTAGCAGCAAAATAAATTTTCAAATATCTCTCAATCAGCTGTTCCATCAAAACCAGCTACTGTTTCTAAGAAAAGATACCATTCTACAGGTTTTGGGTTATTGTTTTGTGGGGGTTTTTTGTTTGTTTTTTTTTTAATATACAAATCTCATTGCATTCAGATAATTAAAATGCCATAACAGTTTTCACATTTCATTGCCTAATTAACAGCAATAAAGGCCACACTAAATCAGGATGAATCTGTAATTTCATCATTAATTGCACAAGTGCGAGTGTCAGAATCATAATGAGATGCACAAATCTGGAGGTAATGAGGCTGTGGCTGTCTGGGAAATTAGAGCAAGTACTGGCACAAATTGTACAGCAAGGTTTATTCCCATTTTATTAATTATATGCTTGCACAGGGAATTGTAACCAACTCAAATTACTTTAATTTGTGAAAGTCCTGCTCTAGCTATGAACCTGACATCTGAGCATGAAGTTGGGTTGCCCATCCCTCCCTCAGTGCAAAAATTGTGAAACATTTCAGTGCACTGAAGTGTTTGTTTAGATGTGAAGATTCTGACAGTCTAACATGGAAGGATATTGCAACGCTGATTGATTGTAGTACTGTTGAATAGTGACCATTTAGTGCTGGTGGGACCATCCTACTATGCAGGACACCAAGTCTTTCTCAGGTGGAAAGTAGTTTCAGTAATACCAAAATTTGGTGTATGACAAATAAAAATATTTGGGGCACAGATAATGACTGGTATGATTTAATTTCATCTCTTAACCGGGTGTAATACTTGTTTGATAAACTGAAAAATAACAGCTTGACAGTTTCAGTCAAGTGGAAGTACAGTTTTGCATTCCAACAAAAAAATGTTGTAGTGCTACAGATTGCATTCAATAAATACTGATTGAAACTTGTTGATTCCTGTGAGGTTGATTGATTTTATGAACAGATCATGCAAGTTAACCTGTATTTTAGACCAAGATGATTAAATTATTTGTGCTGATTCTATCCTGAGACTGTATGATAAACTGCTGAGTAATTTGGATGTTTATACATCTGAATTGACTTTTTTGGAACACATGCATGTTTTATGTTGATAGCCAAGGATGACAGTGGTCTTTCTGACACTTCATCCCTTATGCTTTTGTTCTAAATGCTACTAGACTGGTGCATGGAAAATCTTCTGTAACATGCTCATAAAATCACTATTCATTGTATCTATATTTTGTTTTTATGTTGTAGTAATGTTTCTAATCAAACAGTTAAAATCATACCTGATAGGATTGCTAAAAGGGTTGTTCAGAAGACGCTCAATGAATTGTTTCCTGGGTTATGTTTGCTATGATGTTGTAAAGTTGTAAAAGTGCCAGTGAGTTTAATGATTATCTTCAGCAGCAGAGAAACATTTCAGAAGAAGAACATTGACAGTCCTGGAGTGGAAACGCTGGATTTATTCTCTTCCTCTAGATAGAAGTTGCTACTAGCACTTCACTCCTTCTATTAGCAGTTAATAGCTGAAAGGTTTAATCCAAAACCCTTCTGTAGTCATACTGAATGCAGCATTAGCTATTGTAGTATCCAACAGTGCTATTTCGTTAAACCTGAGAGAGAGATACTATTTCCAGTTTCTGGTAGTCACCAGGAAGAGCTGGTGTGTATTACCATATAATGGATCAAGTTCCAAGTACAGCCATCTTGTGTGTGAAACATACTGCTTGGGATAAGAACTATCAGTCAATCAAAACAAAACCTTGATGCATTTCATTGCATCTTTGTTTCAGACTAGTGTGTGGTTTTGCTCATGTTTCCAATCTTGGTAGGTCTTTAGGTCTTTGCATTAAAGGAAAAGTAGTAGCTACAGTAGTAGCCTTGTAAAACCTTCAGTGGCACAAATTTTTTTTCCATTTGGGTCTTCTTAATCAGCACAGTTGGACTTACTCAGTGCTCTGCAGATATTCTGTGTCCTTAACCAGCATGGGAGGTTTATCAAGGTACAGATGGAAGCCATACTAAAGACTGCCAGCATAAACCCAGTACTTATATCTTCATCTTTTATTAACAGATGGTATTAGAAGAGGTTCAGTGCTGTTTTTCAAAGGACTTGCTGGTTGCTACTTCAGAAGAAAATTTTATCTGTGTCCTTCCCTATTTGGCACCCCTTGCTCTTAAAAAATTTGATTTAAAAGTTGAAATTTGACAAAACCATAGTTCTGACACCTCCCATAAGGCTGGTTGTTCCATGTCAAGATGCCGTCTGTCAGGATGCTTGTTTTTAGATTCCTGTTCCCTGGTAAAAGATTTTGGCAATCACAAAGCTCTCAGAGTTTTTGCCCTGAGGACAGGTGACAGACTGCAGTGTAACCCACACTGTGAGTGGCTGTGTACTCTGACCTGAATTTATCCCCAGTCTTTGATGCACAGCAGGTGTGTCTTCTCAACTATGTCTTAGAAGAAAATCTTTCAATGGAAATTACATCCTCTTTTCTCCTCAATTTTTGTTCTTCAGATTTCCCCACAAAGCATTATTTTTTGAATTCAGCCTTGTCATGTAGCTGTATGTAGTTTTTGACCTTTTATTTGACTTCAAGAAAATTATGTTGTCCATCATATTGCTTCAGAATTTATTTATTATTTTCATCCCAGTACTGATGGCTATAATCAGGAGCTAACACTCAAAATTTTTCTTTTAGAGATTTTGCATATCTGTGACTATCAAGAAGACTGTGAGGTTTGGGAGCAAGGAATGAGGGGAAAGGAAACTATATGTTTTATCTTAGCATTTCTTTTCTAGACTAGTTTAATTTTTTTTTTACAACATATCTTTTTCAGTTATTTTGGTTGGATAGAACAGATGATGCTGTTTGGCATCCCAAAAATCCCAAAAGGTGCCCCATGGCATTGGTACCATGCCCAGGATGAATTCCATCAAGCCACCATCACAGCTTCTTGGAGCTTCCAGAATTTCTATTTATCTCAAATGTGGAACTGAGATGCAGGGAAGTGAATTTTCTCAAACCTAAGAGGCAGAACTGTACACAAGATTCTCTTCCTAGGTTCTCATACATTGTTTCTGTATAGATTTAGTATCGTAAGGACCTCTTTGATTTTTTACACTGAACTGGTGGAATTCTAGAAAATGATCAGAAAGTGGTTGAGTGTATTAAGGCGGTCTGGAGTAGAAGCAGCAGCTCAGCACTGAAAAATGAATGGGTTTTTACCTACAGCTTACAGGCGGCAGTGCTAATCAGGTGTCTATCAGATATCTACATCTTTTCTTCCTCTTCTCTTGCTTTTCTGTGTAAGTCAGTTTAACAGATGCTTTTTTGAAGGGTAAAAAATACTGTAACATGATTAAAAATTGAATACCTAAGTTTATCAGTAAAGCTGATCTAAAATAATATGTGTAAAACTCTAAAGCAGCAATATGAATTGCAGTTGACCTAGTTTTTTGTGACTTGATGAGCTCATACTGGCTTTGAAGGTACTCGAGCTTTTGTAGCATAAACTATTATTCTGAAATATTACTACCCTGTTGAACTGTGGTTAGAACTCATTGTAACTTCATTCATTATTCAGAAGACTGTAGCCTTAATAGTAGCTTAAGATACATGTCATGTATTTGTAATGAATTAATTTGCTTTCAGCATTGATCAACGCTTAATGTGTAATTAGTGAGCAGATTTAATAATCTGCTAGGATGATACTCTCTGCTACATAACCATTGTGCTTGTGTCTCACAAAATCCAGGGCACAGAGAGGCCGCAAGAGAAAGGCTTGCACAACAGCAAAGATAATATGTTGTGTGTTGCTGGATTTCAGAGTGTAATATTTTGTATTTTATTAACATAGAGTTGGTACTGGAAGGCAAAGTAAGATGGAATATACCATGTCTAAAACTGGCTTTAAAATTTTAATGTTGAAGGTGCATAGCTGTGCTGAGGTTGTAGGGAGGTGGGGTCGGTCTCTTCTCCCAGTTAACAAGGGACAGAATGAGAGGAAATGGCCTCTAGTTGCACCGGGGGTGGTTTATAATAAAAAATTTATTCTCTGAAAGGGTGGTCACGCATTGGAACAAGTTGCTGAGAGAAGCAGTGAAATCACTACCCCTATGAGTGCTCAGAAGATACCTACATGTGGCACTTGGGGACATGTTTTAGGGGTAAAGGTGGCAGCTGTTAGTTAATGGTTGGACTTGATGATCTGAAAGATCTTTTTGAACCTTAAAAATTCTATTATAAGGGACATACAGTTTGAAAATAAACCTAGGATGATCTATAGGAATAACTGAAATTATATCCCTCTTTTGTGTGTGTTTGTATGTTTTGCTATCTTACATTGCCCTTAGGCAACAGGGTAATTGGAAGGTCTAGAGGGACTTGTTGATAAGAGCACCCTCCCTCCCTTTACTGAATGTGCACAGTTGTAAGTAAAGAAATTCACAGGCATAACAAGCTCTTCTCAGCTATTGTACTACTGTTCTCAGAACTTACAGAGGTGTCTTGTAGAAATACTTTACAGCAGTGTTTGAGGGCTTCTATCTATTCAGGCATAGAGTGTTTGAATATGTACAGAAGGAATTTATGAATGAATGAATGAATAAATAAGTAAACACTGTATGGATTTGCTTCTTAGGGATTCCTGCAAGTATAACTCCCTTTGAGAAGAACACTTGGCCTGTGCTCTTTGCAGGTAAAAGCCTGGGAACAGCTGCCCCAAATACATATTGATAAATAGCTATCCTTGCTTAGTGTAGGTCTGAAACCCTGCAATATATACAGCATTCAACAGGTTCTAACAAGCAAAATTCAGATGATATTCCTTATGTTGCACTGACTTTCTGGGTTGCTCTGGGAACATTGGAAGAGCTGGTAATGTCATGTGGACAGCTGTAGTACAGCATGGCAGTCAGCTGTTCACAGGCAACAGCTAAGAGCTGCTTTAGTGAGCACTCATGAACACAATTTTATTTAAACACAATTTTCATATTACAAGCAATTAGAATAAGTGGTTTATGGAGAAAATGAAAAGTTTCTGCACATTAAATATGATAATTTTATCTCTTGAACTAGAATTCATATAAAGTTACACTGTATCTAATAATAATTATGAAATAGCATCATTCTTCTAATTCCATCTGTCCAAATGTTTGGTTGCTGAATGTTTTTCAGTGCAAATACTTGCTGAGCCATATGAAATGGTGAAATGGCTTGAGCAAAATAGTAATCCATAGTCAGCCCATCAAAGCACTGCTTTTCTGAGGTTACTCCTTATCAAACTAAGACACTTAAAAGGCTTTAAATTTGTTGATTTTTCCACACATTTTAAAAAGATTCTTCTGGCTGTAGCTGTAACTTAATCTAGTGGTCCTCATAGGAACTGTTAAGGTGTAAAAACTGGTTTGTTATCACTGGGGACAAAACTGCAGTAAGAGTCCCCTGTAAAAGGAATATCAGACAGGCAGATTTCAGAAAAACATGCTGCTCTAAACCTGGGAAGAATCACAAGCATCATTCACTGCAACAGCTGTAGCAATTAGCCAATTAAACAGATTTTATTGATAATCTGCAATAGCTAATAAACTTTTAATGAGCTATAAAACACCCCACAGATCAATCTTGCTGTTAACAGGCTGGATCATAAGCAATACTTGTTAATTCTAAATAGCCTTAGTGTTGGGATATGGAAGGAGTAAGTGGACTATATGGGAAATGTGAAAGTGAAGCCATCATTCCAAATAAATTCTGATAATTTAGTGAATATTTATAATTTGCTTCAGCAGATAAAACAACCATTTTGAAAAGGAAGGTCTGGGGGCATCTTTTTAGCTTGCCATGTCATTAAGTCGGGGATGAGACTTTCAGCCATCAGACTACAGCACAATCACAGAAAAGCTGATAAAGAAAACTGGGAAGGTTTGAGGGGATTAGGGATTTTCTATAGTCCTGTGTAATACAAAACCATCTCTAGGGGAATCACTGTTCCAAAACACAGGGCTTAAGTAACTGTAGTAACTACTTGCTTGGTACTGTATTTTTATCTGATTGGTTGAATGTTATTTTTCTCAACCAAAATAGTTATTTAATCTTACACACTGGCAGCTTGGGTCTTTTTTAAGATAAAAACATGGAAGGCTAACAGGGAGATATTTAAGGATTAAGAAGTTGTAGGAAGTAAAATGTTGACAGATAAGATATTCCTAAAAGTTTTAAAATACCATACATAGTAAAGAACTCAAGAAGTATTTCATCAGTATTACTGTTATAGGATAAATTCATTGAGAGTCCTAAGATTTCGAGTGAGTGACTGATATAAACTGGAACTGTGACTTTATGGGAAGTTCCTACCAAATTTCCAAGCAGCAACAATATTAATACATTGCATTTTCTAATTTCTGATGTCACATTTCCTTGTGGTTAGCCCAGTACTGTTACTTCCATCGTACTATTATCAAAATGTTGGTTCAGCTGAAGATTCAAGTTGTTGTTCAGGGAAATTGCCAAGGTCCATGCATGTGCATCCAACTGTGCACTTAAAGAAAGAAAATAGTATTGCTTAATATATGTCCTCTTTCTAGCTCTGTGTATGAAAAGCACTTGCCTCAGTGTAGCATAAAGTCCATACATTGAGATTGAAAACATTAAATGTCTGCACAAAAATGTAGGCTTCAACTCTCTAAAAAAAGAGTTGTTTCATGTCCTGGAGTGTTTTTATCTTCCTCTTTGGTACAGCATTGTCATGGACATTTTCTGCACCTAAAGTAACTGATGAGCTCAGAGTTTTTTGTAAATATTTGCTTGAACGCTTTATAAGTATTTGTTACAGTTTTCAAATGTTTGGAGTTGGCAATGAAAATATTTGCAGGTATGTAGCAACCAGAGTAAGCATTCCCAGCGTAAAGTGTGTGAAAGAAACTGTAACACAAAAAAACCCCCCTTTCTTAGTAGATGACAAATGTTGCAACAAGAATCAGGCCTATAACCATCAAGGCTCTCCCAAAAAAAGCTTCACTTACACTGCAATTATTGCTAGAAAATTATCTTTGGTTTCTTGGCCGTGAGTTAATTGAAAGTATAAATAAATAATAAATAAAAGCCACTCTTCTAAGTGAAGTTTTAAGTGAAATCTGTTACTGCAACACTTCAAGATTTATCTGCAGGATGAATAGAACCAATATAAAGACTGTAGGTAAACCAATAAAATGTTGGCTGCAGCTGACTTCAGCAGGTCTTCCTTGTTCCAAAGCCACTACAAAAACAATATAAATTCAAAACAGTACAACGTGTAAATGCCACTTGGTGGTCATTTGCTTTGCATCTGCTGTGCAGTCAAGTACTTAAATCTTTTATCAGGGGTGAGAGTGGGATGTAAGGTATGGGGGTCTGTGCAGTAACACCAAAATACATCTGTAATATCCTGTTTCTATGGTATAGAATCAGTACATAGCTGTTCTCCAGAACAGCTCACCCAACTCTTTGAGATCAGTTGAGATGTTTACTTTCAACTTGCAGCAGTTCTAATTAATGTGGTGAGATTTCTTCTGGGATTTCACAGAAAAATTAGGTTACTGCAGTTGGATCTTACCTAGAACACACCTTGCAGGAACTGCAGACAAAAAGGCTGGGCAAGCAATGAAAGGGTGGCACAAGCATCACTTTGTTCCATTACTGCATGTGCAGGTTGCTGGGTTTGAAGTTCACCATCATCCTTGTACTCATACCTTTGCTGGGTCTCAGTTGGTTACAGTGCTGTCACTTTCTTTGCTTCCCTGATAGTTTTCTTGGAGGCAGTTCCTTGTTTATTCCCTGGTAATGGATTGTACTTCACAACTGTCTAAGTTCCTAGATATACATGAATCCTGCAAATTCACTGTTAGCACAGACTCTCCCTGAGCTCCTGCTATGCAGTTTCATTTGGCAGTTTGTCTTGTCAGATATTTGTATTATTTAGAGGAAAAATGAACAAATAAATACTCACTGGGTTTTGCTAATGGGTCCAAGAAAACAAACACTCTTCCACTTTAGCTAGAAAAGGAAACATACAGAGAGCATAATAATAAATGTCTGTGTATTTCTTGTGGGTTTATTTTCCTCAGTAAAGTATTGCTTGAAGATAATGTCAGAGCCTCTAGAAGTTCATTATTCCCCTCCTGCACACAATTTTTACCCTTCTGCTTAGGAAAAAAAATAGTCTGCTTGCTGTTTTCTCACCAAAGAGCCATTATGTAATCCCTCCTTTTATAATCCTTTGTATCTCTTTCCCAGGCAGCCTTGTCTGAGGATCCCAGTTCAGTAGTACATTTAGAGTTAAAAGTAAAGTGAGTTTTGCCTTATGTAGCAAGCTCTCATCCAAGGTTGCTCCCTCTGAGTAGCTGGTCAGCAAATGGTTGTTTATTACACCTGGCCTTGGAGAGCAGATGCTGGTCTGACAGAGAACTGCCGTGTGTGCGCCCTGAGGCCATAACTGCTGCCACATTTTTATAACCTTAAGCAAAATTCATAACTTAGTGACATTCCCTGAATTGTCAGAGGTACTTGATGGAAATGCATCTTGAAGAAATGATATTTAAAAGATTTATTGGAGACTACATTGCATGATCTGTACTGCAGAAAAGGTCCTGAGAAGCTCATTGTGATGCTGCTTTTGGATAGAACATGAATGGCAATGCAAAGGCTTGTTAATGCAAGTTACAGTGATACTGTATTTGCTAATACATGGATGTGGAAGAAGCAAAGACGATGACTTTTGCAAAATGTAGTTGGTCAATGCTAAGGTTCTAGAATTCATTTTTGCTTAAGTCTGTAAAAATCATGAGACAGACTGCATACATCTAGTTTTTAAGTTGCTGTAAGCAGACAAAAAAAATTAGGTGCACTGGATTGCCCAAATTCAGGTTTTCAGTTGGATTACATTTATAGATTCTATTTCTCTATTTTGAAAATTTTCATTTTCTATGTTTACATAGTTAACTATTTTGTTACTCTTCTCACTTGCACAAAATGTCAAGTGTCTTCAAAGCACTGGGCTATTTTTATGCCTCTGTAGTGAAATGGAGAAAGAGAATGTCATTTAAATATTTCAGTTTTATGGTTAGGACACAGTTTGATTTTGATCCTTTTCCTATTCTATCTAAATTACATAATTTGCACAAATTAGATATTACTGATGCAAAAATTGTTACTCCAGGGGACATGAAGACATAGAATCTTTAGGTTGGTAGTTGCCTAAAACATTAGAGGAGTGATAGAAGTTATTTTCTTAACTAGCAAAGCTTTATGCTGACAAAACCCTAGAGCAGATTCATTTATCTTTCTGTCCATTTTACTTGTTCTGATGAAGTAGCTTATTCAGGTGCTGCCAATAAAATCCTGGTCAGTCTTCTAGGTATGTTTTCATTTTGGAGGGATGACAAAGTGGGGTTAAATTGTGACGTGCCAGTTGACTATTTAAATATGTACCATTTCACAGATTAGCCAGGTCTTCTTGACAGGGCAGGCAGTGTTATTTTTTTATGGGTTTATGTCTTATCCTGAAATGTTGCTTTGTTAATTATTACTGTAAAATGAAACTTTGAGGGATTGTGCACTTACAGGAACACCAGGATTATCCTATATTATAGCCTAAAACTGCAAACTGGCAAGAAATATGTGTGCTTTGTGATTTCTGAAGTGCTTATTACTTATGGAGTTTTTGTTATTTTCACTACAAAAGTAAAAAATTCAAAAGTAAAAAAGTCTTTCACTTTGACTTGCAAATTTCCAGAATTTTTTATCAGTCTGGACTTCTTTCACAGCATCATCTCAAGTGTTATCCCTCATGCTCATGACTTGCAGTTATGAGATCTCTGAAGCGAATCTCCATGAACTTCCAACCATAATATTCAACCATGGCACCACTGTAGTACTACGTCCATTTATGATACCAGGTTGCCTGAATAGTTTTAGTATGCCTCAGGATGTTAGTATGTTCTTCAAATTATGTTTAGAGTTTTTCAAGTAAATTGTTTGCTGCTTTTTTATCACAGTGATTGGAAAATAATTTTGATGTTACTGTTTGATTTTTAATAGAGAAGTTAAAATCATTGTAAGAAATCCTTTTTTTTATTAATGAAAAACTTGTATTAACTTTTTATTATTTCATTGGCAGTGACTTTTTTAGAGCCAATTGGTAAGCAGTCTGTTTTGAAAATTTAAGTGTTCTCAACAGGAGAAGTGAAAAAATAACAAATTAATAGAAAATGTAGCTTATCTGTGTTGACTTGCTGAAATACCATAACACTGATTAAAAATAACAGCCACTTTATCAATGTTCTTAAGTTCCAAGGCTTGACAGACTTTAACTCAGAAAAAAATATGATCATGCTTAATGGCTACTTAGTATTACAGAACCCATATATAAATGATAAATCATGGCTTACTCTCTTATTAAGGTATTTCTTAGCATATTTCTATGGTGTATGTTGCTGAAAAATTAATGTTTTTCCAGAACCCTTGGTCCTTTAAGTATGTTGTACAATTATCTGAGCAAATTAGAGAAGTAAGATGCCAGATCTACTGCAATTAACATTACTCAACCCAGTTCTATTTCTAATGATTTTCTAAATACTGTAAAATTAACACACTTAGATTTACCTTGGAGTTTGGTATGTTTCCAGGCAAATGCACCAAATCAGCACTTGTTGGAGTATGGTTCAGTATCTCATCTGTTCTTTTTTTATTCCTCCTGAGCCACAAACTTTGCTGTTGATTGACGTATTCTCTTAATGCTTTTCCCTGTATGGAGATTAAACCATGACTGATGGAACTGTTCCAGACGTTTTCATTTACCTAGATTTCTCCCTCATCTACTGCAATCGCACCTACTTGCCCTGTGGGAAAACAAAGTTGAAATAGGTGCTAAAACCGAAATAAGTTTTACATTCACCTAACTGATTGCAGTACTTATGGGCGAAGTAATAGAAAGTATTTCTGGTTTGTTATTTATTTCCTTGTTCAAAGGGATGTGTAGCAGACAGTAGCATTGCCTGGAAATTGGCAAAGGCTGGCTAAATGTGACCCTTAGCTAAATGTTGCTGTATGATTTGTTGAAATGTTCTTGGTAGATATCATGAGCATCCAAACACCAGAACTGGGAACTGCATTCAGAATACTTCATTAAGTTAGAGAAACAGTTTATCACTTGTAGTCCTGTTTCTGCAGTCCTTTCTTATTAATTTCTAATATTTTGTTTGACTTATTGGCAATTTTTGAGTGCTGACAGAGAACTACCTATATAAACACTGAGGTCATTTCTCTGGGTGATAGCAGGTTATTTAGAACTCATATATTTTTCTCATAGTGATTATTTTGTGTTCATTGGCATCTGACTTTAGTTGCCATTTTATTGCGACATAATTTGTTTCTTTGAGCTTCTGCAACTCATTTTGGTCAAGTTTGGTTTTTAATTGGCTCTGAGCATTTTCATATCATCAGAAAATTTTGCAGCCTTGCTAATTTTTACAGATTTTTCTGTATATGAAGTGAACTGCAGAGGTCACAGCACAGATATTTGTGAAATGCTGTGCCTTCACTGTTATGAAAACAACCACTTACTATTGCCAGATAAACAGTCCATATGTCTAGTAATTTGATGGAAAAGTCTTACTCAGTGCAGAACTATGGATTCGTACTGGTATCTTCTTTCCCTTTTGAGAGGGTTTGAAGTCAGTGAAAGCCAGGCTTCTGAGACATCAGAAACAGAAAACTGTGGAAAAAATTCATGTAACAGCTGTTCTCTCTGTAAGGGATGCATCTGTATGCCCAATTTACTTGCAGTCTACCTTTGCACTGCCGTTGGCAGGGGATACATGCCTATGTCCTTTGGTCACACAGGTTAGTCCCTGTACACCAGAGCAGTTGTTGTCTTCCAACTCTGTCATTTCACTTGCTCACAGTTTAATCTGCAGCCACGCTCCGCTCCCATTTACCCACTGACAGAAAGTGGATGACAAAAACTTGTGGGCTGATGCTCCCATGCATTGCAATTCTCTGAAGTGGCCCTGCCTGCAGGGTTGAACCTGGGAATGCTCAGGTCGTGCCAAATGCTCGTGCAGCACTTTCTGATGCATGGGCTGGGCTGATAAGCTTGGAGAAACACTGCCCACAGTCATGGCTGTGCTGTATTTCAGCTGATCCCTCTGGAGGCTGCAGGTCAATGTGTAACTGGCAGTGACTGGATGGCGTGCGGGGGTTTCCCAGAGTTCCACTGCCAGCAGAACCATGTGACTCGCAAATTTTGGCTTCAAAATACCTTTGCTCCCCCTTGGGCTTAGTGTTGCAGAAGGGCATGAACACCATCAGACAATCGTTGAATTAATGAATATTTTCATGAGTGAATAATGCATAAACCCAGCTCTTACTGCCACCAACAATCCATGTTATTTTATAATGAAATATGCATTTCTTTTATATTTGAAAAACATAAAATACATTCATTTTGTGGGTACTGCAAAATTTATGTACTTCTTAATTATTCATTTCAATGCTTTTTAAAGTTTGTAGGTATATTTAAGTGACATGACAGATGACCACTCTGTCCCTTCCCAGCTCTTGAAAGAAAATATGATAGATCTGGAACTCCTAAGGCTCGAGCCTTTTCTTTTCCCCATCAGTTTAGATATGATCCTGCAGTCTGCAAGCCAGGTTGCCCAAAGCATTTGAGCACTTAGTTCTCCCTGAAGTCTTCTGCAGCAAAGGATCTAAATAGAAGGAAAATGTGTGAAAATGTTTGAGGCTCTGTGCTTCACTACCTGCAAGGCAGTGCTTGGTGTGTTAGAGGGTCAGACCTAGCATGCAGGTTTTGTGTTACTGTGTCATGTGCAAACTGGACATGCAAGCATTCAACTTGTATTTCTTGGCCTTGTGCATTTACGTTTATAGTCAGGATTTCTTAAAAAGAACATTTATCTTTGTAATTGACATGGAGGAATAGAAATTTAGACTTAAGAAACACTGGTAATAAATCATAATTTGTCAGGTCTGGTTTGTTATATCCAAATGACAAACAAGAACAGCTGTGTATTGTTTTTGACTTTCATTCATGTCTCTTGTATGAGCACAGCTCTAGGTTTTAAAATTTTGTTTTGTACAATTTATATGCTTCACAAATTGCATTTGTTGATAAACAGGACACTAGGAGAAAACTTGTACAGAGTACCATTTTGAGTAACCAAAAAGTGAGATGAATATTTGATTTTGATAGGTTTTCAGGTTTCCCCTGTGAGAAATCCTCAAGTATGTCTTTCAGACATTGTTTTCTAAATGTTGCTGTTTGAAAAACTTGGTATTTTGTCAGTTCTTTAAAGATTGTGCACACTGGGTTTGAAACAGTCAATTGCAAACCACAGGATTCAGTTCTTTCAGCTTACTGAGCTGTCATTGCAGCAGACTGCCACTGCTTTATTTTTCTTAACATGAACTACCTTGACTATGTGTACACTTACCACTGTCCCTCTGAGACTTTTCCTGATGATTTGCGTGAAATAACTCAACAAGACATTTTGCTGTATTTACAGGTGTAAGACTACTTTAACTTTGTGATTTACTGCTTTTAACAAGGTTATATTCTTTTCTGATTCAAAGTTGTGAACTGTACACTCCTTCAGTTACCAGGGTTCTTCCAGTGCTATTCTCTCTCCTGTGTTAAACTCTCTCGGGGCTTTGAGAACTTTCGCAGTCGTAGACGTGGTTGTTCATTACTCCTGTACATCTAATTTTATGACATAAAGAAATTAGAAAAACTCTTTTATTTTTGTTTTGTTATTAAAAATTTTAGTAAAATTCCTTTCAGTCACTGTACTGTCATTGTAGCAAGAAAACTGCCCAGTATTTTGATTTACAGATACTTCAAATGTAACAAGTAATGCTGTCCCAGAATGTGTGTTTAACACAGTGTAACCACTAGACTAGAGTGTGCCCTCCTAAGAAATTTCTTGTTTCTCCTGGAATTACATTTAAATTCAACCATTGTCCTGTCTGACACATCAGTCTTAACAGACCACATACGTCCCTTTACAAGGTCCTCTTCTGCATATGACCTGGTTCAGCTGGGGAGCATTCCACAAATTACTTAATTCTCTTTGCTGACATGCCTCACTGGGACAGCCAATACCAAAACGTCACTCATCTGCATTTTCTTTGATGTATTTAATTTTCTGTTAGTGAATTAAAGCTGAGTTTCACATTCAGTGCATAATTAATATCTTGAGGGCTGCTATGAGGTACTGTAAGAAGGCTCTTGCTGTCTGATTCTGTTTTGTGTCACCTGGGGCTCTTGCTGAGGATCTGACTTCTTTCCCTCTGCTATGCAAGTGCACTAAACCAGACCCCTTTACTGTTCAACTCCAGCTGTGAAAGGCTTGATCAGCAACTGGTAGCTTTTTCTTGAATGCTAGTTTTAGAGATTGTCTAGTTAGCTAATTGTGGCCAAAGGAAAACTGAAAAGCTTTACAGCCATCAAGTATCTTACCATAAAGCATTACCTTAGGCATTAAGCATTGCCTTTTTTTGTGGGGTATTCAACCTATTCAAAAACTGTCTGCACACAACCCTGAGTAATGTGCTATTGAGCTTGAGTAGGGAGGTTGGACTATATAACCTCCAGTGGTTCCTTCTAACCTTAGCCATTCTGTGATTCCTAATGCTTTTGAAAAGAAAAAAGGAAGTAGCAGAGTGCAAGCAGATAAAATGTTATGTCTAATTTCTGTTTTCTGCTCAACCTTCTGTACTGGCATTCTGTTTCAGAAATTTAACTCATAAGTTTCTCTGTGAGCCTCCTTTTTCTGTGGGCTAAACACCCCCAGCTTCCTCAGCAGCTCCTCATCAGACCTGTGCTCCAGATCCTTCCCCAGTTTCATTGCTTAGATGAGAGTGTTTTGTAGTAGTTGCTAGCTTGTCATTTACATAATGCAAGGAGTTTTAAATTATTTGGCTTATACAGAGGAACACTGGAGGTAAAATGTAATGTTCCTTATGCACATTTGAGCAAAATCTGTTTTGTGTTTATAAGTAGGTTTGAGCCCTACTATATATATGTCTTTTTAAAAATCTTCTTTGATTCTTTTAATTTATTTTCCTCTCTAAATATGGTTTGTGAATAAGAATCCTGTGATTAATTCTCATTAATTTGTTTCAACAGCTGTTCTTCAGTATTAATGCTGGGGTGGTAAAGATGATGAAATAACCCTAATCTTTACCCCCAAAAATTCATACAGTATGTCTTAATAAGAGCTTTCATATGAAAATATTCAAGGATGCTATATAATATCAAAAGATTTCCTAGACTTTAAGATAAGAAACTTCAGAGTTCCATACAAATTTTAAAATAAAGTAAGAGCTTTATGTAGAGATTTAAAATTTTTTGAAAAGGAAATAAAATATTGAACAACATTCTCTTATAATAAGAGTAAGCATTTTATGCTTTAAAGTATTTTATTAGTTTTATTTGTAAATTCCCTGTGATGCATTTGAAAATGAAATTCAACAGCAAAAATGCTATTGCTGTTTGCAGAATGAAAGTTAACTAATTTTGACTACTAAATAAACATTTTGAGTTTATTTCTATGTGTTCGTGCTTCTTTAAATGTTACTAAAATACCTCAGTGTTTAAGTAGTTTTTTAAATTATGATTTAACTAAATACTCTTCTGGAAATATTTGTGGATCCAAATGTTAGTACTTGTGTACTAATGTGTGCAAACAATGACTGTTAGAGGGGAAGAGTTTAGGATTTGCCTATTTGTTCAAGGAAGGAGAGATACCACTGATTTGATAATGACAAAATGGTAGGAGTGTGTGTGACTTTCTAAAGAACTTGTGAGTCTTGGTTTGATTCACAAGTTGGTTTAACTTGCTAAAGATGTCATCAAGAAAGAAATTTTGGTGGTAAAGGTGTCAGACATCAGTTAAGAATTTTTTCCTGTTCTACATGAGGTTGCAATTAGTGACAGATAATACAGCTATAAATTACTAAGGACTTCTATCAGTTTTGATTATTAGAGCTGAACCTTTTCAAGAAATTATTTAGACTCTGGGTAAAAACTTAAATACCCTGTGTTAGCTTTAAATTTAATTTTGAGTATCCAGTAACTTAAATAAAAAAGGTAAGAAAACTGGTAGATGTTACTTGTGCTTTATTATAAACAGCATACGTTGGCTGGAATGAGACATCACCTCTGCTTCTGCCCATGTGTTGTCTTCCTGCACTCAAAATTATAGAACCAATTCTTTACAGAACGATGTGTTTGTATCTATAAATATTGAGCACCTTTTGGAATTCCTTTTGAATTACTCATCTTTTCATTGTGTTAAAAATAAGACTTGAATCTGAATGATTCACCATGTTCATGTGGTGAACAGGATAATCTACATTAGCTATAAGATTGAGAAAAGTGCTCCTGAAGCTACCCATTCCTGTCATGTAATGCTAACTTAGTAACTCCTTAGCCTCCCTTTCCCTCTGTGACCTTTTGGGGAACACAAAGAAGATTATCTGGAATCACACAAAGAAATTTAAAGAGTTGTTATAATTTTTGGATATCGGACTTGATTTTTTTTTCCAATGAACTTTTTTATTTAAATTGATGTTGCAGTATTTCTGAAGAAATAATATATGGCATGGCATCTTTAGTTGCCTGTATAAGGATAAGTCACTGTTGTGTAATAAAAAAATCCCCATTGTTATTAACTGGATTGGTATTGCTTCTGTCTAGTTTAATTTATAGCATTACCCAGACTTCTGTTCTCATAAGAAGACCTTGTTTCCACATTGGTTTTTTTTCTTAATCCGTGGCCTTCCCACCTCTGTCATAGTTGCTTAATATTTATCCATTATCCCATAGTGTGAAATGCTGTGGCAATGTGATGGTTTTGTGAATTCTTTCAGCACTCTTCTATTCAATATGTTCTTATTTTGTTGTAGATACAAATTACAACAAAGATGATATGTTTGAAAATGAAGGTGCAGAACAAAACTGTTCTGCCATAGGAGAAGAATATGTAGTACCTGCCAGTCAAGTTCATTAAATTATGTTGTTATAGCAACTGGTTAGCCTCTTCCATACTTAAAATATCTTGTGTCAAATAATTAGTGCTGCTTAATTGTATTTTATTGCAAAAAAGGCAAGTAATTAAAGAGGTTCTTGCAGTGGCTCTGGGGCCAGAAAGGGTCAGAAACTACTTGTAATTGGAATATATTTTGTGAATATAAATTAATAGATCTAGTAATCTCTTTCGTCATTCCCCAGGATCCAAAAAAAGTATCCAGCGTATTTGAATTGCTGTTCCTTGCTTGGAAATATTAATGAATAGAAATTACCTCTTGTCCTCAATAATTTTTTTTCCTTTGTTCTTGTCTGCTTAGGAAATCTGTAACATGTGTGATGTATTTAGCCCTGTCCACATAGACAAATGGCCCAATAAAGTGCATTTTGGGCTTTTCAGGCCATTTCTCCGTATTCTGGTTGTCAATTGTGTTGCAGCAGGTTCTTTTATTTTTTCTCCAAGTTTGGTCTTCTGCATGAAAACTTTCTGAGCATTTGACCAAAGACAGCAGCCATCATAATCCACAAGTATAGAGCTTTGTGGGAGAGAAAAGATTTGTAACAAGATAATATCTGGATTTCAAATCAGCAAGAACCCAAAAAGTCAGCCAGAAAAGTTATGGAATGAGAGCCTATTGCTAAGACAAGAACCTGCATTTTTTTCATGGTGTGAGGAGGTAACATTTATTTCTCTTCAGGACTTCCGGATTTGATCACCAAGCATTTTTAATGCTGAGTACAGAACCCATTATCTGCCAGTAATGGTTCTTTACTTAAGGAGAAAACTCTGCCATCCTGTGGGGATGGGGGATTGAAATCAAAGAGCTTCTGAAGTGGTGCAGCAGTTGTGTTGTAGACTACAAAGTGTGTAAAGCAGTACTGACACTTACAGGAGTAGCTGCAATGCAGTGAGAGAGAACCAGATTACAGCCCTCCACTTCATGTAAAAGTACAACTGAAATATCACCCAGCAAAAGCCTTACCAATCCCAAATGTAGGTCAGTAAGTCTTCCAGTGACTACAGTTGGAACTGTTTTGTCTAATTCAAGCAATATTCCCCGTGTTATCCATGCTCTTGCATTGCAGGGCTTTGCAGTTCTACAGCTGACAGTCCCATCTGCTACTCTTCATCTCCAAGCCTTGCTCTCATCCTTTTTTTATGTGTCTTCACCTAACAAGGTCATTCATTCCTCTTCTCTGTGCATACCACTGTGGCAGAAGCTTGTGTTAATTAGGTATGTGGGACACAGGGAGTTATTCCCAGGTGGCACCTCTGCCATATGGTTTTGAAATAGCTCTTTGCAATGAAAAGTAGAGCTTTACTTCTCCCCTCAGGCCTGCCTTAAGGTAGAAAAGTTGATTTGTTTATGGGTATGAACCTTTCAGTATCTTGCCAGAAACAATTCAACAGAAACTATTTCTTTTAATAAAAGCAATCAGATGCTTTTCCTGAGTCTTTGAAAAAAGCAATGTTCACTGATGAAATCAGAAGAAAAAAGGAAAATGAAAACTTCTTTCCCCAACAGTTGTTTCTAAATCGTGCTTTTTTTTTAAAAAAAAAAAAGATGTTTCTTAGTTCCATGTTGTATTTATCTCTCACGCACTATGCTTTTAGTAATTGATGCTTTGCAGTATTTTTTGCTCTTTATTCTTGCTCTGGACTTTCTTACATGCATATTATAATGTTAATATTTAACTTCTTTAGCTATACAGTTAGTAAGTCTTTAAAGGACGTTCTTCTTTTATTGATTACACAGCTGTACAGGTGATTGCTGCGTGTGTTGGATGACTTGTGTAGGTGGTGCAAAGTGACAGTGTTCTGAAAGTGCTATTGCAATTTAATATATTTGCAAATGGAACAGCTTTGGATACAGAAATGCCCGACTGTTTTACCTTTAGTAGTATACTAGGATAATTTGTCAACACCAACTCTCTGAATTTGCTCAAATAATTGCAAAAAGCAAACTTCTGTCATTCAAACACAGCAAAAGAATTTATTTTCTAACTTCCCCAGACGTTAACAAAATTAAATGTACACAGATCCGACATATGCTGAGTATAATGCTCTTTTCATTCTTCCTTTAAACCAACAATTTCTTCAGCCAGCCAAAGATCTTTTGAGAGTATTAATGCTATAAGTGCTGTTTAATTAAAAATTCTTAAAATTATATACAATAGTATTGCATTTTGGAATTTCCAGTTAATTTAAAGGGGGAAAAATGTGGTGGCCATAATTTTGTCCCTTGATTTGCAATCCAAATGTTAATGTTTGGTTTAAGTAACAGTTCTTTTGGAGACCATTTGAAATAAGTACATGTGTATTTCTTTTTGCTTTAAAATTTAGTCTTAACCTTAGCAAATTGTATTAGAAGGCAGATATGTGTGTTCAGCAGAAACACATAAGATAAGATAAGTTTATACAAATATTTTTTGTATAAAAAGATAAGTTTATACAAATATTTTTTGGAGTCATGGCAAAGATATGGAAGATGTTCTGCTGTTTTTTCACGATGAAAAGTGCCAGGCTTTTCTTCAGAACTGAACACTGTCACATGAATATGCATTAGTTTCACTAAATATCAAGAGATTTAAAATTATTATTCTCAAATATTGACTTAACTGCCCTGATGAAGATACTTGCTTAAAAGGGCATAAACCTCCACTCTTATTGGTTAAAAGATAGTTTATGACTTCAGAGCCTGTCTTCGATTCAAGTCATGCCAAAAATTGTGGAATTATATGATATCTAGATTATTTTAAGGCAATTTAAAAATGTATTAAACCTCTGAGATTTGCATTTTTTATCAGAGATTAATACTCATTTGCATGAATTTGTCATTATTCTGTCTTTTCAAAAAACAAAGTCTGAAAGTCTTACATTAGTTCTGTTGGTGTACACATTCAATGGAGAGGAGAAATATCCCTTCGCCAAGTATGAAAAATTAACTCAGAAGTCAGCAGCAATGGTCCTTTTTCTTCACTTAACTTGGTCCCAATAAATGGAAAAGAGTACATTGTTCCTATCTTCATAGGACACAGGAGGTTTGGAGAATTTACTGTTCTGCCGTAGATTTTCCTTTAGCATAGTTAACTTCTCTAGTTACAATCCTCCCTGCCAAGGATGGAATTTATGATTTCTTTCATATGAAACTGTCTGCTCTATTGTGCTTGATAACTTAAATTTATTACTGTGCTTCTGTAACTACTACATGCCAAAAAACTATCCCCGAGCTGTGTTTCTTCTATTTTATAGGAGGTGTTTGGTGTTCAAGTCCTCCTTTTGCCAATACCTTTGATGGTGTTTCTTTAAGCAGCCATACCACTCATTCATGATAGTAGTGGAAATTGAGGCCTGATGTGATTGTCAGCTAAGGAATCTGCACATTCTTCTGAGGCTACTTGGAAGTGCAGATGTTTTTCTGTGTCTTGTTCTCAGCATCTTGTGAAGCAAATTGAATCCAAATAGTGGTCAGCTTTCTCAGGCTAGTCTCCTACTGTAGTTAATTTATTTCATTGTCTGAAGTTCTGGTACCTTGTAGACAGCTCTGCTTCTGTCTGACCTAAACTATTTCTCCTATTTTTGGAGAGACAACAGAGGCAGCATTTCTTTCCTAAGGCAGTTGCTGACCTGGGTCAGTTTTACATCCCTGGAGTCCTGCAGCCTGCAAATTTTGTGCTCTGCCTGACTCAAGTCACTTGGGGGCAGATGTTCCCCTTAAGTCATGTTCCTCCTTCTGCTGCTTGCACCGAATTCATGTTCCCTTCCTTTCTCCTTTGCCATCAAGTGTGTCCTTTTCCCTGCATGGAGCTCAACCACGGCATCTTAGCAACTCTCTGGGAAGAGGGCATGAGCACCTGCCTGCCACAGGCCCCAGGTGAGACAGGCCTGAGCTGGAGGCTTGGAAGAAGAACTGCACTGCTCCTTTCCTGACACAGAGTGAGGAAAAGATGTTCCTGCTCTTTTTTGTGTTTCTTAAATCTGCTGGATGCCATTGCTATTGACCTTGTCTTGTGTTAGGATGATTTAAATTCAGGAATGGTTGAAAAGAGATACAAGAAGCAACTGGAAGAGCTAGGAGTGCTACTTAATGGCATTAAGATCATCTGACCTTTCAGACGAGGATAGAAAAGAAATGGGATTTTTTAAATATGTACCTTTTTTAATGAAGGAGGTATGGAAGAATTAAGAATATCAAAGTAGGTGAGTTTCCACTCAAAATTCATTTTCATCCTGGAGTGGATCAAACGTCATTTTCTAGACACTGAATTAAGAATAACTGAATCTGACCAGGCTCCAAATCCAGGATAACAGTTTTCATAGCTAATCTATGAAGCACTGTGTGAATTGAGCTGATTTTTATACTTTGAGCAAGAAGAAAGTCTGTAAAGTTTTATGATGTGAGTAAAAGAAATTCCAACAAACCCAATCTGACACACAACAGCATTAGCATAGTTTTAGTTTTTGTTATTTACAGCTGAAGCCAAGCAGCAGATATATTAGTGGATCTGAACTTTGTTCAGCCTCACATCCAAAGATAAATAGCCTAACTTTTTCAGATGCAGTGCTTATTATGTCAGTTCTTAGAAGAATGAAGCATGGTGTTTTACTTGGAGTAATGAATTTGAAAATGCTTCAACCTCAATTGAGTGTTGCTTAAACATTTCAGGAAATGGACCCTTAAACTAGCAGTTTTATCTTAAGAGATTTTATTTTTAGGGTGAACCTTCTGGTTCTTGAAACAAGCCTGTAGGGATAAACAAACCTTAGTTTTCATCATGTTGAGAAGTATTTTAACACTCTGTCTTGTCTCAGATTCTGTACTAAGGCAGATTATTGGGTGAGCTGGAGCAGTAAGCTTTTATGTATGGTCTAGGAAGCACTAACACTTTTACTGTTTCTTGATGATGCATTGCCTTATTGGAATTTATTAGGACCTGTGTTTCTTCTATGAAGGATGTGCATTAAGCTTCTGTAACATCAGTGCAGTGGTTTGATCCTGACTGAGAAAAGAATCACATATTGGCTTCTCAACAATAAATATTTTCAGTTTTCCTTTAGAAACAGTCATTCTGCTGAACAGCAATGTGTTACTGAAGGTACACAAACAGATACACAAACCTGCCTCAATCTAGTTATGTCCTCATTGTCTAAGAAATAGTAATTGACTTAGAAATCGAGGTCTTATTTTCTTTCAGGAGATTTTCATATGTGCCTCTACTATCTGTCAGTTTGAGTGAAAATATGAGTTGAGTATATAAATATATGTTCACACCTTTCTGCCTTGTGTGTGATTAATTCCATTCATAGATCAATATCTAACTGTAACTTTGTGGGTTTTTTTTGGTAAAAACCTCCATTTTGGTTATATTGAGAAATATAGCATGCACTGTATTCCTTTCAGAACTTGATGTTCCCTTGGGTAATTTGCCAGTGAATCACTGTGTAAACTCCCAGGTGGGTCTCTTTATAAAACCTCTGTGAAGTTAAATGATAGTAAGGGGCACCATTAACATGTAAAGCTCTATACATAGAAATATGTAATGTTTATGTTTTCTTCTGTAGCCACAGTAAAGCCCAAGAAGGTTTTGATGCTCACTGAAAAGCTTAACACTGTCTACTGTGTCTCTGGAGATCTGTAAATTAGGAATAATTTCCTGTGTCTCTGCAGTCATGTCCAGCAAAGTATTATTATTTCCAAATTACTTTGAGAATGCTGAACAAGGTGCTGTTTTGAAGAGCCCAGAATAATGGTAGAAGTGTCACTGAGGTTCTGCTTATTTTCACTGGGCTGCTGCATCATGGCAGAAGGTACAAGGTCTGGTTTTGTGTGAGGTTCATGTGGAAGTGCTGAAAAGTGTCATCTGTCAAGTCAGTGATGAAGTATTGTGAAGAAATCAGTGAGAATGATTTTATAAAACTTACTGAAACCAATGCACCCAGAAAAACTACTCTGTTGGAAACCAGTTACTATTAAAATAGTAAAAATATTGTCTTTAAAAACTGTCAGGGCAAGGTTCAGGCAGCAACAAAGAGATTACTAGAGAAAGATGATGCTGGCTTATAGATTTTTCATTTCTAGGCCGTTACTTGGATACTTTAACAGCTAACTGATTGATTTATCTCTTCAAACTGTGTTCATAAATTCTTTTACATTAAATAATCTAAGCATCTTCACAGAATTGTTTTTGAATAACGTGCCCTGTAGACAGGCTTACACTGTGCTCTCCACACCTCTCAGATGCATAAATCTTCAGAACTATTTCAATGTTAATGCATTCTTTTGATTCTCTAGACCATAACGTAGTAGCTGTCTTTTTCCTGGATAACCTATTTGCTTTTGAAAGAACTTGTGGGATTTGTGTTAATAAAATCTGAATTCTTTAATGTGCAAGCAAGGAATACAGTCATATGTAACATTACCACCTTTTAAAGTTGGAAGCTTATAAATTGTAAATATGGTGTTACTGAATGGGGAGAGGAGATTAGTAAAAAGGTGCTTAAGTGATGCTGATAGAACCAGTGTGGTGAAAGCTTTATGGTTTAGTCTATTGCTGACCTTTTTTACTGCACTGTGCAATGCTGTACATATAGATACACACACACGTATATATATATATAACATTATGCTGTTAATGACTCCGGTAGGTTTTTCATAAATTTGGCTTCAAAACTATTTTAGAGGCTAATAACTAAAGATTATTAAATTGCAGGGCATCTCGGCCTTTTGCAAGCTACAATTTAGGGGACTGAGTGAGAATTCAAACTCTGTATAAAAAAAATTTCTCTGTTTCAAATTTTCTTCTTTTCATGTTTTTATTTATTGCCATTGAAGGCATTTTTATCAACACTGTTAGAGTTTCATTATTGAGTTATTTAGTAGTTTGTAGGATATTCAGAATTTTTGCATTTGTTCTTTAGAAATTATCTTCTAAGAAGCAGAAAAGGCCAAAAAATTCCCGCTTTTAAAACCTTTTTTTTTTAAATGTCTCCAGATTATATTGTTTCTTGACTTTTTCTCTCACCTAAAAGGAAGTAATTTAAGAAAAACCTTAAATGGTAAGTGTCAAGGTAGCTGAAACTAAACATTAAGTAAAAGGGAGTTTGGCTTGGAGGCCAACCCCTCTGAAAAATCTTGTTTGGAAGATGTGTATGTGCCCTTTGACAGAGTGTCCTGATGTACACAGAGCAGTGGGGAAATTGACTGGTACTTTTTTGGAAGATATGTACTGAGGAAGACTCCTGTGAAAACTGTTTTGGAGCTATTTCAGTATATTTGTTTTGCATCAGAAATCAGAACTCTTGAGCTTTAGAATACAGCCTTTTATGTGACTTCTCTTACTTTTATTAAGAGACACAACTCCCTAAAAAGGGGGAAGATGGGCCCTATCCAGCTGAGTCTAAAGCATATATTGCTATGCATAGGCACTGTTGATAGTTATGGAGATAAAATTCCTTGTAGGTTCACATTTTAATAACTAAGCCTATTGTAACTGAAGAAAACTGAAAAGAAAATGTGTGGTATAGATTTTCAAGTTGAGTAGTATTTTTATTCTTTGACTGAATCACTCAAATTTGTTATAGTGGAAGATAAACTCAATTTTCTGTAGGAGGAGAAAATGATCCTTCATTCTGATTAGAGACCTGTTGATTCTAGTCAGAGTTTTGTTCATGTGAGAACTGGGGAGAAAATATAAAGTGTTAGAAAAGTTAGAAAAGTGTTAAAATGCAATGTATGCACAGTAGTGGTTTCCTTTTCACTAAAGATTTTTGGTTGAAGAGTGATTCAGGACTAGTAAAGCAAAACACCTGAAGATTAAAAAGTTTAACTTCATAAATAAATCCTAGTCTAAGAATTATATATGAAGCTATCTCTTTTCCTAAAATGTAAATTTTTGTTGCAAAAGATATACTAGACTGGTTTCTTTATATTCTCAGTGAAAAAAGCATTATCCATGAAGATAAATACCTTCTTCAAGGGGACTAAGGACTGTGGGTTTTACCTTAACATATTCCAGAGCCATGCCATTTTTCATATTTTGGAAGAAAGGCATCTTAAAAAAGGAACAGCAGGCATAAATCCTGAGAACCTTTCATCTGGTTCCTTTATTTATTTGTTGAATGAGCAGTAAAGTGCAATAGTGTGTAGGTGTAGCCACATTAGGGTTGTTCATAGATACACATCTTTGACAGGACTGACTTTACAGCTACTCCTTAATATGTATGTTTTGGCTTCTCATTTGCTTTGCAGAAGGGAATGTTTGCTTTAACCCAGACTGTTTTTAAGCAGGAGTATCTGTCACACAAATAATAGTTATCTCAATACCAGGAAATGCCCATTTTGACAAAAGCGTGGTGATTTAAGTGAGCCAAAATGGCACTTGTCTGTGTCAGAAAATGCATTTGCAAGGTGGACCTGTAGATGACACCTGCCTTTTGTTACTATTCCTGATGATCCATGCAGATCTATCATTCATATATGTTGCATTGGTGCTTCAGTAAAGACTGGCATCAATAATCCAGATACTTCATCCATGCTGACCTTATTTCAGGCTAGGATCACAGAAACAGCATGACTTGCTCTGCAAATGGCCACAAACTTTCCAGGAAATATGTAGTGCAAGGCAGTGAAGCTGAGTTTTCAGTGTTTTTCATTCTCTTAACTGCTGAGGCAGCTTGGTAAAAAAAGAAAGGTAGTAAGTTAGGAGCTGATGGATGAGGAATTAGTCTGGATAGCAGTATAAAAGCAGAAGTGAACTGGCACAGAGGCAGTAGAAAGAGGGATAAATTAGAAAGAGAGGAGGAAAAAATAGCAATAAATACAAGCTGAAAGGTGTAGAGTGAGGTGAGGAGTGGAAAAAAAGGAAAGCTGGCTGTGGTGAGCTTCTTGCCCCTTTCTTTTCCTCTTTGAAAACCTGAAAATTTAGCTAGAATTCTGCTACCCCAGACACATTGACATCCCATGCTTGTCTTGTACAGTGTGATGACACATTTTGCTTTTCTATTTATTTATTTATTTGTTTAAACCAATGCATGTCAAATATTTGTTGAGTTAAGTACTGCCCCAGCTAGGAGATAACATGTTAAGAATGCCTGGTAAGCACTAGTTTGAGTCAAGCAAGTGTGTTGTGATAGAGGTGCTGCAGTTTTACACAGGAACCTTTCCACTTATGATGCACATGGTAAGATACTACAGAGATAATAGGATAATATGGAATATCTTGGATTTCTTGCCTGTAAAGCTCCTGAATGCTTTACTGGAAGAAAAGGCATCAAGTAAAGGGAAAATGACTACAAGAAGGGAATGGGTTATTCCCAAGTTAAGGCACCAGAAAGCCCATGGGAAACAGATATGGTTTCCTGCTGCACCTCTTCCTGACTCTTCACAGTACCTTTGTGTCTGGTTGCAAAATAGAAAGCTTGATTTCATAAGCATTGAGTATGCAGTTGCAACTGAAATAAATGAGAGCTTATTGTTTTGAACATTGTGCTTGGAATTATTGTTGCCCGTAACAGAGAAATGTAAAAACCAAATTAATACGTCTCAAGTAGGCTCCCTAAGATTAATAGGTAGCAGTGACAATTTGGAGGCTAATATTTCTTTTTTCCTCAACTCAAGCTTGTAGCTAGTCTCATCACCATAGATGGGATTTTTGTTCTTTATACTGTGGGGATAAATGCCTAGAGACAGTAGAAAGGGAAATAAATTCTCTGTGTATGGTCAGGATGGGTGTTCTTTAAATGTGGTATATGCCTTAACAGTTTTAAAATAATAATATACCTTTTATAGAATAGGGTGTATTATCTGGTCCATTTACATTTCTAATTTTAAACTTGTACATAAGTATTTTGAGCACTCTTTATTTGTGCTGGGAATTTTAGCAAGCAAAATTAAGATTTCCCATCCAAAATCATACATTCAGGAACAAAGCTTTGTGCCAGGATGTCTTGGCTGGTAGTTCTTGTTTTCTGGTCTGGAACGTCTTGGTACCATATTCTATATGGGTTTAGTCTCCTGACATTAGTGAAGTTGTCATTTTGGAATGGGACAATTTGTTAAAATCTGTCCTTAAATTTTAAATATAGAAAACTACATCTCTCTGCATATGTTTCTCCTGTGACAACCTAAAATTTTGTATGTCTTAAAAAAGGGATGGGCAGGTTCTAAGGTCTAACTTCCCCTATTTGAAAAGGTCCATTATTCCAGGGCATGTGTGTGTGAGGGAGAGTGCAACAGCTCTTCATGTTTTCATGTGCTCATGTGTTCCTGTGCATTTGCTTATGTGGATAAATCCATGCCTGGCCTGGATTCATGTGCCATAAATACAAAAGAAAATCTTTTCTAAACCGACTAGCAGTAGGAAGCAATTTACCAATATATGAATAAGTAATCCACAGCAAAAGAGAGAAGATGATCCTCGCAATGCTGAATGTTTTAATTGCATTTAGAATAATACCAAATGAGAGAACGAATCTTTTTCAAACTGAGCAATACAAAATTTTTTTGTTTCTTGATGTGTAATAGTGAGGTGGAATTTCAGCACTGATGCAGTCAGGTTGGTGGCTGATGGAAATTTCTTAATAAAAAATAAGATAATTTGAAGGAAATTTCTCCATCCAAATCTTGTCATGAGTAGTGAAATTATTGCTAGAATGAGACCAATTGTAGGAGAAATGGCTTTGATAGACTTTTCAAAAAGAGATGGACAAAGATGCAGGTTAAAAAATGCAGAAGAGACAGGGGAATGAGACTTCTCGTTTTTGTGTGACACCTATGTGGCCTCTATCACTGGCAGTAGCTTGCCATCTTCTGGTCCTCTGACATGTGGCAGCCAGCAGCTTTGTTTCTGTTATCCAGCCAGAAATGCAGACAGTCTCTGCACTCAGAGGATAGTATGAGCTAGCCAGGAACATAAATTACAGTGTACCAGCTATTCTACCCCAGTTCCCCAGCAGGGTTTTGGGTACAATTAGTATTCTATCCTCACTTCATGTCAGGGGAGATAGATCATTCCATGTTCAAAATGTCCATGCAAGAAAATAATGCCAAGAAGCCAATGATGGGGGAAATTCATACACAGAATTACTTAGCAGTGAATTTTCCTTGACAATTTCAGATTTAGAAGATTAGCTAAGCCTCTTTTCTAGAAGAACTTTCCTGATGACATAAGCCTCATAGTGGAGGACACCACTGTGTACAGTCCAGGGATGACTTCAGTTCCTCTGCTTTGGCATATGGGTTTCAGACTGTAGAAATATTAAAACAGTGCCTTCATGTGTCCTTGCAGATTTTTCAATTGAAGAACATTAATTAATTCACAGAATCACACACAATCACAGAATGAATAAGGAGTCACTGGAGGACATGTGGTCCAAGCTCCCTGCTCAAGCAGGGTTCCCTGGACCACATTGCTGAGGATTGTGCCCTGACACCTTTTGAGTATCTCCAGGGAAGGAGACTCCACATCCTCTCTGGGCAATCTGTTCTGATGCTTGGTCACCCACATAGTAAAGTGTTTCCTCATATTCAGGTGGGGGTTTCTGTGCATCAGTTTCTGCCCATTGCCTCTTGTCCTGTTGCTTAGCGCCACCACCTGACACCCTCCCTTCAGATATTTATATGCAATGCTTTAGGAAAAAAAAGCCTAAAAATGTGAACATTGAAAATTGTAAAGTGGTTTAGGAAATTAGTTGTCAAAAAGAAGATATTTTTGATACAGCGTTCAACATCTGAACATGGTAAAAACTCCTTTTTGAGAAATTTCTGCAGTGTAATTTCACAGCTGTTTCTTAGGAAAGTTAATCCCATATCTGTTTTTAATTTGTAGGTACATTGAAACCTTGAAGGAACACAAGCCAAAAATTGTCTGGGATGAACAAGTTGCTGAACACTACTTTGAATACAAAAAGTGAGTTACATTTATTAACTTACCATTCTGCAAATATTTTTGGTTATGGGCTAGTGACTGTAGTATGCAATTGAATCTAGCAAATGGAAATTCTGCTGGTTGTGACCTGTGTGTCAACACTGAACTGCAGCATAAAAGAGTGCTTTGGGTGAGAGAAGAAAACCAGAGAAGGATTCATGAAATTACATAAACTAGAACAGTCTTTAGAAGAGGAGTCTGATGAGTCATATCTTTAGAAATTATCTATCAAAGTTATCTATAGAGTGTCAGTTAATCAGAGGCTCTCAGATGAGTATTGTGAGCTGTCGGGTGATTACAAATAACTTAGCCAGAAATAGTTCTGAGTAAAATCTATGGTACAAGAGCCTGGTTTCACAAGTTCTACTGCTAACATTGTTTAAGCAACTAACTTCCACTAGATTAAATGGACTGTAGAGAAATGTAATAGAAATAAAACCAAGTGACTTCCAGATAAAGTTTTTGAAAGAACTGAGAGCATTAAGGTAATAATGTTCTTTGTCCTCCCTTTTTCATCATGAAATGACAAGAGGATTCCTGATTTAGGAAGAATCCATTTAAAATAGATTTAAATAAATAGACCCAGCAATGTTTTATTAATCCTCTGATAATTTGCTATTTTTATGCAAATATACAAAAATATGCTAAAATTTAAAAAAATTTCCTACTACTTCTGCAACGCTGTCTTGTAAATTGCTCAATGTATTGTTAATGTGAAGACACACAACTGAAAGGAAGACTAAAACACATTTTAGAAGCTTTTAATAAAAATAATCAAAAGTTCTTTATTTCCAAGACATTCTTGTCTAAAATATTTTTAAATATTAAAAAACAAACAAAAAACTAAAACTAAAACTAAACCTAAAAATCACCTACCTTTTTATTTTTAGTTTAATTTTCAAGTTTTTTCTCAGCCTGTAATTTTCTTCTGAGTTTTATTTATCAGGAAAAAAAAAATCTGTTGTTTAGGAGTGTTTTAATTTGTTTTCTGTGTTTGTATGAAAGGACTGGGATCTGTATTCCTTCATATTTAATTATTTATGGCCTATTGCAAACTTACTTTGTTCCAAAACAAGTTTTTTGTGTTAACTAAAGAGGAATAAATCAGAAGCTCTGTTTTATTGATCTTTAATGCCCGATCCAGCTGGAGGACTGGATGAAAACTTGCTCTCAGGAGCTGTGAGGGCTCTGTTTGAATGGCATGCTTCTGGGATTTATGTCTGAATCGCATTTCTTATACAGCAAAATGAACTTGTGGGAAAGGAGTGCCTTGTCAATAGTACCACCTCTCTTTTCTTTGAAGCCTTCCTTTGGAGGTTCTTGTGTGTGGGCTTCCTGGAGGAATTTTTGATGCGTGAAGCCCACTTTGTCTGAAAATCACTGTAAACTTCACTTGTGCTGTGCTTGGCAGTCAGTGTGGTTCAGCTGGCTGCAGGGGAGGGTTATTTAAGGAACTCTTTTTCAGTTACCACTTTGTTTTGCAAAGGTTCAATTACCTTGGACGGGGATGGCAGCCAGGCCTGAAATATGTATGCTATCCTGGTGAAGCCTCTCACCTGGAAATCTTGCAAATCTGTAGTGGCTGGGAAATGAAATCATGAATCTTTAAGCAAAGCACAGCTAAGGATTTCATGTAGCAGGCAGAGACTGTCTGTTACAAATAGTTGCAGAAATCTTAGTGCTTGTCCCAGTGCACAGGCAAGTATTCATTTATATAAGTTGTGAGATTTTAGGAGCAATTCCTTCTTGGTCTGTCCATGCACTCTGCATTTTCTCCTGGCTTAAGTGGTAAAGTGGTGCTGGGAGACCACTTGTACCTTGTCCTTCTCATTACTAGGGGTTTAAAATGCAACCTTGGTATTTGTGCCCAGTATAGCTTACCCTGTCTTTATATTTTATACTGCTGGCATTTAATTTAGCCTGAAAGATGGTAATTCAGAGAATTGGAGAAAATCTTTCACAGTTTGCATCAGAATATCAAATGTCTTCATCTTTTTCTGATACTCATTTAGCAGGCACAGCTGTTACAATCTGACAATTTTGTCATCCAGTTGCAACAAAATATCTCTGTGTTTACTGTGATATGGTATCAAACCATTTCTGTTGTGAGATCTCTTCTTGGATCCTCTGTTTTCACTGTCAGCCTTTTCACAGTATCACAGAATCTCAAAGTGGTTAAGGTTGGAAGGGACCAACCTGGTTTTGAATTGTAACCTTAGTTTAAAATCCTGTTGTGTTTAAAGTCTGTGTTTAAAAGCTATTGTGACTATTTGGTTTTCTTGTTCTGCAGAAATAAGGGAGGGAAGCATGCAGTCTTCTACCCAACACTAAAGGTAGGTGCCACTTTCTCAGGTCAGAGGGCTGCAAGTGGACAGAGATGTTTATTTGACCTGTTTCATTATTGAGACATTTCGGAAAATGTTGAACTGAGTTTAGGCTTTTGTGAAAGAAGTTTACCCTCATGTAAATGTTATGTAAATTGTTATGATTCAAAGCTTCAGCTGCCTGTGCAAGACAGTTGGTTTTTTCTCTCATGCATAATGGGGTTTTGGGATTTCTGAAGATAAAGCATGTCTAGAGATAAGACACACCAGGACAAACCAGTGCTGTGAGAGGATCTGTTCAAGTGCACAGCTCATGTACTATCAGGCACATTGTTAACAGATTTTCAGACAAGATATCAAAGAAATCTTCCTTCTCATCTTGGTGTCTGGAAGCTTGGAGCACTTTTGCCTTCCTTTGTAACGGGGTCCTGATTCTCCCTGTCAGTCTGCATCACCCTCTTTTCTTCAGTTCTGTTTCTATGCAACAGATTTTAGTGTTTTGAAAACTTCTACACAACAGTCTGCAGTATAGCAGAATACAGGATAAAATGGTTAATTACAGCCTTAGTTCCTGGGAAATCATTTTTAGATTTTCTCCAATTAAACTGAAGTCAGCATGTTAAACCTCTGCTGGCTTTTAGTATTGCAAGGGAATTGCTTCTGTACTGAAATGACATCATATTTACAGAGATCAGAGACCTTTTTTTTATGGATAAACTAGTATGAAATGATCTAAGGCTCTGTTTTCCTGGACAGGATTGTTATCTTAAGCACCATGAGTACAAGGATATTTCCCCTCATTAATCTAATATTGGTGGAAGTACTATCACATATGGGATATTAACTACCACATCTAACTGTGTTCTTGCTAGTGCTGTGTGTCTGAGAGTGTTAGAAACTTTCATTGTGAATATATCAAAGAAAAGATAGCTTGTTCTCTTCTGCCTCATGGAAGGATTTCACCCTGCCATTGTCAGTACTAACCAGGTTAAGAACACTCATTCCTGTACATTTCTTTCATTTTTTCTTCTTTAACAGATCACCAATCAACAGTGGTGATTGGTGAATACATGGAAATAGGTTTTCTTTCCATTTTCAACAAGTTTGTAATGAAGTACTTTGAGATTTCTGTGCTGGTCAAGACAGTTGGGAAAGACTGAATTTTATTACCTCACAAAAAATGTGTTTCTTTTGCTTTTTACATTATAATCACTGACAGGTTGCTCAAAGTTAAGTTTGTTCTTGATTAGTTAAAAGCAGTCATGAATGCCAGGCCCAGTAGATCTGTTGATGATGCTGTGATATTTTATTCTGTTTCCCATGGAAATGATTTTTAAACATATCCCTAGTGTGAGTAGTTTAAACATTGCACTGCTGCAGTTCAAAGTAAGAAAACCTGAGAGCAGAAGATTGAAAAATAATTATTTTTCTGAACTGAAAAAGAAGTTCAGAACATGAATTGTGGCATTGCTTTCCTTGTAAATCAATGGCTAAACTAACTCTTCTAAATCAATGGCTGGAGCTCAGATAGAGATACTTTTAATTATTATCTCCAAGAATCTCTTTAAAATAGGATTTTGTAGTGTAAATTGTGACTCTGTCCTGGGAAAAGGCAAGGGTAGGCAAGAGATCTTGATGGTATTTGACAAATGGTTCTGATTATCTTCAGTGATAGTTTTATTTTACCCCTGAGACATTTCTGGGAAGAGTTAGAATTTCTGTACATTGTGAAATGATAGCCTAAATTAGAATAGTCCTTTGCATAGTTCATAAATCTGATTTATTTCTGTGGCATTTTGTCAATTTAGCTGGTAATCTTTTATTAGGTCATTGAATTAACTGGTACGATTAACTGTCTTTGCCTGAGTGATTGCTTGCTAGCCAGAGAGTATTTGAAATACAGACAAGGTTTTTAAGTAGCTGGTTCAAGGGTAGATGTTTTTAAAAGTTCTGATAATGGCATGAAGAGATGGCAGTATGGAGTGTCTGATATCTCTGACTGAAATGTGATTGCTTTATGTGTCTTTCTCTTAGTCCATCCAGTTGCGCTTGGAACTTGCAAAAGAATTGGGCACTGGAATATCCATCTGGGAACTGGGACAAGGCCTGGACTATTTTTATGACCTGCTTTAAAATGAGAGATGATCTGAGAAAGATTTTATTTGCTTTACTGAGGCTCCACCTTCACTTAATCTGGGTATCCTGGAGAGGTGATTTTAAAACATTTTTTGTAATTTATATAATATCTGTATAAAACCTGCATTTTTTTCCCAATAAAGAATCTTTTTTGATTTGCCACACAGACATGATTGTTGGTATCTGATAAAATTCAGAGTAAAACACCACAGAAATTTCTCTTAAAGCACCTGAATTCCAAGTCATTGAAAACAGACCAACATAGCTGAATGGAGTCAGAGTTGAAAATATTTTCTGAAATGTTTTCTACCAGAAGGAGAATGGGAAAGTTGATGCCATCTGATCAGAGTTTAAGATGGAGACCTCTCAAAGAGCTGCTGGTAATAACCAAAGTAAGAGAACGAATAAATTCATCATATTACATCCAGCAAATTTAAAATCTGCTGGACTCTCTGCATCTTGCTGTCTTCTGGTAAGGTAAGTGAACATAAAGTGTCAGGAAGGGAGACCAGTTAGAAGACTTTCCCTCAAGCTGGTAGAAAATCAAGTACTGCCAAGCTAAGCTATTGGCTGTGTTTGTTTTGTCTTGTTAATAAATTCCTTAAGTAGTTCAAAGTGGCAGTAATTTCAATTTATGACCTGTTTCTAAATCAGTTCTGGTACAAGAGCTGCTCTGTGATTTCTCTATTCTGCTCAGCCTGCTTGGTGTCTCAGTTACAGTATTTACCCCTAGAGCATGATGCATTAGTGGCCAGTTTGTGGGAACTGTAACATTCAGCAACAAAGGCTCTAATGGTAATCGTGGATTCCATAGCCATGATGGATTCCATGTCCTCAGTAGAAAGAGCCCCAGCAGCTCTGACAACCCCTTGACTTAAGCAGGCACTGTGAATGTCACCAGCATCTTTGTGCATGAAGCTGTCATTCTTCAGCTGCACACATTGGTGCTTTTGTCTCAGTGATATGGATTTTTTAGGAACCCAACAGCTGTAAAAACCCATCAGTTGAAAAACAAAGCCGAAAAATTGTGTCCCTGCTTTTTGGTTTATAGTATTTGTGTTTGTAGAAATCCACAGGCTTCAAGGCAATTTCTTCTAAGGAACTAAGAGGTGCTGGGAATTTGATGAGGGTGTCATTGGTCACCAGCAGAGACTCAGGCAAAGAGCTCTGTACTCCCACTGGTGTTCTTCTTGCCACTTACAGTTGTCACAAAGATAACTGCACTCCTCTGTTCACATCCACCCTTCCCAGTAATTAATCTCAGCAGGGAATTTATCTGCCCCTGCTGTTTTCAGCAGAATAAATCCCACTGTAATCCACCATTGATTAAAGAACTATTGATCTTCACCTTTCTGATTTAGTTCTGGCATCTCTCGACTTCTCACATTGAGAGTATCCAGCTGGGCTTACTAATCAGGTTTCTTTCTTCCATACCATTAGTAGTAAGATAATTTGCTACATGAATCCTTGTGTTCAATTAACTTGAACTTTCTAGTTAGTTCAAAAGCAATTTAAAGTCGCTCTGGCAATGGTATCTAGAATAGCACAAGAATTAAATTCTATTACACTGTTTTTTCTACTTTCAGTGGTGCTATTGAACCAGAGTGTCTCAGAAAAAGATACTCAGCAGTGGAAGGGGTTATATTCTGAAATGGCAGCCATTTTTATATTAACTAGTAGGTAGCTTCCCAGATTGGATATGGGGAAGAAAATTATATTTCCTTTCAGCTTGTTTCCTTTCTAGAAAAGATACACATAATTTATCACAATTTTCTTTTTTTTTAATATCTTCTGTGATGATTTTTTATGAAATTTATGATTTCTGTTTGTCTCTGAGTACAGCTATGTTAGAAAGAAATGTCTTTTCCATCCTTAGAGGTAGAACAAATACCAGTGTGCTTCAAAAAGATAACACTAACCCTTGCTGTATCATGAAAAAGAAATACCAGGTAAGAAGTACCAGATAGAATTTTGAGCCATCTGTGGTATATTGGTGCTTGAGACCAAGAATGTTGCCTTTGTCTCTAAAGGCAAAACATGTTTGTTGCTTTAGAAATAATATTCTAAAAGAAACAAAATCGACATAATTCTTAATAATGAAATTCTCTGTTAAAAAAAAAAAAAAGAAAAAAAAGAAAAGAAGAAATGAGCATCAGAAGAGCTGTGAGCTCCAGAATGAATGCAGAACAACTTCTGAAGGGTTGGTCATGCATTTCCCTAATTTTTTACAATGTAGGAATGTCAGGTGGTCTTGTAGTAACAGAGAATTGAGAAATCACTGAGCCACAGCAAAACCAGCTTTCTTTTGAAATTTGCACCTCAACAGATTTATGAAAAGATGACCCAGGAGAGAGATGCTGGTATGAAAGGGGGTCCTGCATCTCTTCTTACTACAAGTGGGGAAAACTGCATGAGGGGCAGAAGGTGAGAGGGAGTGCTGAAGTGGCACTTCATTATTTATTCCTAAATAAAAAAGAACAGTTATTGCTAAAATGAGGTACTTGGCAGGGCGAGGCCAAAGATACTGGCCATAAATAATCAAAGGTATGACTGGAGAGAAATATTTAGTGTTTCTATTAAAACAGCTTACACCTACTCTAGGAAGCAATGAAATGGAAGTGTTTATTTCAACACAGTATATCAGTATATTATCATTAAGTTTTCTAAGATAAATTTAAAAAAAAGTTTGCAGTATAGTCTGGCTCTGTTGCATAAAATATTTCCTTGTATTTGTTTAAGATCTCAAGTACTATGAATGTAAATGTATCTTTGATCTACCAGATGCCAAGTAGAGATTTTGTCCAACTGACCTTTGCTCTAGGATTTTTGGGTGATTTTCTTTTTTGGGTTAGACTTACACGGAATTAAGATAAATACATTTTTCTGCACAATTTTTATTGCATTCATTTTAACAGGTAGTGGACAGGGGTTGTATCTATATACAACTAAATATTTTACTAAGACAGAAAAGGGGACTTACCTGGGTGCTTGTAGGACCACATGGATCATTCTTCTGGGATAACAGCATCCCATCCTATATCCTGTGGTAAGTGTATCTTCAAATGAAATTGAAAACTTGAGCTACCATAGCATCTTTGTAATGAGAAGCAGATTTGAAAGAGAATTGTGTAAAATAAGTTGTTTCGCTTGTCTGATTGTGAGGTGCTACTTCTTCAAGAAAAATTGCTGTAATATTTCGTGTTATAGTTCCCTTTTTTATTATATATAGGTGTGAAACTCCAGAACCAAGTGTAGGTTCCAGGTAAGAAAGTTGGGAGAGAAAGACAAGACGTAATGAAATAAGGCAGACCAAAGGATGACAATAATAAACAGGTTCTTTAACCACTTCTTAGTTACAAAGAATTGTTGAGTGAGTTGTAACCATTTAGTGTTTATGGGCTTACGCAAAAATATGAAATGCTTTTTTAATTTCTTTTGTGAGCTAGCAGTGGTAATTATTTGTAAGAGTGGGAAAAGTGTTTTGTGCGTGCTCATCTGTGGAGACTGCAAAGCTAATGGATGTTCACAGGAACTGTAATTACAGTCTCTCCTGAATTTGGGACGTGTCTTTTGAAGTTTACTGTTTTGATTAATACACAGTGAAGCTTTGTGACTTCAGTTAAACAAATGGCAGCACAAAGCAGATGGATTCTACCTCTGCAGCTTGAAAAGGTATGCAGCTATTTCCAGAAAATAACATTCCTTCAGTGATCGCTTTTATATGTAATAAGTGCAAATTAAATAAGCCTGAATTGGTGTTTTGTAGTCTGCCAGGCAATCACTTTGATAGTGTGCTGGGAAAAAACATATCATCTCTTTAGGAAAAAACCTCAGCCTAATATGAAAAAATAACTGGAATAGAACTTGATTAGTGCTACTTATTCAAACAGTTGCAAAAATAAATGACATCACTTATCTTGTTAGCATATGAAATTAAAAGAAAAATGTGTTTTAAAATGTATTCTATTGGAACAAGAACATCATAACAAAATGTTATTTTCTAAAAAGTGGGGATGAATGGAATCTAAGACTGAAAATTTAAAACGCTTTGTTGTTTTACATTCCTATTTATATCAGTTACTTTTTCTGGATATATTTAATTGGTTAGAGTGTAGCTTACAATTGTATACTGTAAGAAATACTGTAGAAAAACTTGTATGCTATTTTTCCTAGAAACAAAGAAAGAAGTTTCTTATAAACTCTTAGTGAAATAAGCTCTTACACTGACTTCAGCACGTTAGAACTTCTCCATTTAACTGCTGAGACCAAAGCAGGTGGGCACTTTTGAGCTGCTTTCATATAGCACATAGATTATCGTATTTTATTTGATCCATTATGTGGAGTTGAAATAAGGTAAAATTTAGCAATTGTCTAGTTTTGGAAGGCAGAACAAAAACTAAAATCCTGCCCCCCTGTGTATGAATGTTCAGCTGGCTGCCCAGCTGGGAGCAGAGTTTAATCACAGGGCATTCATTACCTTGCTCACCTGATTGTTTGAGAGCAGTAATGAAGATCATGTGGAAATGTTTAGTGTAAATAAGCAGCATATTGTCTTTCTAGAGAGTCCCTAACTTTCCTTATTTCATTTGCCAGAAGCCACTAATTTGAGCAGACATGCACATAGTGGCAATAGGGTACAAAACCTCTCACATCTAGATTGCCCACCATGGGTTTTTTTGCATAAGTGCCTTGCTGTAAGGCTTGTCAGATCATTGCATTTTTCTGCAAATCCAAGAGCAGTTTCTCAGAGCTGGGTTATCTAATATTCCAGTCATCTTTTCCTGTTAAGTTCCTACTCTGTGTATCATTGCAGCAGGGATTGTTCTGAGAGAACTTCCTCAAAGGTTAGTGTGGATGGAGTAGAAGATTATGGGATTTCAACCGTTTCCTCCAGTATGTAAAGTCTACACATTATGGTTAACTCTGCTGCTCATCCTACTCCAAAAGGTAATACTGAATTTTGTTTTCATTTATTTATTACATATATTTGCAAGTGTAAAACAGCTTACAAACCCCTTACAAACATTGCTAATTTTCACTAAATATTGCCTTTCTATTTTTCTTTACAATCTCTAGGTAGGACTTCTGATATATTTCAGCGAGTTTTCTTCCACTACACTGGTAGAGAGCATATATTCCATTATATGCTGTCTTTGCTTCCAGTTGTGAGAGATGGAACTGTGACTAAAAATAGATAAAAGGCAGAATTACTGCCTAGTGTAGGAAATCATTTAGGACTCTGTGTGTCCATTTTCACCTGGTCTTTATGGTTTCTTCTCTGATTTTTCAGGTGAACTCATGTGGGGCAGAAAAGTTGCTATAGGTGATTTGGCTATTATTACAGGTTTTGCAATCTTTTGGTGTTTTCCTTTGCTCCTTTGGGGGCTGAACAAAAGAAATTCTGTGAGCAGACATGTTTGTATATCATGAGTAGATGAAGGCCCACCAGCAGCAGAATTGGCATTCTTGTGCTGTGGAAGTTAGGGAAAAAAATGTGTGGGAGTGTTGTATGACCACACTGAGAGAGAGGAGGAGAGAGTAATTTATGCCACTTGTAAAGCTGCCTCCCTAATCCCTACAGTTATTAGAGTGATATTGTGGGAGGAAGGGTGGCAAAGCTCAGCTGTGCTCATGGCAGCTACCTCTGGGCTGATTTCCCCCTTGTTTATAGGTGCTATTTCAGTTGCTGTGCTGGGAGCTTATGTGTAAAACAAGTGGTTGTGTTATTTTTGCTCTGCTATTTCATGTCCTAATGTGGAAAAACTTTTGTGCTAATAATATTTTTCATTTTGCTCTCATTAAAACAACTGGTCAGCTTGGTTAAGTGAAAGCCAAAGTGTCTTTGTTTTGCACTAGAGAGGGAACTACTGAGGAACCAGGTGGAGGTGTTTGGCATATTTTGTGCAGGCTACTTCTGCTAGCATAGTAAATAGTTTCTTCATAAATGACAAGCAGTCCCCCTTTACAAATATATTGTATCATGTCTTGCATTTGTAGATCCAATTTTAAATGGGTTGTTTTTGATTTTTCGAGTCTGGGTATATTGCTGATATAATTAGCTGGAATTAACACTGCAAAGTGTTTTATTTAATGATGCTTTTAGAATCACAGCACTAAATTGTTTGCAGTATGAGGCCTTTGCATCCTGCTTCTGCTTTCTAGCTCAGAACTTTCTGTTAAAATGAAATTGCATTTGATGTTAGCTGGGAAATGTTTTAGATGGACTTTCTGAGTCAAACAATGTGTCAAGATTTAAAATTCCATCTAATTCCTCATTTCTCCATTCACATCAACCCTGAAATTGTGGTTGACATGAGGATGCAATTGCACACAGGAGATTGGCTGAGCTCATGTCCTGAAAGCCTAGTTTAGCAGTTTATTAACTATTTCAAAGCACTGAGGGTTAAATTGTACCTATAACATTTACTTTGAGATTTGGAATTACTGTCTTTGATACAAGAGGGAATGATCAGTAATTTTTAAGAGGTGTTTTTACTGAACCAAATTTTAAATTACTTTAGTAAGAGTTAAATGTATAAAGTGGCAGGGAGAATAATCATCCTCCCCAGAATGAAAACTTTCCTGTTGTGTCTAATATAGAGTGCTTAAACCTCTGATCTCTGAGCAAGGTCCCAGTTTTGTGTTCAGATTTTATTTTTGAGCATTGTCTGTCTTTGAGCCTAGGACTATGAAATATTTTGGCACGCTGTGCTCTGTCCTTGGCATATATATTTGTCAAAACTTATGTGACTTTTCTGATGGCTTTTCCTGGTGCTTTTTGGCAGAGCACTAAATGTTATTGAGTGAACTTTGCAGATGACAACATGAATATTGTAAATACTCGTTGCCTCCCCAGGTACACATATTAGTGTATAATCTGATCTTCAAGTGTGTGCAGTATTAAACTCATCATGGATATGACAAGAAATCATCAGAGGTGTAGGAGAAGCCTTTGTCTTCTCCTTCTCAGGGGCCCTTGGTTGTTAGAGGTAACTGCATTGGAAAAAAGGTACAGTGGACAGTGTTCCGAAGAGCACACAACCTTAAACAGACCTGGCAGACAAAGGACAAAGTCGAAAAAAAAGAGAAAATTACTTTTAAATGCCAGGTAGTAAATCTGTCTCAAAGTCAAATGGCAGACAGGGTTTCTGACCCTAGATGTACTGGGGTGCATCAGGCACAGCATCACCAGCTGGACAAGGGAGGAGGTTGTCCTGCTCTGCTCTGCACTGAGATGGCCTCACCTCAAGTACTGGGGGCAGTTTTGGGTGCCACAATGTAAGAAAGATATAAAGGTAGTAGAAAGCATCTAAAGAAGGTGGATGGTCTAGTGGGGAAACCCTACAAGGAGCAGCTGAGGTCACTTGGCTTGTTCAGCCTGGAGAAGAGGAGACTGAGGGGAGATCTCACTACAGTTACAACTTCCTTGTGAGGGGAAGAAGAGGGACAGATCCTGATCTCCTCTCTCTGGTGACCAGTGACAGGACCCAAGGGAATGGCCTGAAGTCGTGTCAGGGGAGATTACGGGGTTTTTTTCACCCAGAGGATATTTGGGCACTGGAACAGGTTTCCCGTGAAAGTGATAACATCACCAAGCCTGACAGAGTTCAAGAAGTGGGTAAAACACTCTCAGGCACATGGTGTGACTCTTGGGACTGTGCTGTGCAGGGCCAGGAGCTGGGCTTTGATTATCCTTCTGGGTCCCTTCCAACTGTGGATATTCTATGATTCTCCCACCACATCCTGGCTAGACCCTGCTGCTGAGTTATACAAACCAGAGCGAAATAAGGTCCCTTCATCACTGACACTGTGAGGGTCTTCTCAAAATCACTCACTGCTAAGCAATCTGTTGGCAACAAGATGGAGTTGTGTGCATGTCAAAGTGAACAGAGCAGCTGCCATTCTGAGTGGTTCTGTGTGAACTGATGACTCCTTCCCCTCACCACCACACACTGAGGAAAAATGGCTTTGCTTGTAGATACAGAGACAAGTTGTTATGCAAAGCATGAATGGAAATAGTAATTTGTACAGCATGCAGTCAGGTGGAGGAAATAACTACTGCAGTAAGTCACAGAGGCACAGAGAGTAACTGGCTCTTTAAAAGGCCTGAATGTGTTCCTAGTCACGATGTCACTGATTATACACTTCAAAGGAAGCATAATGGTGTGTTAGTCCTCCTGTCATAAGGTGAATTGTTACTTCTCTGAGGCATCTTCTCACCATCCCAGCCTTTCTGTATGCTGTCTGAGTAAGCTGAAAAGACAAAAAGGAGCACAATCTGTAGTGGATCATGTTAGCAAGGCTAGCCTCGTGCTTTCTAAACTTGCTTGCGTATGTTCTTCGGGGGATGTACTTCTCTCTTTTGAGACTGACTGTTTGGTCTCTGTGCTTGATGTCTGAGTCAAACTGCTGGTCAGCTTTCATGTGCAAGCTGTTTTCTCTGTAAGTGAAAGTTGTGGCTTTTTTTTTTTGGTTTTTTTGCTTCTGCTGTCATTCAAGCACTGTTGGTGTTTAGGGACCATTGCTGCTTAAAGATTCCACTTTGCCACTGACTTGCACGTCTGCGAGCCCATTTGTTTTAAAGGATTTTTGTTGTTTCTAATTAAAAGAACATTCAACAGTGCAGCTTGGCTTGATTGCAGCTCTTTTGATGCATCTCAAATGAAAACATAATTCTGTTCCATCTTGTGTTGGCTCAGCGAGAATAGGAGAAATCAAAAAAGTAATAATTACTTTCCCATCTTGCAGGAAGTTTAAAACCATTATTTGGAATGGAAGAGTAGATGTAAGTTCTGAACAATGAAAAGAAAAACACTTCTGTGAACAGAGCTATGCCATGAAATTGGGTAGCTTAGCCTGTTTTTATTGATAATGCTATTTTTGTAATAAAAAAGGGTTTTAAGATTATTTGCACAGGCAACATTAAATAACTCACTTGGGGCTTTTCTGGAAGTAAATAGCAGCATCTGAAAGAATTTACTTCTAATTTCAGGGCAACCCCAAAATAATGAAAGCTTTGCTTATTGTGAAGCATTCTACAGTGCATGTGTCAGGCAGTTAAATTTGGGCAGTTTCTTCATGGTGATGGGGAGATATTACTCAGGCTGACTGCAGCCACTACTAGAGCAGGAGGAGGCTTGACTCACTACATACAAAAATGGTTTTGAATTTCTGATTGTACTGGAGTGGTCTGGAAATGCAGCACTGAAAGCAGCAGCACCTGGTAAGCCCTTGGAGTATCTCTCTATGCAGTGCTTTTCTTTCACTGTAAAACTTTGCTTTCTGCCAGACAGTAAAACCCGTGATGCTCAGCTGAAAGGATTCCATTAATAGCCCATCAAATGTGCATCACCCTGAGGAAGGATGTCTGGTTTAGCTTCAAGATTACCTGTGTCCTGATAATTGTCTCAATCTTTTGCCATTATTATTGGAATAGAATTTATGGCAAGGCAAACTTGGTTGACTTATGAAGAGACAGGATTATAAAAGAATTAATTTAGAAAGAAGCTGAAAAGCTTGTTTTTATTTAACGAGTCATGGATTGTTCTGCAGATTATCAGAATAATTCCTTCCTGTGCTTACCTAAGTAACACCTTATTTTTCTTCAAGCTATTTTGCACCTCAAGTGTTTTGTCCATTAAAATGATTCTGCTTTTTGGTTTTGTTACTTTTGCATAAACAAGCATTTGTAAGCATGTATACTTAGTATTTCTAAAGACTCTTTATAAAATAGGTGTTCAAGTATGGAATAGAGCACAGACAAACCAAACTAGGTGACAGAAAAAAACCCCAACTTGATAAATGGAAGAACATTTCATTATCCAAATCTGTAATTGTTTCAAGGACTGGCCTGTAGGTCTTACAAAGGAGTTTTAATGTTATTTATTTAAGCTTTGTCTCACTGCAGACCTTACTGTTTTTCTGGCCATATGGGCCACTAGTGGAGGAAGGCCAAACATTCAGACAGTTCTGGGTAAATGTTAAACCCCTATTCCTTTAGAAATTTAAATCTGAGCTACTGACATTTTTGTAGGTAAAAGGCTTGAGGGAGGGCGAATAGGAGGCAGGACAAGCAGACTGCAGCTATGTATCACCAAATTGAGTTCTGCATATTCAGGAGTTAATACATGGGTTGTGTGTGTGTGAATGACACCAAATGCTGTGGCTGTTGTAATCCCCTTTTAATAAAGGGATTGACTTGCAGTACAAAATGACTTACATAATTCTGCATGCTGTTTTATCTTTTCCAGGGGGTTTGAAGCCTTGTGTTTGCTAGCCCTCAGTACCTCTTTACTTTATTGCACTAGCTGCAGAAATTGCTTTTCTGAAATGCTACTTCTGGTCATCAAGCAGGAATTTAAAGTACTTTGTCCCATACTGATGGGACAGTAGATGCCATGGGTCAGGGAAGCGTGAGGCTGAATCTCTGGCCAAAATGCATCCAAATGGTAGTTTGCATTTTGAGATCTGACAAAATAATGGAAAGTTTTTATGAATATATTGGTTTTGCAAGTACTCCCTTGGGCCCACATGTAAATATTGTAATGGGAATGACAGTGCCCTGTGTCAGAGTGCTGTCCCTGGCACAGAGCAGGACAGGGTACCCACCAGCCTGTGTTGAGGTCCCTGATGAAAGAGCCTTAGGCAGCTGCTTGATGTTTTGCTTCATTGTGTTCTACCTCAGCACTAATTCCACTATTCTAGTTTTGACTCCTCTAGGTTTGCATGTGTATACTCAGACTCTAAGCTGCTTATGTCTGTCATTTTTTGGCAAGATACACATTTTGCTCCTGTGATGTAATGCCTCTCTGACCATTGTTTGATATCTGAGCTTGTCTAGAAAGGGAAATTCAAGTTTGTTTGTAGAGAAGCTGATGTGGCTCTGATTCCTGACAGAGAGGTTTCAGCATGCCTCTCAGGGGAATGGTGATGCTGTGAAGAGAGGAGCAGGTCTGGTTCCAGCAGAAAGCTTGGGTTGAAGAGAAGGGTGCAGAGAAAGAAGACAAAAGAATTCTGTAATCTGGGAAGGTTTCTCCTTTCCACAGACAGTGTAACAAGCCATACTCGTGATCTCACAGGGCTGCTTCAGAGGGCAGCAGTGCTTGCACTACACATCTTCAGTGTGAGAGGCAAATGGGATTTCAGCAGCCTGTGGGTACTCCCTGGCTCCTTTCCACAAGAGAGGTCCTGAAAAAGGACCCTTATTTGCTGCTGATCATTTTCCCAGTCACCATCTCTTTTACTTTTGGGTCTAGTGGAAAGCCTTAATACTATGAAAATCTAAAAATCTCAACTAAAAGCTTTCCTGGTTTCTCCCAACCCACCCCAAGTTGTTTTGGATCTAAAGTGATCCTTCTGAAGTATAAGAGGAAAGTCAGCCATCTGACTAGATCACCCCTGTTAAGTAGAAAATGATTTTTCGGAAAATCTTGTACTGGATACATATCCAGCTTATGCATTTTAACCTAATTTTTAAGCAAAAGCTATCTTAGCTGAATTCTTCTAAAAATAATGCAATGGAAAGTCAGAGAGATCAAGTACCAGATGTGCTGCTGGTCCTGCTACCTTTAAAACTGTTTGACTGTCTCTCCCTGTAGTGTAGCATTATTAGAATAGTGTGAATCCTGCTGTGAACATCTTTCTGATTCCTAAGCTGGCATTTCAAGGCCAGGAGAGAGGTGAGCTTTTGTCCTTCAGAGGTAAACCTGTGAAATCTGGGTCTAGATAACGGGAAGGGAATGTGACTGGGGGGATACATGGGCTGCTTTAAAATGAATGGATTTATTACACAATTCTCTGGGTAGTTTGGGGACATTTGCCTTTATCTAATACTGTTCTCTCTCTGTATATATATGTATATATTTATTTTTATATATATACAAGAGGGAAAATGTTTATCTTCTGTGCACTGTTTAGAATTTCTCAGTCAAACAGAAGTACTTAAGATTAAGACCTTAATATTTAATAAGCTCTCAATTGTTAGAGAGCAGTGAGCCTGCCAGTGTGAGATTGGGCTGGCAGCTCAGTGGATTAATGGCAACATAGAGCTCGGTTTAAAAGACCTGAATGATAATCTTTAAATATGCTTAGGTATTGTGGTTGTGCAGTTTCCCCAGGGAATCATCATATTTCCTGCTTCAAAAATTTCACTGAAGACTTAACTGAAACTACAGCTCAACTTTGCCTATTGGGAAATCTACTTTCATTCCTGGGGCCTAAATTCCTTCTGTGTACATCTGTACACAGAGTGTGATTCCTTGCGGGTTTTCACTTATTATTTTGCTGCAGAAACAGTTTTACACTATCTTGAAAAGCAAAAATTGCAGAGCTGAGCAACTTTCCTACCTGAACAGGGATCTTGCGTAGGCTTTCAAACAAATGTTGCTATTTGAAAATACTGAAGTGAAAATTACATTGATGCTTGTGATATGTGATCTCAATCAGGTAGACAGAGGGAAGAGGTTTTTTTTTTTAAACTCCTATATGTGAAATTCTCTGGTGCTTTGGGTTCATGTAACCCGTTTCAATAGTACTTCATTCCCTGATAAAGATCAGTGTAGTCCCACTGCAGTGATAGGGTAGACACAATATGATGCATTCTGGGATGTCCTCAGACAAACTGAAAGGCTTGAGAATTATAGGAGATTGCTTTTTCTCATTTTTATAAGAGCTTGCCAGTCTGAAAGGTGTCTAGACTTTGAGTTGCTTTAGTTGTGTATACATTTCTGGGGATTATCTCAATTTCAATTTAATTTGCCATTTCACTTCATGCTATAAAGCTTTCAGGGAATCTTTAATTTCAGTGAGAGCTCATTAAAATGAAAATGAAATAAGCTTGCACCATCAGCACTGAGAGTGGCAGTGTTATCCTGAATTTCTCTTAATACCTCACCAGAGCTGCTTGTGCACATAAGGCACAAGGGTACTCAGTTGTTCAGCACTAGATCTGACTGTGTAGCTGAACACCCTTGTGTTCTGTGTAGTTGCATTCATACTAAGAAAGCTTTTTCACTTGCAGGGTACTGTGCACTATTTAACAGTGACAGAACAGGTGTGACAGATCAGCTGAGACATGCTTAGTTCTTTTAAACCACAGAATGGTTTGGGTTGGAAAGGACCTTAAAGATTATCTGGTTCCAACCCCCTGGGCCAGGGACACCTTTCACTAAGTGAGGTTGCTCACAGTCCCATTCAGCCTGGCCGTCCAGGGATGGGGCATCCATTTACTCCTCTGAGCAACATGTTTCAGTGCCTCACCATCCTCACAGTCAAGAATTTATTTCTAATACCTATTTCTTCTCCAGCCTGAAAAACCCAACTCTCTCAGCCTTGTCCTCATAGGAGAGGTGCTCCAGCCCTCTAAGCATCTTTATGGCCTCCTCTAGACCTGCTCCAGCAGGTACATGTCCTTCTTATGTCAGGAGCCCCAGTATTGCAGGTGAGATCTCACCAGAGTGAGGCAGAGAGAATCAGCTGTCTTGATCTGCTGACTGCACTGCTTTACTTTCTGGGATACAAGAGCACATTGCCAGGTCCTGTCGAGCTTCTTGTCAACAGCACTGAAGTCCTCCTCAGGGCTGCTCTCAGTCCTGTATTTGTGTTTGCTCAGCCTGTCAGGATTTCCCTGACTCAGGTGCAGGACATTGCACTTGGCTTTGTTGAACTTCCTGAGGTTCCCATGGGCCCATGTCTCCAGCCTATCCAGGCCCCTCAGGATGGCATCCCTTCCCTCCAGCTGACTGCACCTCACAACTTGGTGTTGTCTTGCAGACTTACTGAGGGTGACTCAATCCCACTGCCCACATTGCTGAAAAGGACGTTGAACAGTGCCGGTCCCAACAGTCCTCCTGCAGCCCCAAGGAACACCACTCATCACTGGTCTCCTCTTGGACTTGGAGAGTGACCATCCTGCTGGTTGCTTATCCACTGTGTGGTCCATCCATCAAACCAATGTTTCTCCAGTTTAGAGAGAAGGCTGTTGTGCAGGACAGAGTCAAGCTTTGTACAAGTCCAGGTAGGTTATGACAGTGACCCTTCCCTTATCCACCTCTGTAAGCCCATCAGAGAAGGCCACCAGATTTATCAGGCACAATTTGCCCTTAGTGAAGCTATGACTGTCCCCAGTCACATCCTTATTTTCCATGTGCCTTAGCATATTTTCCAGGAGGATCTGCTCCATGATTTTGCTGAGCAGTGAGGTGAGACTGATGGGCCTATAGTTCTCCAAGTATCCTACTTTTCCCTTTATAAAAAGGGGGGTTATGTTCCCCCTTTTCCAGTCAGTGGGATATTCACTGCTATCTGTCTCAGATATGATGGATAGTGGCTTAGCTACTTCATCCACCAGTTCCCTCAGTACTTGTGGATATATCTCATCATCCTCAGCATTTTTCAGTAATATTTAAATTACATGTAAATTCAATACCACTGCTCCCTGGATTGATCTGCAAGACTGGAAGAACTGAAATTTGGAGGATATAAGAGAAATCAGTGTCTGTACCCTTTATAACTGTTCATCATCTGAGTACTCCCATGCCCCTTGGAAGCTCAGTGAACCTGCTGCACCTAGGAGGGGAATAGATGGGATTGCAGTCTGAAGAGGACAGGAGTTGGAACAGGACACAGGGCCTGTTCTGAATGGGCTCACCACATTTCATGGCGTGCTCCTCTATCTTTGTACCTTAGAGTGGGAAGAACCAGTCTGCTCATGTCTCATGTCCATTTCTAACCTTCTCTCTTAATCTTCATTTATGTTTTTGTCATACTTGTAATTTTTATTTTCCCTTTTCTTCCTCACCTTTCCTGGTGAAGATATTTGGATAAATTGGAGTCCTGTGCCACCCATAGCTAAGATTGCTTGCATTGGAATATTCTGGTTTGGAGAAGAACACAAACACATAGATTTTTTTAATGCACGTAACACTTGATTCCATCAGGAACAAGAGTGAGATTTGCAGCAAGCTTCTAATTGTGCCAGTTTTTCCTGTGATAGTTCTTCTTTGAAACCTGTGAGCACTTCTTTCAAAGGACCTTTTGATAATGAAGATTGTTTTGTGTCAGGGTACCCAGCTGTGGTGCACAGTCAGGAGTAAGAAGGTGTTTAATAGGGAAGAACTTCAATGCACGGACTTCACAGGGAGATTTAAAACTTCAGTTTTTATTAGCACCAAATATCAAGCAAGTTCCATGACAACAAGCTGTACTTCCAAGCTGGTGAGTTACTTTGTTTAGAGAAAGTGAGTTAGTAATTATATGACACATCAATCCAGTCTATGTACTCTTGTGTTTGCATTTGCAAATCCATAGTTCCTTCCAATGTGCACACGTCTGAATTCACAATTTCCCCCCAAAGTAGGAGTGGTTTCAATCATGAGGTTTTGAGGCAACTCTGCCCTTGAGGGACCAAGTAGTATAACTTAGCTGCTCACCAGAATAGTTAAAGCACTTCTGGTTCCTAGGGGGATGTATTACTATTTCTAGCATGTTTGTGTGTCCAGTTCCTGCAGCTAAGCTTACAGTATGAAGAATTTACCCAAATAGCTTGACTTGTACTTCCATACAGCTTCCCTGTTCAACTGATGCCAGCATAGCTCTCAAGTGAAATGAATACAGGGGGGTATAAGGTAGGGAGGGAGGCTGTGTGGTACTCTGAGATTTGGTGGTTTTGACTGTGATAAGAGACCTGGTATTGGATTAGAGAGTGCGAGGTGGGGTCCCAAAAAAGCATTAGAATCAGCACCATGCAGGAGTGCTCTTTTCCTGGAGTATTTGCAAATGTTTCATCCTGATTGAGTTTGTGAACAGCTCTAACTCCCTTAAGAGAGGGAGAGGGTTTGTTCCTTGAGAAATGAGAGTAGGAAAATGAGAGAACTGAGAATTACACAAACACATTTTTACACTTTTTTTTTTTTTTTTTTTGACAGAAGTTATCTTGGGCAGTTGAGCTGCCACAGTACAAACTGTGGGGATGCATATACTGCCCCAGTCACCTTAAAGGTGTGTGGGTGCAGGTGAGCATTTCAAAAGAACAACAAATGCATAATTTCTAAGATGAGGCATTTTTTTACCTCAATATACTGTGTGCTTATTATTCAAGCTGGGATGTAATATCAGAATCTGTTAATTGCATCTGTGGTTGATACAGTAACACTGAACAAGTATCCAAGGTAAACTGGGTTTAAAAAAAAGGAAAAAGAACCCCTGCATCACTGGTCTGTCTGGAGAATGCTGAACAGCCAGTGACAGTTCTGCTTGGTAACTGTGCTTGTCTAGCAATTTGCAGGCTTGCATCAAGGAACTGAGGACATTAGGAGCAATTCAGATTCAGTCACTATTTAGATCCAGGCTGTATTAATTACTCAGTCACAGTACTTACTCTACTCGGTTCTGTAGAGACTGTGGTCTCCTAAATCAGTATCAAACCTGAATTTTGTAAAGCCACATAACATCTTGTCATTGGGCATTAAAATTTATACAGTCAAACAACTGAATCCCCTCCACATTTGACAGAGTGGCACTGTGACTGACATCATATTTTCGTGTACAGAATATTTTAATGGTAGAGGTGGGAGGGCTGGAGCAATGAGGGACTTAAGCTTTAGGGCCAAAGAAGAGCATTTGTGGAGGAGGGAAATGATGAAGTGCATCTGAATAGACTTTGAGAAACCAGTTCCTGAAATCCCTGTATTTCTCCAGTAATTTTTAGTTCATCTTCAGGATGAATGCCTTACATCTGAAACTCTTGTCACTGTCTGTATGAGACATAGACACATAAGCAATATACATTAACAGTTGGGAGTTTTTTATGCTGTACTTTGCTTTCTATAGATTGTTTTCGATGTATTTAACTATATACAGTTACATGTTTTGTTGCCTGTGATTTGAACTACACTCTGTAATAGCAGTGCCATGGGAAAATAAGGGGAAGTTTATAGTGGATAATTATCCCATCCTTTCAAATTATTCTTTAATTGCAAGTACAGGGAAGTCTCTATTAAGCAATTCTGTAGTAACAAAATGTTCTGCTCTGCCTAAATGATCTCTACATAAAAGATACCAGGGACTTGTTTGAGAAATCAGTTCAACTGATCAGCCAATTCTTCATTAAAAAGATACAGGACTTCTTAAGATATAGGACTTCTGTTTAGCTGTTTAACACACACTGGTGTAGATTTGGTAGTGAATGTTTTCTGGCTGTTGGAGAGAGGAATATAAACTGAGCTGTTCTTGCAGGTCAACAAACCCCAAGGATTTCTAATGAACATACAGTATGTCCATGGGGAAACAGTTTATTGCAGAGAGAGACAAGGAAGCAAAGCCTAGGGTAAAGTGACCTACCATGGGATTTCAGAAAAACAGCCTTTCAAATGGCATTTGCCAGATGAGTTACTAATGACTTAGTTGATTCCTTAGTTGTTTGGACTTTTTTTACATGGTAAGATAAGAAACATAGGTCTCTGTGGTTTGCACTTTTGATGTGTCAAGACAAAACTTTGGATGAAGCTTCATAAGCTGCCCTTAAGTCTCTTTGAGAATTATCACCATGCAGACAGAAAGTACTTTGTAATACACAGCCAGAATAATCAGCTAGGCCTGGTATTTCCAGGTTGTGTTAAGTGTACTTTGGAAAAATAGCAGGATGTCAGGTGAAACACTCGTCTCGTTGTTGACTAAAGTAGGAACAGCTCTGCTTATGTCAACATGTAGTTCAAAAGCAAAGACAACTGGGATAGCTACTGGGGGAAGGTACACTGGGCTTAGTTGTTTGAAAGAATGGGATCTTGAAAATCAATAGAATACTTAGTTACCCAGGGTTAAGCTTTAGTGGAAAGGCAAATTAAGCTGTAAAGGTAACACTGCTGCTCTGAGCCCATATATTTCCGTAACCATCATTAAGTTACTGTTCCTGAAGTATAGAACCAATGGTGAGTAAATGAACTTGAAGGCAACATGTTAAAATCCATGTAAGAAGGATTCTTTTAAATGCAACATGAAGAAAATGTGAAAGTCACTGCTACAATGCAAGACTTAAGTGTAAAGTTTCACAAAGTCAGAAAGGGATTAAAGATAGATGAGGCTAATGAGACCATCTAGTGCACTTTATGGGCTGAAGACAATTCATGTAAATATCTCTCCTGAACTGAGGGAGTAAGAAACTTCCACCAAAGGTGTGGGTTATCCCTTATGATGCTTCCTGCAACAATCTCTAAAACCTCTTGCTCTCTACTTCTCTCATTACAATTTCAACAGTACACCTGTGTTGTTGTTCAGAATGCACAGTTTAGAGGCAATTTCACTTGTGAAGCTGTTTGACCTGTAGAGTACAACAAATTGTATAAAAAATGGCAGTGTTAGACATGACTGCAGATAACATACCTGGCTAACCAGACATACTTCTGATCTGACACAGTACAAGTTCCTAGTTGTTTCATTTAAAAACATTCTGGTGTTAATTTTTCAAGTTTTTCTATGTAATTTCTGAATGTAACCAACTACCTCAGAAAAAGAGAAGTCCTTTTATTTCAAAGTTATCAGTAACAGACAAGTCATAAACATAAAATAATTGGGTTTGGATCTGAGTATTTTTTTAACACTAAACCTCATCTCCCAGTAGTTTCTGAATTGTTAACAACTATCACATAATTTTAGGTTGCCCACCCTTACAAAGAAAGAGGGGTGTAAATTTACCAGGGAATGAGTAAGCCACTTAAATAATAATAATGATAAAACAAATCTGTAAGGAAGGATAGGTCAAACTAAAGGTAATGAGAAATGACAAAGAAGAGACCACTGTGGGGTTTTGTTAAATTGCATACTGTGTGTGTGTGTATGTGTGTGCACTTGCACATACTTGCACACACACTTATCTTTGGGTCTGTATAGAATCACTGTTTAGCTTGTAGTGCAGTTGCTTATAAAGAATACAAAAGACATTCTCTTGTAAACTTTAAAGAATATTTAATAACTTTAAAAAAATTAAATGTATATTTTAAATTTTGTTGTTTATATGAATGCACAAAAATGTACCATTGCAATTGCAGCAACAAAATCCAAAGAACCGAGGAGACCTGCCCACTGCAGTAAGATACCAGTGACAAGGGAGCAGAATTCACAATGGAATCCAAACAAGATTTCCCATGGCAAGTCCCAATGTGTTTTCTAACTGTCTAACTCAGTATCTATGCAGATCATTCACACTTAGCAAATTCTTGCAGATAAATTAATTAAAGAGCTTGGATTTAAAATAAATGGCACAATCAACTGCTGGTTTCTGTTGCTTACCTTTGGTGCCACATTTATAGCACAACACCGAAGTCAAGGGATACATGAAAGGCTGTGACTTTGTCCATGCTGACAAGCTCCTGTCCTACCCTGGGAAGGTGTAAGAGGCAGCCCAGAGCCACATGTACTCAGTGTGACCAGTTCTTACTACTTTGTGAGAAGTGAGAGTTTGGGCTATTTGGCTCTATTGCTGATGCAAGACAGAGTATTTTTACAGCTTCTGTACAGTTTCTTCCTCTCCATATTATGAATCCTTCAGTGCTGCATTTAAATACTAATTATTAAATGGAAGAAGGAACCCTTATGAGTTTGTCTGATTTGAGGGGGAAGATCAAAGAACCATTCATGTAACAGAAACTGGAGTGAATTTCAGTAATGGTGCACTGTATGATGAGCCACTTAGTAATTCTGTTGCACAAGGAATAAGATTTGGCTGCTAGTGACAGTACATGAAAACAAACCATATTCTATTAAATATGTTTTTGTAGGTTTTTGGTTTTTTTTTTTAGTAATTGTGAAGATGAAAAGCCAAAAGAATATTGGACTGAATCTAAAAAGCTAAATCCTGATGCTGTTGTGTAGGTTCAGCCATATGCCCTTGTGCCTTCATATCTTATTAAGCAGAAACAGAAATTAGAATAAATTAGGAGTGCTCCTTTACTGCCTTTGGTTCTGTCTTTAATTTAAATGTATTGAGTCTTCCTTCATGTTTAAAGATAAGAAGTCACAATAATATAAAAGGCTTTACTAAAAGTGACAAGACACTAATAGAAGCAATTGGAATGACTTCTGTGTTGCTCTGCCTGCATTCAATATCAGCAGCCTTTCAAATGGATATTATGTACTACAGGTTACTTACATATAATCAATCAGTTTAATATGAAGTTTTATGTGTAAAATGGAACTGTCTTTTCTTTTGGCCTTTTGTTGTTGTGTGGTTTTTTTTGTTTTTTTTTTTTTTTTTTTTTTTTTTTTTTGTTTTTTTTTTTTTTTTTTTTTTTTTTTTTTTTTTTTTTTTTTTTTTTTTTTTTAATATTGTTGCTGTTACACATCACAAAATCTTCAGACCTAGTCAGCAGAGAAAGGATACAATGCTCTTAAGGAAATACGGTAAGTCTGAGGCTTTTTATATGCAGTGTGTTGAGAGGTTTGAAATTGGATTGTGCTGGTAATGCTGTGAGCACTCTAACATCTGTTTGGTCTGTGTGGAGAGAGTTAATAGCATCAAATATACAAAACAGTCCAGTTCAAATTATGAACAAGTTGTAGTAGCATCTCAGTTTGTAATGGAAGGATAGTATTTAAAAAAAAATTATTAGCAGCAATATGTGATGTGGGGGTTTTGTTTGTTTGTCTGCTTGGGGTTTTTCTGGTTTGTTTGCAGTTTTTGTTTTTTCCCCCAACTTTGTTTTTGATGCAGTGACTGGGATTTACCAAGTGAGTGTTGCTTATATCCCTTTAGATACTTGCTTTTGAAAACCAACGCAGTTTATCTTGTAAAGATACCTAAACTGTGGAAAATGATTAGAGGTAACCACAAAACGTGACTTGTCTCCAGTCTGCTTCTCCTGTTTTGTTTCCACTGAAGTCTTAGCTGAAGTCTAGCAGTGTTCTCTAAAAGCTCAGTGCATAATATTGTAAGACTCACAGGAGAAGGGCTTGTGATCTCCCTTTTCCCTACACCACCATCAAGCAAATTGATGAGAGTTGCTCTCTGTGGGAGTTCTGCACAGTGGTTTGCTCCCATCAACTGAACCATCATCAGCCTGCTGTCTCTGTGTTAATTTTTAATGGCAGGGATCACTACAAATAGACTTGTCTACCTTTTATCTTTCTCAAAAAAATATCAATATTTTATGAATGTATTCATCACTCTGTCATGCTGCTTTTCAGTGGTAGAAACTCTGAGTTGACAGCAGAAGCACCCCTGTGTACAAACTATAAACCATGGCCAGAACTAATGGTACAGCTAACCTGGAATTGTGTCTGTGCAGGTTAAGAAAAGAACAGAGTAGGGAGAGGGAAGGAACAAACTCACACCATCTTTTGCACAGCAGGACAGTCTGCAGGTCAGCCTGGGCTCAAGAAGCAGTGAGCATGGAGACTGGTGATTGCAACAACATGAGTGAGCCTCTTGCTTAGGACTACAGGGCATCTGTGTGTGGGCTACTTGCTCAGCTTGGGTTTGTCAGGGCTTGTTTGCATGACAGTAAAATCCTTTAGAGGTGGGGAGGTTGCTGTGATAGTGATTGGGAAGCCACCAAAAATGCACACAAGTAAGACATTACTTCTACTTCAGCCTGCACAACTACGTGCCCCATGGGGTTAAGATTTTGGAGGAGCTCTTTTAAACACCAGACTGTCCTAAACAATTCCACAGAAAATATGGAGTAGCTATGTCTGAGAGTGAGAAGACTGCAGGAAATCAGCAAAGAGACAAAAGAAATTCCCCCAAACCTAAGGAGTGAATCTGTCAAATAATGCAGGCCCATAAAAGGGTCAATTGTGGGGGTAAAGGAGATTGTTCAATAGGCCGTGGGTTGGTAAGTCCAGCTTTGTGCTGGAAATTGCCTTTAAATCGAAGCATGGAAAATGTCACTCATAGCTGAGACCTTTCTCTATGAGCTTGATGCATGCTTCCAGTCTGCAGGAATGGCAGCACTGAGCTTCCTGGGAAAACACAGCTCCATGGTCAGCTCTCTGCTCTAAGTGACAGTGGCTGAGAGCTCCTCAAATGCTGGCTGAAGGGAGCAGGCCATCTGCATTGCTCTGTTTATCTGTTTGCTGCTGTGTCCTTTCCCTGGGGTGCTTCAGCTTCTCCCTGGCACACATGCACTACCTGGAGCTGTTTGCTGGTAGGAAATTATTTGTTTGAACAATAGGATGCATCTAATTCTTAACCTCCTCACCAGAAGATGTGCACAGGAGGGCACTACATGAATTACTTCAGTTATCAAGGAGTGCCTGTTCCCTAGCTAAGGAAGGTTATGGTTTTGATTTCTGCTTATTTCTGTGACTCTGTGATATTCCAGAAAGTGTGGATTAGATTCTAGCCAGCAGCTAGGTCCAGGAAAATGCATCTGAAAAGGAGCACTGAGAAGTGACTCCAGTTCTAACAGAGACTGATGTGTCTTGGCTGTTGTCAGTGTGCAGCTGCGAGGAAAAAAAAGAGCTAAGCATAAAAGCATCTGAAGTCTTAATAACTCTCAGAAAAATGAGCAATGTGCAAAAGATTTTTCCTCAGCAAGGCAAACTCTGATACCTGCAGATGATGTTATCCCAAGGTAAATTAATGAAATAGTGAGATTCAGGGAAGGAACAGCTGACAGCTTTGTACATATCTTCAAGCGTGGAAATGAGTGATATTTTTTGGCAGACTTACTTGAAACAGGGATGATAAAAAATAAAACCATAGTAGACTGACAGAGAGAGCCCACTCACAAGTTGTTTACTGAAATGAAGATACAGCTGAAAGTAATTACTTGTTTCCCAGAGGTATAAGTGATAGGGCCTTGTACAAGAAATAATACTCGGTTATTTCAGTTGGAATGTAAAATAGAATAGAAAGATTTCCTCTTTCTGAGGTTAGATGCTGGGTATTTTCACCTCCTTTCAGAAAAGCATGTGTTTATGAATGTAATATATATATAACATATGCAGTCAACCATCTATATGCCACTGGCAATTAGGAAGTGAGGCAATGTCCAATATAGTTTTCCATTAACAGCCAGGACCTCACTGCACAGATTCTGATTAAAAGCCTGACTTTGCAGCACATAAGATTAAAAATACTCCTTTAAACAATGTATTTCTGAAGATGATCCTTTCCTGGCTACAAAATCATCTTGAGACAGTTGGAGGCAGGGCTGCTTGATCTTGACATTTTAGCTGTGTGCAAACTATAGTAAAATTACAATTGCATTCAGTGCTAGCTACTCTGTACCTTCTTGCTGAAGAACATTTATTTTCTACGTCCTCTCTTCCAGACCAGGAAACATGGGAAGGCAGCCTGGCAGCTTTTGCAGAGGTTGCCTCAGTGCCATCTTTTCCTAACGCGGGTTTGCCGTCAGCCCCTTGTAAGCAGCCTCTCTTGCCTTGCCAGAGGCCATGGGAAAGGAACCATTGCTTTTTGGTTTTCCTCTGCTTAAAGACAAGGCTGCTTCTTACCTGTGCCAGTTCAAGTACTGACTTTTTCTTTTCTCTCTCCTTCAGTAAAGTGGGGTGATTCACAAAATCTTCAGAAAGATAGCATTATACACAGTTTATAGTACAAAGGGGGGGGGGGAAAGGTCAGATGAATGAGCATGAAGGAGATTTCTCCTGTGTCCTTTGGAGGAGAAGCAGAAAGATTGGGAATGGTATCTATGCACAGTAGGTGTCTGCCTTGACTACCTGACAATACATGGTCATTGCAAAGGTGAGTCCGAGAATCTAAGAGAAAAGAAACAACAAACAATGGTTTTTCAGTAAGTAAAAACCCCCTATTTATTGAAACAACAAGAAAAAAACCGAAAAGCATGACACTAGTTTTGTTCACACACAGGAGGACATATCACATACTGCTTTTCCTGCCTGTTCATGTCCTTGCTCTGCTCCTAGAGTCTGTCTGACTTTTGTCCTTATCTGTATTACTGTCGTATAGAATGAACAGTGAGAGCAGGGGAGAGTTGATTTCTCCATGAACAGCCACCAGACACTGGGAAGAGGTACATAGAAAAAAATTTTGATGTTTTTTGCTTGAAAATATTTTATAGCAGCAATCCACAGCTGTGTGGGCTGTGTGAGTATCCCTGTAGCTGTTGTTTTGAAAGACATAGGGTAAATCCCTGGCCCTATGGATGCTGTGGTTTACTTGACTGTACTTCACTTTTCCAAGTGTATGTGTGCACAGGTCCCTGTGGGGGAATCACTGGAGACTGAGCATGCATTAATCATGGCCATCAATGCCTCATCAACAATGGATGTGTTTTTCTGCTCAGCCTATTCAAGAGAAGCAGCAGTGACTGGGGTGGGAGGGGGGTTCTTCTCCCAGCCAAGCACTGACCTGTTGTGCTGCCTCTGGTAGATTACTTCATCAAAAGAGGATGGGGGAGAGAGTCTTACTTTCCTTCCAGCTGAAGTACTTATATGAATGTACTAAGTGCTTGTTATTTTCCCTTTGCAACACCACTCTAAGAGCTGTCACTGAAATGAAGGTCTGCCAGGTAGAAAATTTTAGGGTATGAATTCTGTTTTAAGCATTTAGTTTGACCACTTCAAATTTAGTCTTTACATGTGTAACAGTTCCTGTTAATGAGTACTTTGAAAAAAATATATTAATATACACACAGGATTATATTTATGAAGAAAAGAATGGTTATAAAGTTGTTAATCTTCCTCAAGTCTCACTTGTCCACAGTGAAATCAGATTATTAGGTTTTGGTGTGCTGTTTATAGCAAGCACTGGCCTTTTGGAAATATCCCTGAACATTGCCTTCCGCTTCCTGGTAAAGGAACACCTTTGGGGACAGCTACATAACAAAACAGTGGTGGCTGAATTTGGTTTATAACTTGAAGTATGCATGACTGAGGAAGATTCTTCTGTTACATGTCCTTCAAATTATGTCACTGTATGATTCCATAAGATACTTACATGAAAAACTGTCACAGGCTTAAGGCCAGAACAAAACTGAAACAGCAGCAACAGAGGGAGCCCAGCTCATTTTAGGTGACAGTGCACAGAAACTTTTGTCATAAGGTAGATTCAATCACACCATGCAGCTGGAAGGCAGACTGAAAATCTGTTGTGTTCTGAGGTGTTTTCCCTGCACTGCACAGCACTTACTAGGAATATGAATTTGCATTTTTAAATTGTCTAAAGTGTTTCCTCCAATGCAAACTAGCAATGTCTTTCTGTCAGAAAGACAGTATTGTCTTAGAACTTGATTATATTTAGGGTATTTATGAGAAGGACTCTGACCATAGGCTGCTGGGGGGTTTTAGTGTATCCTTTAAAGATACTCTAATTGCTGAATGGATGCTCAAAAGCTGGTTGGGGTTTTTAAATTATGGTAATATATTAACAACAGTTGTAAATTGTCTGTCTGCCATATGATCTTGTACTTTTTTCCCTAAGCATATCTGCTTACTATACTGGAACAAACCCCAAAACTCTACTGAATTTGGGCCTGTAAGGCATCAGGCATTTGCATTAGTAAGTTGCAGCCAATACATGACATATGAGAGAGTAAGATATGTGCCATTCTGCCTAATCTGTCATTAGTGGGAATGTGAGTAGAATACTGATCCCAGGCTACCATCTTGCTGCTGCTAGTGGCATACCAGGCAAAATTAAACAAAAAAATAAACCACCAAACAAAACAACCATGGGTTAATCTGCAGTTACATGGTGTTAATTAGCTTAGCAATGCCATCCTTTGTGCTTGCATGTTGAGTATGAGAGAGGGGGAGCTGGAAACTAAAGCTAGATCTTTACTGAATTTAGGAAAGGGACTTTGAACCAGCCTGAGCTCCAGCACAGCTCTCACCTGTGTATCCTCAGGCTGTGCCACTGGTGCTTAGACTATGGCACAACCACAGCAGGCAGGCTGGATTAAAGGCACGGGCACGTAAGAGACAAAGCAATGGACAACAGATTCTTCTCTGACCAAAGTCACACTGGAAAGAACTGCAACTCAAAAATCTGATAGGCAAGTCTATGCCAATCATACCTACTGAGCTTCCCTGCCATTAACAGCAAAGGAGCATGGGTTTATTGGCAGGGTTGACTACTGGGGACCACATCCTGATTTGTAACTTACCCTGGGCCTGAGGGATGAGGTTGAAGACTTAAGTTACCTTTAAACTATGCTGAAGTTGGATATTTAGCATAAGTCCTCTCAAGAATAACTGGACAAATACAGGTACCCTAAAGGAAGTTGATCCTACCCTGACAAGATGTCTGGAGTCCATTCTCCCCTCCCAAGCCCCAGTTGGTAAAATGCCAGCTCTTTGCAGTGCATCATAAAACACTGTGCAGTATTCCTAGTTCTGTGCCTTCTACACAGTATTTTAACTGAAGTAAAACACCAATTACTTAAATCTTGCAGAATTTTCTTCTACCATCATGCAAAATTATTAAAACCTGCTTGAGCAGAGTCTATCTGAATCTATGGTTACTTAATTACTTACAATTAGTTAGGATTTGAAAATTGATATTAAACTGTACCTGAACCATAGCTGTGCACAATCCAAAGATTCCCACTGCCAGTAAGTTTTCCTGGAGCCATATTTTCACAGTTTCATAGCAAGGCTAAAAAAAACCCAGAACAAGAATATTGTATTAGCCATAAATACACAGCTCTACTCTCCTGGGGATATACAGCCAGAGAAAAACTAGATCTGACCAAGCTGCTAGGTAGCCTGGATTATTGTTTCAGTGCTGGAGCAGCTACAATGTACTTTTGGGTAGAAGCTGGAACATGGAGTACTAATCCCAGTGACACAAAAAAGTGCACCTCCAAAATACTGCATGAGCACTGCTCCATATAAGTTCAGCCAGCAACTAAAAATATTGTGCTGGTTTTGGCTGGGGTAGAGTTAATTTTCTTCACAGTGGTAAGGTATGGGGCTGTGTTTTGGATTTGTCGTGAACGCAAGGTTGATAATCTGGAGATATTTTTGGTATCGTTAATCAGAGGTTACACAGAGCATGGTTTTTGCTTACCCTATTGAACCCACTGTTTCTCACTTCTACTCTTCTGCTTCTCCCCTTGATCCCACTGGTGGGAAAGTGATCAGGCAGCTGTGTGGGGCTTAGTAGCCAGCTGAGGTTAAACTATAACAAATAATCAAGCACTGGGTTTTGAGTCCTCTTTGCCCTTTAAAACCCAACCAGAACCAGTTAGAACCTTAGAATGAGGCTTTCATGTTCTCCACGTTTCAGGGAAATAAATACTTCTTATAATACATACACACATACACATGAAACGCAAAAGTCCCAGTGCAAGTGGCTCAGTAGCTGCTCCTGCAGCACATGGGCCCATTTCATACCATTTTCCATAATTTCAAACTGCAGCATGGACACTCCCCCATTATTTCTTCCTGCTTTAAATTCTGCAGTAGCTGTAGCCCTGTTTTACTTGTCCAGTTTTGGGGAGGGTGGAATTGGCCCAAGTGAAAACTTTCTTTAACTAAATAATGTGTGCAAGACAACCTTATGCAAAAACAGTCCCCCCATCTTGTAAATGTTCATGGCGAAGTTTCAGTTAGTGGCTTTTACATATGTATAAAGGAAAAACTACTAGTGCCCACCAGAAGCCGGGGGGTTATCCTGCACTGATTTTTTTGCTACCCCAAATAAAACAGAGGAAGAAATTTTCAGCCCTTAAATTTAAAAAAATGACCCGGAGCTCCTTGAGAAGTATAAGAAAGCTGTGTTTGATGCGAACTCAGTCCCTGTGAGTGCCAACCTATGCATATGAAATCTCACTATAAAGTGGCCAAGAGAGCTTTATTCATTGTCTTCACAAACCATTAGAACCAGCAAAACTTAGTTATAATTCCACTTCATCAGGTGGCCTTACTCCACACCGCTCCTGTGTAATTGCACTACCTGCAATTAGCACAAAGAATTGCTGAGCTAATTTCAGAGACATATTTAGGCTCTACCTGTTCCAGAAAGGTCTTGCTGACGCCATTGTAGGGAAATTATCCCATGGAGTTTTCAATCTGATTACAGGCACATGCAGGAACTCAATGAAAAAGAAAATGCTGCTGGCAACTCAGTGGAACACTTCCCACTCTCCCCCTGTGCACTGGAAGCGCCTGAACGAGAGTTCCTGGTGGGAGGAGAGTGCTCCAGGCTCACACAGTCCTCCTGCCTCAGGACTGCCTGGGCTGTGGTAAGCTATGGCTGCTGCTCTAGGGCCTGAGCCATTTGCCTTTATTGCTACCTGACTCCAGTAGGTGGGACACTAAAAAGGACATTCCTGTCATTTCCTAGCTAGATGTCACCAGTCTGTGCTGCAGATCAATGTTGGAGTAGACCTGTCTGCAATGTGAAACAACAGCTTCGAGCCTACTGACAGGAAGCCAGCTCATAAAAAATAACTAAATAGGGGGTTTCATTTGAGGTCAAAAGCCTCAGCTCAACAGGAGCCTTCTGAAAGCACCTGATGAAAGGTGAATTAGGATAGATAAATGATGTGCACAGCTTATCATCTGTACAGCCCTGCAAATGACTACCTGCCTGCCCTTCACCAGGGCTGCAAGGCAGCTGCTGCAGTGTGCTGCACAGCTACTCACCGCTTTCCACCAGGTCCCTGGGGAATGGAGCCCACAATTCTCACTGAATTCTAAGCAGCAGGAGTCTGGCACCCGGGTTGTGTTGTACACTTCGAACCAGTCCGTGTAGTTGGAGACACCACAGCATCTGAACTGGAAAAAGACGAACAGAGGTGATACCGTAAGTGTGATCAGTCACTGACTTCTGCCTCTTCTGACTTTGCCTCCTGGAGCTTGAAACGCAGTGCATTTTGATTATACCAGCAGAGGCTTGACATTTTAAAGAAATACAGTGCTTCCTCAGCTTCACTCAAACAGACCCTGTTCTGCACTCTTTTGTTATGTTTTAATATGGCCTTCTATGCAGCTAATGTTGATGCAAGAAGCAAAGGCCCATTTTTGCACTGCAGGAGCTCAGACTGGACAACCTCAGACAAGTACTGAGATTGAGTTATTGACTGAGCAGAATTATAACAGTTCTTTGCAGCTTGTCAGAAAAAAAGATACAGGTACAGCACCCAAGAGATGAAGATACTGGGGTCTCTACAGCATACTACTTCTGGGATCATGACTGAAGTAAACAAGGCAAATTTCTCACTAAACTGTTAATTACTAATCACCTTTGAAAGTCTTTGCCAGTCAGGAAAAGATGCATTTCCTCCTCTTCTCTGTGTGGTGCAGTTCTTTAATGTCATCATCTGATGCTGGGCTAATAGTGGTGCCTTAAGTGTCTGCCTGCAATGACACAGTGTGTGCAGAGATCACAACACTGCTAAATTGGGAGGTCTGCTTGACTTTGGTAGTGGGATGAAAGGTACAGAAACACACAGTGGTACAGGGAATGGCTCTGTGACCATCTTCCCCTTGGGAGCTGGTATATTCCTGTGATATAAAATAAGCTAGAACTCATAACCATATAGACGTATACACCATGTCTCCCCTATGCAAAAGTACGAATTTGTTGGTATATAGACACTTCAGCACCCATGAGTAAAACAAGTGAACGCTGGGCTGCACAACTGCTCTCTGCTATTCACAGTATCTCACACTTCTTCAGGGCTATGCCAGCCACCTACATAGTCCCAAAATGATTTGCCAAGATCTTATTTTTTCAAGTGTGATTTTATATAAGCCTGAAGAGTATTTTTCGTATCCCTACAAAGACCACTTCTCTTGTTTCTGGGAGACTCATAATCATGCAGACATCTGCATCACTAGGGCCGAAGACCTAATTGATATCCTGATGTTTACACTGGATTGAGGGAGAGTTTTCCTTTGTTATGTAATAGTTGTTGAGCTCAGGCTGTAGTAGAGTTGTTGTTGTTCAGGTCTTGTAGCACACAGAAAATGTGCCACTCCAGACCCATAGAGGGCAGAGGTGTCACACGCTGCCTCATGCATCATTTGATGCTTCAAGCACTCAGAAAGTACTCCTTGATTGAGACATTTCAGTGCTCACTGAAGCAGAGTTTTTCTTCTGCCAAGCAAAACTCAGAAAACTTTCCTGGACTAACATCTATCTCCCCAAGCTTCTGCTTTGAAATTGATTTGGTCCGTGGCAGGACTCAATCCTCCACTTGCAACTGTTTGACTTTTGAGTTTACAGGCTTTATTTTCTACAAACTGACATGAAACTAGAAAAAAAGTTTGTGCCTTTCTTTTTTTCCTCTATGTTCCTGCACAGAAAACAGGAGGTCCGTGTGTAACAGGTCCCAAAAGTGGGTAGGAGCAGCCTAGAACACATGGCATGCATTTGAGGAAGGCTGGTTTATTTGGAAATCTAACGAGAAGAAGGTCTTGCAGGCTGTCATCATTAGAGTCAGGAGGCAGCTCTTTGATAGACAGTGAGAAGTGACAGCTTGTAAACAGCAAGCCTTAAAAATGTGGCTCATCTGTGATGTAGAGAGTGCAGCGGTAAGGGCTGAGACATTTGAGTGATGTTCTGGCCAAACACAAGTGACACAAGTTTGCATAAATCAGGACTAGACTCGTTCTCCCCATAATAACGCATGGCTGAAGGTGTCAGGCTGACAGACTAAGGAGATGAAGATGAAGCATGGGTTTTGTAGCCAAGAGCTTACTAACAGGTTGAGGACAGCTGCTTCTATGGAGTCTTTGAAGCAGGGGCTGGCTAGGCCATGAGCTAGGATGAGATCCAAAGAGTAAAAATTCCTGGTAAATCACAAGGTGAGAGTGGGAAGGGATGCAGTTGCAAAGATGAGCTGCAGTTGGACACAAACTGCCTGCCCACACAGATTCTCTGTACAAGAGCACAGCAGACACAGCAACAGGAGAATGGGCTAACAGAAGTTCAAGGTATAAAAGGACATAACATGGGATCAATAGTCTTGGGACTGGAAGAAATAATGTCTGTAACTATAACTGGAAGTAATATCTTTGGAAGACAAAGGAAGGATGAGCCATGGGATTAAGCAGCAGATGATCCATAGCCCTAATCAAGAGGAGGTGATGAATACAGCAGAGTTCTAACACCACAGAGACCTGGGAGTGCAGAAGCAAGTGAGGGAGCACTGCTCAGGGAAGGCCAAGTACAGTGGCTGGCATCTCTAGGGAGCAGGGGCACTGATCTATGGCAGTAAGTCAAAGATGTGGGAACAAGGAAATAACCAGCAATGGGATTGAATGGCTCACCAGCTCAGATTCGGCAAAGGGGTCCAGCTAGAAGCCAGAAAGACAGATAAACTGAGAGCTCAATAAACTCAGAGGCTTCACTGCGGACATCCAAGTAGAAAAGAGAGAGTGCAGGAGTGATTTTGGACCATGTGACTAGCATCTGATTTATCCCAGGTTCATGTAGCTGAACACTAAGCAGCCAAATTGTTGAGGGATATGAGGGACCATTAGAAGAAAGGAGAATATGGAGGACTTTATTTTAGAGTCCTCTTAGATTTGAGAGCAATGCTCTCTTGAAAATTGGCAAGGTTTCTGAGCAGGGATAGTTGGAGACAGGCCAACACCCAGAGGATGGAGAAAGCTCAGAGCACATGAAGGATAATTTCTGTCACCAGCAGTTTGCTGTAACCAATTCTACCAGAAAGGCTCATGTTCTGCCAATGCCAGGCATGAAACCATTGAAGACTTGATTCTTGCTACAACCAAATTCATTTTTTGGTCACATTTACAGTCCTGACTTGTTCCCTTCACTTGTTAAATGATAAAATTAGACAAGGTTACATAATTGCTTAGTTCTGTTCCTAATTTCAATGGGGAACAATACATTTACATTTTTTAGAAACAATTACAAACTAACAGTACTTATTTCGGGACACTCAGACTAACACACTTTAAAAGGGAGTAATCTATTAAAAACTTTCTCAGTGCAATGAAAATTATAAGGAGTTGGACACTTGTACATATTTTACAGGTACTCCTAGTATTGAAGGCTAAGTAGGCCTTATCTTCTTTGCCAAATTCCTGCAGACTCAGTCAGGCTTGGATAGGGTTCACGAAAATAAACAGATATTTAATCCTTGTTGCTGACAGTTTTTTAAGCAATGCCTTGTCTTCTGGTTTTGTGAATGGGGCAAAGAACTAGAGACAGGGTAGAGGGCCTTCTATACACCTCTTTCGTCCATCACTGTAAAAAGTGGTGAATAATACAGCTTTGTTCTAAAAATTATGTTTAATGGGTGGTTTGGATTATTTCAGCAGTAATTCTAAAGTATGGCTTGATCTAACAGAATCAATGACTGGGAAGAGGCAGATGGGGTCAAATTTCATCTCACAGTGGTCTAAATAGACATGAAAAGGCATTACACAGCAGCAAAAGTGAGCTGAATTTGCTCACTTTAGTGAAGCTAATAGGTTTTCTACATGCTTCTCAAATTACTGCCTGGTTAGTGAAAAGCAGAAGTGCTCAAATATTGATCACAAAGATGTTGGGGATGAAGCAACATTTTAAAAATTAATGCCTGTTTCTCATCATCTAATGATCTCCACCTGTGACTTTAACCAGTCCTGGTGGATAAGGGGTGTAATGCAGTTCAGGGTAACTTAACTTCTGAACCATTAAAATTTTAGTCAGGTAAAAAAACCTCTTTGTAAGCTTTCGTAGTCCTCAGTCACGACACACAGAATTCATCTGCTTGTGTTTCTGATCCTTTTAAGGTTTGAAACGCTATTGAGAAAGGCTGTGGGTTTGGTTAGCTGAAGGTATTAAAAAGAAATCAATAGAATGTTCTGATTTGAAACAGCTCCCTGACCTAGAGGCTTAATAGGACTGCAAAATGAGTCCAATGCCTTTCCTCTCATACGCTTTGCAGGTGTGCAGCTTAACCCAGCTCCTTTATCGGTAACATGAACAGCTCAAGCATCAGCCAAAACTGCAACTTCCTCTTAAAAGACAGGCCCTGTTTTTTCCTTGTTTTCAGTTTCTTGAAAATTGTATGCTTCTGTTAAAAACAGGAACACTTTTTCTCAAGGCGCAAAGGTTGCAGAAAAGAAAACCTTCCTCAAAAAGTGCTCAGGCCTTTCACACTTAGACAAAGAAATAATCACCACTGACTGTGTGCACTGGGCATCCACACTCCCAGTCAAAACTCCCCTCTGATTTGTGACTGGCCAGTCTCACAGAAGTCAAATGCCATCTAAATGCGGTTCTGTTTCTTAGAAAAACCTTTTCCTCCTTTTTTCAGCCAAAGCTGCTGTACACAGTAGTACCTAGTGAACAAAGGATAGGGATGGTCTCTATCTAAGTAAATCTCAGGGCAATGAAGAACTCTGCCAGTGTCTGAGCTATTGCTCTAACCTGCTCAAGCTCTGAAAAATACTTTTGCAAAGAAAGGAATGCAAATGCAGAGGGGACAAGGGAGAAGGGCTCATTATGATTTCTGTTACTGTCATGCTTCTTACATGGCACTTAATTTTTTTTTTTTTTTTTGTGAGGCTGCTGTTTTCCATCCACCTACAGACATAGCCCATGGCTCAAACAATGACTGATGTCTCCCATTAGGAAACACACTGTCCTATTATGGCAACGTGGTTGCTCTCCTGTGGGTTTTGTTGAGAGCCTTAGGAGACAGATTGCAAGCAGCAATTCTGGGCTGAGACTTCCCTTTGAGAAAACCCCTGTATCGACCTAATCCTCCAATCAGTGATTACACTCTACTGATTAGGGATGTAAGAGATAATGATTATTACACAAAAACCCCCCAAGTTGGCATTTAGATAGCTCTATTCAGCTGCAAAGTGTTTTACATAATTAACCATGATGGGATTGTCTTTGCTGCACCTCTGCAATAGTCTATTCCCACACAGTTTTGAAAGATACATGTGAGAACCAATTATGCAAAGTGGCAGAAATGGATCTGTGGGAGCTCTTTGCTGTTCTCTTCAGTGCCCAGCATGGGGAGCACAGTGACTCTGACTCTCTGTGGTAATTTCACAGTGGTCCTGAGACAGTGGTGTACCCTGGCTACACACAGCTCATGGGATGGCATCTTCTTGTCATCTTTTGAGCTCCTAGGAGTTAGCTAATATGAGTTTCATTTGAAACTTTTAAGACACTCTTTAAGCTATAATGGGTTTCAAGACCAAAGGAATTATCAGGACAATTGACCATGATCTGCAGCACTACACAAACCACAGACTATTGAGTCCTGCCTCAAACCCAAGCTGATCACTGAATGAGACCATTTCTTTTAAGCAAAAAGCGAGGTCTTGTTCTTTAGAGAAAAAGAATCTACTGTCCTGCTGTACAATGACATCCTACCACCAGCTACGTCTAACTTGAGTTTTTAGCTCTTGGATCAATTACAGAGTCCTTTTCTCTCAAAACCCTTTTTCCTTCCTGCTCTCTTTTTAAGGACTTTTAAGAACTGACTGAACTGAGTATGAAACAAGAAGTACGAGCTAATAAACCTGAACCATCAGTGATGGTTTTTCCACAGATAAGGGCAGGGGGAGGAAGCCAGCTACAATATTCACCAGTCCTTAGGAGATGAAGACTGTCACAAGTGGACTGGGAATGTTTTTTGCTATGTTGCCACTGCTGTTCCTTTGTCCTGATTCTCTAACAGTCCTCTGCCAGAGAATGATTGAATTCTGCTGGGGTAAATGTACTGACTGTAGGAGAAGGTTGCGAACACCATGGTCTGTTTCCATTTTGACTCAGTAGTGGGAACAGTGATAGCAGTGAGACAGGGCAGAAATGAAAAAGTGGTTGAAGAGGTTCTTTCCTATTATGCTATTGCTCTTCCTCCCAACATAAGCCACCCTTCTGACTTTAAAGAGAAAGTTCTGCTTGTCTCCTGTCTGACCAGCTCCTTCACCCTCCACATAGCACAGAACCACATGATATTGAGGCATCAACTTAACGTAACTTTCTAAAAGGCAGAAGGTATTTCCTGTCAAAGGAGAAATAAATAAAAATTACTGCATGTCACAAAAAGCGGAGAGTTTAGTTGCTACTGTGCTGACTGGGTGGGAGAAAGAGGGTGGCTTGGGATTTGGAAGTTTAATTAGGTTCACGCCCAGAGCATGCTGTTAAAGAACCTGGAAGGTAAAGAGAAAGAGGTAAAAAAGAGAGCTCAGACTTACATCTGTTTGAATGATGCTCCATGCATTAGTGAGGCCAATATTTCCATCTGTCCCATACAAATGAAGTCCTTTCTTCAGATCCCGCTGAGCATACTTGTCAATCTAAAACCAACAACAAAAGACACAGAACTCAAAATTTGCTGAGTGCCACATTTCTGAATCAAAGTGCACAGAGCAGAGAGATGTTGGACAATGGTCCTGTACTGAAACGAATAAAAGGTGAACCAACACTTTGTAAATAACATGAGAAGTTCCTCTTCTGAGTTTATGTTCATGTTTCCCATCACAGAGACCTTTAATACATCATTTCTCTTCTCACTTCACTACCAAAGTAATACAGGGAGACTGCACTCAGTTTAATCACTCACTTTTGCAAATGAGCCTATCTGTGAAAACATTCATCTGCACACAGCATTTCCTTTTAGCTCAGTATCCTTCACTGTGACCAAGTGCATTACATACCGGAAAACAGACAGACAGGGTGTATTCCTTAATAATTGTCCCTCTGGCACTTGTTATCCCAGCTAGGGGGAAGGGTATCTAAAATGATGTAACCAGTGCTAGTTTTGAGTTAACAGGGGCAGCAAAGGTATTCTGCTTCTGCCATATACTGAGACTTTCCTTCTGCTTTGTTCAGTCAGATTTGTTTTCTGACTGCAGCTGCAAAAAAGGTGGATGCAAAGCATCTTGCACAGTGCAAAAGAGAAATTTTCAACCCACTACATCACAATTATTATGGGGAAAATATAAGGTTATTCAACAATATGACTCTACAAAAACACTATGACCTCAAAAGCTCACCATGTCCAGGAAGACTCTGCTGTATGAGCAAAAGCCTGTGCTTGATCTGTCCAGTTGTTTTGTTTCCTTCCTGAAAGTTTACCAGCATCATGTTGAGCCAGTAATAAAAGACCTTTGAGTCAGTATGAGAAATAGCACAAGTTAAGATTAAGCACAACTTAATCTCAGCACCTTAACTATCATGCAAGGCCTTTCTCATGGATGCCTCCCTTGAACAGTAGGTGCAGTGATCCCCCTGTAATTATCATGTAAGCTGCTTTTGGCTTTACACAGAGATTATACATTGTCACTGGTACGTTAATTAGAAGAGAACACCACAGCTGAAAGCTGTCATTAAATTTGGAATTAGTTGAGGAAATTAGAGGCAATAAACGATAAACTTAGATGTGTTGAGGATTCCTAGCATTCATTTAAGACTTAGATTGAACTGTGTTTCAGGTCTGCACTTACCCTCAGCTCCCTGTGTTTCAGCTGGACCTGCTGTGGTTGCCAGCAGAGCCATCAATTGGGATGGAAGGGCATGGTTGTGATGGCAGTCTCAGAGAGGCTTGGAAATTTAGTTAATGTCCTACAGAGGCAGTGAGGTAAATTAATTGTTGAAAAACTAATTCTTATTCAGAAACTGACAGAGGAGAGGAGGAATAGGGTAACTAAGGGCAGGTGGGGACAGAAATCCAGCTAGGTGATCTGTTACCTTGAAGATGAAAGAGAAAGGTTTATTTTGAATATTAATTTGTCTCACCTGAGCATATCTGCCCTGTAGAGTGAGAGAGCTACACAGCAGCCTTAGGTTCATATCAGCACTAGTATGGAACAAGGGAGAGAACAGCAGTTCTTATCTGAAGGGTAAATGTCATATTAGCAAAAGGATGCAAAAAGGCAAAGTTTGCATTTCCTCACTCAAGTTTCGCTTTGGAATCTTGACATCCTATTTGAGATGGATACTAATATAATGATAATTTAGTAACTTGAAATAAACATTCATAGAAGATCAAGAGACAAGTTGTGTTAGTACATGTGTGCTTTAACGTGGTCTCAAGAGATTGTGTCACCAACGGACTGTTTCACCAAGCAATCCTGATCTTCCTTCTACCTGGAGAAGCTGCACTAGCAAGCAACTTCCTGAGGCAAAATGAAAGCAAGTCCTCTCTTCCTCATAAAATTAACTTTTCCTGCACAAAGAGTGCAGGGCCTTTATACTGGGAACACAACTGGCATCAGATTTCCGTATTTCAAAAACTGAGTAACCAGCAGAGAATTAGTCAAGCAAACAGGCACTATGTGACCAGTTCTCCCACTGCTATTTCAGAAAACCTCAACACCAAGTCCTGCTTATGGTATGACCCATCATTATTTGTTGTTTTAAAAATGAAGTGCCTGTTTGAATCTTGCTTGGAAGAGGATGTAAGTTTTTTCAGAATCCCAGACCATGCATGTGTCTCATTTCTTTATCTCTCTCTCATCTCTATGCAGGCTACAACTTCGAAAGAGGCAAACACATGTTGTGAAACAGTATTGCCAGATTGTTTTACTTTTTTATTTCATGTCCACTGACAGGGAAGGCATCTGGAAAATACCAGTTTTACACATATACATACAGAGAGAACTTTATATTGATTTGAGTGACGGTAAAGGTAGAATTTTACACAGTTCTCTTTTACTAGTGTTTCTCTCTGACTTTCTAATCAAGTGTGCTGTACATACAACAGTGTGCTGTTCTCTGAAGAGCAGCTGGTTTAAAATCTCTTTGTCACAAAGCTCCTTGAAGCATTCACACTTCTGTTTGCTTACACTAGGGTCAGAAAGGTGTTGATCATCCCCTAGGAATAACTAGAACAACTGAGTCTGTGGGTGGCCACTGGGTTCCAGGAGAAAGGGGGAGCAGGGATCGGCCCTTGGCCTCCTGGTACTTGTGTCTGCAGTTGAAGGACCAGCAGGAAGCCCCCCTCCTCTGTGTCTCCCATTTCCATTTGTTATTAATGTGTTAGCTTGCATGAATTAATCAGTGTTGTAGCCTTGGACTTCCTAAGAGCCCAGACGAAATTAAACAGAAGCACTGCTCTTGTTCCCACTGTGAGGAGCTCAGTCTCTACGTGCAGTCCTATTAAAAGCACACTGACCTCTGCTCAAATAACCTGTGTACAAGGTTATAAGATGGATATTTTTCCCCTAATTGAAAGACTGCTTGAAGCTCTAGACATATGATTCCTACTGGCCTTGACCAGAGAAGTGTAAATAAAACCCAAAGCCTATTTGTGGGGCACAGCTGGCAAGTGCTCTTCCAGGTCCTCCTCTTTCCTTCTAACCTCAATTTTTTTCCTTCCTCAAAATATTTTTAGAATACCAGGAACTTTTCAATATGCCTTTATTCTAATTGTAAGTTTGATTTAAATGAAAACATCCAAAACACCCTCAGCTGTCTTCTTCTGCCTTTAATTTGAATTTTTCAGAAAATTATCTTTCTGAAAATGAAATGCTGCGCCACAGTGATTCATCACATCTCCTGACAAATGATCCCACCCAATATTCACCAATCTGTCAGCTTCCCTTGTTTGTCTCTGAGCTACCAGTCCTCAGCCAGGAAAAATGTCTATCTCAAATCAGGGACTGAAGTATTATATTTAATACTCTGCAATTTGAATCTGCTGCAGTCTTCCATACATGAGCCAGGCCCTTCACAAATCACAGCTCTAGTGAAGTAGCACAAAGAAGAATAATAAAAACTCTCTGCAGGCAAACTGTTGCTCTAAATGAGGTGCCTGTTTTAGACATGTGGAATACCAGAGATTTCTTCAGATGAAAGAGTTTCTGAAAGATTTGGCAGCAAGAAAATTTTATCAGTCTGTTAGTGAAGAAGAGAAAAATTTTTTTCTTCCTTGGGATTCACTGGTCAACAGATGAGAGGTGAAAGCTTGAAGCTGGCATGCCATCCATGTAAATTCCTATGAGCCCTGGGTGCAGACATACTGGAGCCTTGCCCACTCTTACCAGCCCCATCAGGTTCCAGTGCTGGTTCTGGAAGGTTAAATGTGTCCCAGTGTGGTGATCCACTACAATCCATGCCTTCAAGAGAAGCACTTCTTAGAGCAGGGCATGCATATCGCTGCACTTTATCTAAGCTAAGATCCTGTTCCTACAGCAAAGAGCAGCAATACTTTCTCACTGACTTCCATTAGGCCCTAACAGGGCTCTTAAATCTCTCACTGTCCTATTACAAAGACTTTCTAAAAAAATGTATGTTGCTCTAAGGCGGACAAGTCATGTGCAGAGAGTTTCAGGCAATGCAGGAAACTCAGTACTTGAACTGGAGAAGGGAAAGCTACAAGAGATGTGACAGAACTGGAGAGAACTTGCCACAGAGGTCAGGAAAAGTGGCTGGAAGCTGGATGCAGTTAGAGAGAATGGGCAGGGATCTATCTGAGCCTCACCTAAACTACAGCTAGGACAAAACACTACTTAAAAAAATCTTACTCCAGCCTGCATATAAATCCAGACCTAATTAAAAAGTGTTTCCTTCTTAATCTGTATTCCCTTGAGGCAGCTACTTAAGATGTGGCAATGTACACGTAAGGCTGCTTTTACTGTCAGCTTTGTCCCCTCATTGCCTCAGAAATCCAGAGCCTCTGAGCAGAACTGTGGCTGGCTGGCTGACAAGCCCAGCTGGAGAAGCCAGCACACTTCAAGAGGACCTGAGGCTGTCAGACTCCACCTTGTCTTCTTGAATAAGACAACCTAGGAATAATTGAGGATGAGATAAAAACTGTGTGACAACAGCAAGCATGTCTGCTTAGCACAGACATGCTGAAAGCACTACATGAACACTGCACTGCAAATACCCAGGTTCATAATTAATTCCAACTCTGTTTTACAGATGGGGGATTGTAGGGGCCTTCTCAGTTCCTGGGGGTGGTTTCACAGACCTCTCACTCTCTGTCTAAATGAAAGGCTTTGGAGTTTATGTACTTACTGTTAAGGCATGAAACAGAAGACAAATACTGTTCCCTGAGAAGCCCAGTCCTGTAATTTTGTTGCTGATAAGCAGGAGGAAGTGCTTTGAGCAAAATGTCTTGGGCAAACAAGAGAATTGTGTCTGTGCAGAACACAGGTATTATCAGTATTCACAGCTAATATGATGCACGACTTGGATCAAACTGAAGCACCACCAACACTGAAGAGACAAAGTCCTTTCCCTGTCCCAGCACACTGAGAGGGAAGGTGGCTTTGCTGTAATCTTCTCTGGAATAAAGGTCAAAAGAAGGCTCTGGGGAGATCCTTATTAACTCCTTTTGAACTTGCTGAAAACGTGAGATGTCATTTAGATTGTGGCATAGCCTTTAGGAAAAGGCCAGAGGATGCCAGCAGTATCCCCAGCTTTCTAACCTGTAGGCAACTGGAGACTTTTAATTTCAAGCCTCAGTGCTTTCCTACCACAACCTGAACAAAACTTCTGCCCAAAAAGTCCCCTAAACTGGAGAAAGCCTCTCAGCAGTGTTCCAATAGAGGTAAGCAAATATTCTTGACCTTTCTGGTGATTGCTTCCCCTACCTCTCTGCCTCTCCAGCAGAACAGGAGAGGCTCTAAGGAAATGACAAAATATCCAATAGTCTCCCACTGGGCAAAACTTTTAATTTAATGCCTTGATAATCATTCTCTACAAATAGCAGGGAGTGGGAAATCGAATGTAAACAGAAACTGCCTAATCTATTAGGTCATTTGTGGGAGCCTTTGCCTGCTAAGAAGAGATGAGATTGATTGTACCAACAGGTAAGGCTTGTTTTAAATGAGATGTCCCCTAGCCTGTCTATAAGAAGCTGAGAGCTGTAAATGCTCTCCTCACCACTGAAATCTTCCTTACACCATCTGCCTATAAATTGAAATCTTTTAAGATCTTAGTAAATAAGAGATACTGCTTGATTTTTGGTGAAATTTGGCAGTTAAGGAACAATATACTAATTTCTTGCCAGTATCATCAATGTTGCACATCTCCAGGACACTTTCATCAGAGCTCTGGGATTCCCTTCCTCACTTTGTCCCCAAATGTCAAACAACTTCAGGACTTAATGTTTAGGTTTTTTGTGGGGTTTTTTTGTGGTTGGTTGTTTTTTGTTTCTTGGGGTTTTTTTTCTAATTGCTTCTTTTAACACAGAAACCCACTAGCTAGTGAATTATCTTCTCTTAGCTTGACTGCAAAAGCCAACATCAGGCATCACTTTACAGATCTTCTAAGCTTCAATAATTTAGTTGGAAAACTTATTGCTCGAGCAGTGTTTGATATCAAGAGAGATGCACTGGCCCTGGCTGTGTAGCTTCAGGAGAGTAAAGAATATAGGAATAGAAGGTCAAAGGAAATGGTCTGGAAGCAGAAAGAATGAATGTTTCTGAAACCTACTGGCTTAGGTCAACTGAGGTAAGACCTTTCAGCTGTGCCACAAGCTCTTTACACTGTCTTGTAAAGTCACTGTTTCAGCTATTTGTAAAACAGGAATAACATGACTCTACTCATGCCATAAAGTTAATAATATAATAAATAATTTGCAGTAGGCATCTGAATACCAAACCCAACCTGAAAGATGAAGCCCTGTACAGAATGTGAGACAATGAATGGACTTTCTAACCTCAGGGATAGAGAGAGAGAGGGAGAGAGAGAGAAAGAGGGACAGGAACTTTTCTGGCACTTAGAGGTAAAACTGAGCTTCATCGGGAAGCAAAAGGAAGGACAAGTACATCTTGCACTGGCCTGGAGCAGGCAATTGGTGAAACTGTAAGAGAAAGAGTCTCCCTCTACGTGCTCTGGCAAGAACCAAGAAGTTGAAACAGTGGTTATAACAAAAAGATAGTAATAAGAAAGTAATAAAGCACTTAGGTTTTTCAAACCAGTGTTTCCTGGGACCATGGCTTGTGCATATAATTAATTACAGCTTCAGTCACCATCTTCTGCCCACAAGCACTTCTTTGCTTGTGCTCGAGTGCAGGCATCAGCAACCAGCTGAAACTACAGGAAAGGAGCCACTGAAACATCCCTGTACTTTTCATACTATTAAAATGCCAATGAAAGCCACAGCAGCTTTAGTTCCTCTGTTTTAAGTAGGAGATCATGAGGATGGTAAGTCACTCGGCTCTGCAACTCAAAATTTTTCATGCAAGAGCAAATTCAAATGTTTCCAGAAAACTGCACCTAACTTTGTCCAAATGATTCCTTTAGAAGTCCAAGGGAGAGACAAGTATTTTATCATTATTTAGCTTCCTGTTATTGCTGGTGTAAGGGGAAATACATTGCTCTGCAGCCAGAGGTGACTGCCATGTAATCTTTTCTTAGGCACAGCAATAGCTGAATTACTTGTGCATCAGGTCCCCAGGTCTGTTTAAATAAAGTATATCATAACAAGCTCAGAGTCACAGGCTCAAAATGTTAAGCTGCAGCTGTGCAGTTTCTTGGCTCATTTAGAGAATGAAGCCAGTAGCAGAGCTGTCTGTCTGTATGGCACCTGAGCACAGGTACTCCCCAATGAGATAGTCAAAGGCCTCCTTAAAAAAACCCAATATTTTTTATTTTTAGTGAAACTAGGGGTAAAAGCTTTAAATATGATTTCTTGGCTTGCTTGTTCCAAAGCAGTCTGAATGCTGCAGCAGATATAGGAAAAGGGCTGGGTGAAACTAGGCAGGTATATCAAATCAATTGCTTACATGAAAGCCTGACACTGCAAAGTAACTACCATGTTATTACGTCAATTCTTCTTAACCATTGTGGATTTTAGTGACAAAAGCCTCACCAGCATGTTAGAGGAATTTCAGGTGAGTGAACACTGAAGTGCGTGGTTTTTGTGACATACCTAATTACAGAGCATTTAGGATGCATTTAATGCTGATTCTGTAGAAGGAAACTTTTATTTACATATAAAAAGATTCTTCTTCAGATTATTAAACTGGCTGAGAAAAATTGATACTCATCCTCAACAGCAGTGACACCAGCAAAGCTGGGAGTCATCGTGGTCTAACTGTGCCCTTTCTTTTGCAGAATGAACTTCCTTTTCAGGAGGTTTTCTTCCTATACTTGCTCCAAAGCTGACTGACACAAAAGAGCTTCTGTTCCCTTTCTCCAGTTACGCTTCCCACCAACTGTTGCTCTCAGCAAGCCTCCTCTGCCTTCACACATCAGCCTCGTGTTCCACAGATGTCACAACCTACCCTCAAAGCCCTCCTCTCCCTCCTGTGCCACCCCTCCTACTCACTTCAATCATCTTTCCCCACAAATGGTTCCCATTCACTCCTTTCCTTCTGTCCCTGTAAATGGTAACTTTGCCTTGATCGCTAGTGGCCACAGGAGCACACCTGTGCCAGGGTGTAAAGACTCCTCTGAACTATGCTCATGTATTAAAATCCCATGCACACTAAATCCTGCTCAGTAGAAAAGGGAAACACTCCTTTTAAAAACCTATGCTTATGTTGAGCACATTCACAGGTTATCTGCATTCAGCCTCCTTTTTTTTCTTTTTAAATTTTAAAATAGATAATCACTTTCATTTGTCCTCAGCAGTCATCAGTATAACCTCAGATAAGCAAATGGGGAAGGATGCTAATTAACATCATACATGCTGTTGAGCCTTTATTTGCCAAGAGACATGAAAGGTGGGTTGCATTTGTGTTTCGAGTGCTAACAACCTGTTATCTCCAACTATACAGACCCAAAAATGAGCACCAAATCCCCCCCCATCCACCTAGGGATGCACATGTCAATAGAGCTTTAGATCCAATTAGCTGCCACAAAGGCTTCAGGAGTGCAAAGGCAAGTGAAAGCAGGGAGACAAGGCACTTTCCTTGTAGGAATGAATGACCCCCGTGTGATTAGGTACCAGGAACAGGGACATTGGACACATAATCCTTTGCAGATGCTGCAGGCTGGGAAAGGGGAAGGCAGCACTTTGCTCACAGAGATGAAGAACTTGGCCATTTGCCCACTGAGCCATTTGCTGCAGCCGTCCCATGGGATCAAACTTGGCTTCAGTTATTTACCATACTCATTTACTTAGCTTAAAGGTGAATGAGAGCGCGTTCAAGTAAGAGAGAGCACCACTAAGATATCAGAGGAGGAGGGATAACTGAGGCAAATCATGCCTTGTGCTCCCACTGTGGTAAGAGAAGATGAACAAGGCCCCCACACGTGTAAATGTGGGCTACCTGCAAATCCATTCACCCAGTTAACTTAATTTCCTCTTACATTTATGACTGTGGTAGAAAAATACAAGCCAAAATACAGATCTGTCCACTGCTACAACGTAAAAACAACTCTGCAAATGTCAAAACAATTACACCCTCTCTGTATCAGGCTTCTGGTGTCACCTGAGCCTTGCTGGGGCCACGGGGAAGGCTCTAAGCTCCCATGGTTAGTCACAGGCATTGGCATTGCCACCTCTTGGTGTCAGAGCTGCTCTGCTGAACACAGACCCCAGCTCCACTGGCACCAGTAAGAACTGGGCAAGCTACAAAGCTGCTGGGGGAGAGGGCTGGGTAATTTCCTCAGGGGTAGGAATTTTCCTGATTCCTTAGAACAAGGAAAACACATGTCTGCTGATAAGACACCTTTCTCTGAGCTGTAACTGAAAGACCCATTTGAAAACCAAACTAAACCCACTGAAGGGTTAAAATCTGCTACTCTGCCTGGAGAAGCTTGTCTGGGAAGAGTGATTCTGTGGAAACAGATTGAAAGAGCTGTGTCTTCTTAGATTCAGGGAACGTTAATCCTTGGGGGAAAGTGAGGTTTGCACACAGCCTGCTTTATTATTCTTAAGATAAGCTTTCTCTGAAATTAACTTAGTTTAAATAAATAATGCTGTGAGGAGAGCTACCATCATCCTTGGAGGGAACAGAGCAGCAGGCAAAGTCGAGTGCACTGCAGTGGGCTTCATTCCTGTAGCAGCATGGTCTCTGCTCAGCCTGGAAGTAGGAAAAGTGCAGAACACGCCCCTTGAGAGAGAGTGCAGCAAAAATCCAAACTCCAGGGAAGAGACAGTGGGCTTTGGAGGAACAGCTGGCTACTTGGCAGAAACTCAGCAAAACCACTGCAAGAGTTGCCTAGCCAGAGAGCAGAGAAGGTGATGATCTCCTTACCTATCTTTTCTTCCTTGAAAAATGTTATTTTCTTCCAATCACATAGACGTGTACTTGGAAGGATAAAAGGATATGCTAAATGCCAGCTCCTCAGCTGGCAGGAATCTGCCTGACATTGCAGTTGCTCATATTTATGCAGCTTGGCATTCTCATATGGTGTCTCCAGTGGCTCAGACCCATGTTTCTGTGAGGGTACATGCAGGCTTGGAAACCATTGCCTCTCCAAACCCACGACCCTGACACCATGGGTGTTACGACCTTCAGCACCTAGAATTACTGGGTTTAATCCCCGGGTAAGCTTTTCAGTGATGATATCATAAACTGGTAAACAAAATGTTTTGGAAAGCTGGTAAATAACCAAAGCAACAGAAGTGAATAACTGCTATTAAATGCCTCCCTTGTTTTAATGAAACAAACAATTGCAGCTCTTCAATGCACTTCACTGAAAGCAGATTTAATCGTGAATGGAATGATTTGGGACTCAGTCACTGCAAATGAATAAACTACATGGAGATTGCTTTCCATAATAACAGAAAACAAGCAAATAAACAAACTGCCAGTCACAATTATATGGCACCAAATGCAGGTTTCCAACACTCTCTATTTCCAGTAATGTCAGAACAAAGCCACATTTCTCACTGGAAGTCTCATAAATTGAATGAAGAAGGAAATATGGTTGATACCCCATATGTTAAAAAGAGATAAGTGACAATGCCTTTGCTGAGTGAGAGGCTGGATGTTCCACACAGAAATTAACTGCTTGTGCTGTTTTTGCACAGAAGAAGTGACATTTACCCAACGAGCAGCAGACACCCTGCTAAGTGGCACCAAAGGTGCTGTGTTTACAAATAGGCAGTATTTGAGCTTAGGACCTCAAATGAGTTTCTGCCATGTGCCAGAGCCCCTTCTAGAAATGGCACCAAGGTGCTCGAAGCAACCCAGGCAGACTGAGCCACTGTCCATGATGGTCTGGTTTGTTCAGGAACAGCCTCTGTCAGAGGGGTGAGTTATCCCTTGGAGATGAGCAGGAAACCAAAGTGAAAGATTAAATGTGCCACACGTGTGAAGCATGCACCTGTGAGGATGCTCCTCAGCTGCCTCTGTCTTATTTTGAATTTATTGTTCATGCTTCTGCCTTTCAAAGTGAGCCCCTCTTTGCTAATTAAGAGACTGACTTTTTGTGAAAGAGAAGCATTAATCCCAAGTCTCTCCTTAAAAGTGGAAATTGACTGCTCCCTCTTACCCTCCTTGGATTTTTTGATGTTCAGTAATACTGCCTACAATAGCTCCAAGACATTTTTTACCATGGGACATTCATTTGGGTCTCTCCACCTACCCAAATTTAGTAGTTTTGACACCTCTGAAGAGCTCAAATTTGACTGAAATTTGCTACCAGTGTCAGGGCACAAGAGGAAAACAAAAGCCACTGCACTCACATTGAATGTATTTTAAAAAGTAAAATTTACAAAAATGAAACATTATTGGAAACAGGGGATTCATTCAGTGAGGTTTTTAGTGGGTTCTTGACCCAAACTTATTTGGTATTTTTCTGATTCTATGGAAGGAAGTGTAAAAATCACTGCTAATGAAATTTTGTAGATACCGCACAAAACTTGCCATGCATTAAAGAATCTGCTGATATCACTTGGCCTGCCTGGTTACAGAGCCTCAGGGTTTATCCAGACAAATACCAGAAGAGATATCTAAGAAAAAAGATGTGAGGTCACATTACAAGACAGGAAACTGTATTCTGGAAAGCAGGAAATCTGTGGAAGGACTGAGGAAATAGAGATGGATTTACTGAGGGCAACACTCCCAACTCACAGAGGAAACAGTCATGGGTTTATTCAATATCAGCTGCATAAAGGCAGAGTTGTGTCATTACCTTTACACTGCAGAACTGATACCCATGTTTTCAAAAATCTATTGAAAATTTGAAAAGATTCCAGAGAAGACTTACAATAAAAAGCCATCACTGAGAAGTGGGCTTTCCTTCACATGACTAACATTCTTGGAAAAGGTAAATAAAGTGACAAGGCCAAAAAGCAGTGTAATTGCAGTCCTCACGTACCCACGTGGAGCAGCAATTCTCAACAGCAGACAGCACTTTATTCTACCACAAAAAGACAATGACAGTTAATGGTTAAAACTTTTAAGACAGACAAATACAAGAAAGAAACAAGGCATAATTTTAGCCATGCAGCAAAAATACATCCTTGGAACAAATCATTGAAGAATGAGATGCAGTCAATGATGCCTTTAAATCAAGATTCAAGAATTTTATAAAATTACAACTCTGGTGTAATTAGTTTGATGACAAGAATACTGATTGAAGCACTACGGGCCATAGAGGACTACAACTGTTTCATCTGGTCTTAAAATTTACAGATCTTTCCAGCAAACCACAAGTTTCCCTGGATAGAGATTGGGTTATTCATGCCAGATTATGTCACCTATGCCCTGCACTTTGACCTTTGCTTCAAATCTATCCTGAAAGAACAGCTGACAGCAAACACTTCACCCTCTCTAGCACATCCCATCTTGGGACTCAAGCACTGCTCCTTTTAAACTGGCACTGCTGATCTGGGGGCACAAATTCGCCTCAATCACAGCCTGAGTTATCTCAATGAGCTCTGTATCTGCCAAATCCACATCTCCCTTGCCCATATCAACACTGACTGTCCCCTGGGAGCTGTGTCATCCAAGATACAGAGGCCAGCTGCTCCAGAGCCACCATCTGCAGCAGGCTCATGTGCCCTGCAGCACATTCATGACATTTATCTTAGAGGCTGCCTTCAGGTGGCTTCCCTGGTTGCAGAGTGGGAGCCTGCACACCCTCAGCCCCCAGGACTGTGGCTGCAGGGACAGGCCAAGCCTGAGGAGTCACAGGTGAGCAGCTCCAAGATGTGTTGCCTTAGCTCCCCTGGTACAAGCAAGCACATTTTAGTCCCTCTTGCATAAAGTCAGGGCTCCAAGTCAAACAGCAAAAAGTACCTTCAGTTTAACTGTCAGCAATGAATGATTATTTTGCCAGTCCAAACAACTGAGTTCTTTTGGCTCTTTTATTTTCAGAGGAAAACTCAGTCTTCTACATGTCCTTTGTCCTTTACCTGTCCTGCCAGCCACTTCCCTGAGAATTTGCAGCACTGGCTTGGCAGGGTGCAAGATCACCAGGACCCTCCCCAGACCATACCCAATTAATGCTTATAAAGTCAGGGCACATAAATGCTGGAAAACACAGTTTTAGCGAGCATGAAAATCTGTCTGAGACCAGTTCTGCTGTTTATTCATCATTGATAATTTTCCTTTAACACATTTTCTTCCTTCTGTCAGGGGAGTGCAAAACAGCCTGTTTGTTTTGGGAGGACAAACAGCAGAACCTAAATATTAAACAGTCAAAGAGAATGCTTTTTGAAAAACCTGTAAGTAACAAGAAAACCCCTACAAGACCCCCAAATTAACCCAGCAGCATGAAAACAACTGCAGGCTGGGATTAGTCTGCACGAGCCACATCAACCTTGTACTTTTACCAATATTACCAGCTTTTTGGGATACTTTGAGAAGTCCCATAATACTGGCATTGGAGTTTGTAAAATATTCCAGATACTGAATGCAGCAGCTGTAGTTGAGAATTTAGGCTTTTATTAAAAAAGGATTTACTATGAAATGTTGAGGCCCTGTGGTTTATGCTAAAAGTTTTAAAATATTAAAAAACAAAAGGCAAGTCCCCTCCCCCCAGCTTAGTAAGAAGAAAGAGTTGTATTTGTCATTCTGCCCCGCTGCCGTTGTTACCTCCCATGATTTCATCCAGTGAAGGTTGGCAGCTCTCAGCTCTGGTGAAACTGGCATAGCTCCATGGGCTGATGATAGGACTATTTAACAGATGCTGCTGCTATTTAGATTATTTATACTCATTCAGAATCTCACAAAATAGCAAAGGTGCCTTCACCTGAGCATCAAAATTTCTAAAAACCATTTCCTTCTTATGCCTGTGGTTTTTTGGTTGTTGTTTTTTTTTTTTTTTAATTCCCAATCTGATTCTATTTAAATCTTATTTTTTCACAAAGCACGACCACTTTAACAAGAGGCAGTGACCAAATCCCCTCAGCTGTGTACCCGTGACCAGCAGGAGCTCTCAAGTGGTCACACAAGAACTGCTTCACTGTGCAGCAATCTGACAACAGCTGGGAAAGTCTTTGCTATGCCAACTTTCATCTTTCTTGGGTCTGACTGCTGGAAAATGCAACAATCATAAAACTGTTTCAATATCTTTATCTATGATAGCTTTTCCAAAACAGAAAAGGAAGTTACAGGATCAGGTGGTTTTTCCCTATTACTAAACTTCTTGACATAGTGTTGCTGAAGTTTTTGCCATCACATCTGTGAAGACAAATGGAGAAAGAAAAAAACCCAAAAAACCAAAAACTGAAACCAAACAACCAAAACCAACAAAAAAACACACCCTCCCCCCCAAAAACAAACAAACAAACAAACAAAAAAACCACCACAACAACAAAAACAAAAAGCCCCACCCAAACAACAAAACCCACCACAACAAAAAACCAGTAGCTCCAATTACCTTTCCAATCAACACAGAAAACATGCTATGTAACTTCAGAAGACCCCATTCAATCTAGTGTTGCTTTGGGGTATAAAACCCTGACATACTCTTCTGAGTGCTACTCAGGTAAGTGGTAAGAGTCCATATCTCCAGATTTTAGAAAATTTGGAAGTCATCAGGAGAACTAACAATGGTGAAACCCATCAGTATCACTTGAAGTGCTGCGGTATATTAACAGTGAAAAGGAAATCCACAACTGTCAAACCCCATTGTGTCAAAAGATCGAAGTGGCAGCAACTTTGACAGGAGGAAAAACTCAGCAATCACTGAGACAGAATGTGGGATGTAAATCTCACAGGAGTCAGAGTGCCCCTGGAGGATGAAAGGCTGTGTGACACCACAGGCAAACATGCAAGTGCAGACATTTCCACTGAAGGAGAAATGTGCCAGTGTGCTCTGCTGTCAGCGCAGTCCAGGCTCCTCAGCACCACCGAGAGATTTGCACAACTAAAACATGGAGGGTTCCAACAGCACTAGAGAAAGTCTTGGGACAAAGACAAGATCCCAGTTGTTCTGAAGCTGCAAAGCCACTTCCCCACATACAGACTTCACTGAGCACTAGTAATTTCTTTGCTAACCTCACATCAGTGGTGGAACTGGTCTTACAGCCAAATGCACACAGAATTCTGTGAAAGAAACATTCAGTCAAGAACCATAAGGGCTGTAACCTGCAGGCTGAGCAATGAAGAACCACATCCATCTTGCCAAAGGGAATGTCTCATCACGTAGACAAACAATTTGTGGATAGATAAATGTGCCACAGACAATCTAATCTTGGAAACAGAGCTGAAACGATGCAAATCAGAAGTAACAGATATTCAGCTTTTGCATAAAGCAGCTTTGCAGATGAAAAATGACACCCAGCATACATGGAGTAAATGAGAGGACTGAAACAAGCTTCAATTACTAAAACCATTGTGCTCACCATTCTTTCTACAACATAAACAGGACAACAGAAATGCTTAGATTAATCAGCCAGGGCTGAATTTCTTCCCACCAAGACAGTTATGCAGACATATGGGGAAGAAAAATCATTTGACAAATTAGAACAAAATCCTGGAAAACTGAGAAAGCTGTGTATTCACTGGAGTGTTGTTTCACCACAAATATGTGAGGGCGCAAAACCACTCGCAATTTCTTAAACACCCAAAGTAATTGTTAATACTGGAAAAGGTGAACCTAAAGTTTGATGGGAAAAGGGTTCATTTGTAGGGTCAATTCAAACAAAATGAACAGATAGGAGAAGTCTATAGGCAAGATCATTAAAACATTAGAGGCACTCTCTGCTCACCCATCCCCTTTTTTGGGAAGGGCTTTAATGACTTTTATCTCCTCGGATTTGAGGGAGAAGAAAAGGACAGAATCAAAAGGATAACTATGACTCTTCTGGCTATTTTAGACAAATTTATAACCGTTTGCAAATTGCATGAAACACCCAGAATTTAGGACAGGAAACTTTTAATTTTCTTTCACAAATCTAATTAACTAAATGAATATGCTCCAAGCAATAGCAAATCCCCCATGTGCATTTTTGAGAAAAGTGATTCTCATGAAACTGCAAACAGCACCAGGCATCCTCTCCTACACAGGCAAAGTGGGGGCCAAAAGGGACACTTTAAGTCTGCAAAGGAGACTTGGGGTTATAAAAATACAACCTCATTTAAAAATACAATAGCTGAGAGCTTCAGGGTATCATTTTTGTCCACAGCAGACAAGCAGTCTGAGAAGTTTGGTAATGAGGACACAAGATTGGGAAGTGGGATTAGAAACCATCATTCAAACCAATGGAAAAAAAACCCCCAAACAGACAAGAAGCAGACTGGAATTCAGAAAAAGTAGTTGCAGGAGAGATTAATTTTTTTCTGCAGAAGCATGTCACCCACCCCACTACTCACCAGTAAGAGAAAGCTCTGGCAGCAAGAGACAAATTGCTATTTGCTATTACTCTCATAATAATGCCTACAGAGCCACCTCTGTTTTGCCCTGATAAATAATTTATAGAGGGGAGAAAAATGCCACCCTTGAAATTACTTTGGCCCTGTAGTTTTTAACTGTCAGAGATGATTTCTTTGAGATCTAATTCGTGATTTTCAGGCTTCATTAAGTTTTTGCAAGTAATTTTAAACTTAAATCACCATTGCGAAATCCATCATTTATTGATAGAAACATTAGGACTCTAATGCAGTGTGACTTGTGATGAAACAAGATAGGAAGGGATTAGGGTGGAAGAAAGTGCTCCTTTTTGCCACAAAAAACCATTTCATCAGGAGAAAAAAATCAGAGGGAAAAAATTAGTTTTGCTCTCTCCTGTCACTTTGAACAATCCATGAAGAGTTTTTAAAGTTGTTAAAATTATCTTCTAAGACTTGGGTAAAGCAATACAGTTAAGCTCATGAAGAAGTGTAAGGTACAAGCTTTCTGGTTTTTTCTTGTTTAGAGATATTGTAAGGATGGGGTGTAGCAGAACTCCATCCTATGAAAGACAAGGGAATAAACAAAAGCATGCCAAAGCAAGTAAAGCACAACAGAGAAGCCCAGATATTTAATCCCTCACCAAACTGAATCCCACGATTCTGGCTGAGGACATGTTGAAATAGTAGAAAGATGATGACTCTATTCTGACTGACATTTAAGGATTTAGTGTGTAGTTATTCCAAACTTTACCAAGTACATAGTTTCCAAATAAACAGCGTCTAGGCACACTTTTCAGGGGCCTGTATCTATCTGATCCTACCACAGAGAATCTCCTTCATGCTTTGTAGCCATCTCCCTTCAGTGCAGCTTTCCACACAGGCAGGGATTTATTTCTTTTTATATTCCAGATAGCAGTTTCATTTACTGCACTTGATTTACCATACCATTGTTCCCCTTGTCCAGCAATAACTGTTTCTGGCCACCCGTTCTGATACCAGATGTGATAAATAAAGCATTTCACACACACATGACATCAGTACAGCTCTCAAAGAAAAGACATCTCCAAACAAAGTGCAAAGCACTGCTGTCATGGAAAGGTGGGCAATGCACAAACAGAAGTCCCTGCATCTTCTTACCTGTGGCAGAGTGAGGCTGTGCCACAAGACTTAACACTTCCTGCCCACAGAAAAAATAAGAAAAAGGGATGAAACAGAACCAGAACTCCCTACAGCACAACACTATGCAACAACATGAAAAATGAGGAATATTTGATGCAATTTAAAAAGATAACAGGGTTACTCTTGTCTGGGAGATGCTCTCTAGCTTTGGTGAGGTTGTTTCACTCAAACACACATCATGAAATGACTGGCTGGCTGCTAAGCCAGGTTTTACCTATTTTAGAATAGCTAACCTCATCACTCTGAGCTGTGTGGGTATTTCTGTGATTTCCTCATTTATTTTCATATATAAATAATGAATAAGAATATTTAAGAATAAGAATATTAAATAAGCTGACTGTAATGCATTTTAAATAAACCTGCTACTTCTTTTTTTAGATCTAAATTAAATGCAGAGTAAGCACCTCTGAAATGCTTGTGGCTAAATTTACCACTGGGAACTTAATGGGTGTGCTGATGAAACATTTACATGCACCTGTTTTGGCCATAAAGACAAAATTTGCACATTCAATACATTCAGCTTTACATCGAGTCTCTCCTCTGCCATAATTGCCTGCTTAATATGTACAAATGACAGATTAAATGGGAAAACTGGAAAGATTAAAAGTCTGGACTTGAAGAAAAAAAAACCAAAACATTTTCAGACACTGTTTGGGCCACCACATACAAGCTGAGATTTATAAAGTTCTGCCATTCACATTTCAATTCTGTTTCCATAAATGCCATTATAAAGTTTTCAGACTAGTAATAAAAAAGCTATTAATGTGTTTCCTCCATGCTAATCAATTCAATATGGGGATTGTGGTGTTAACACTACTTTACATTACTGCCTTCATCATTTCTCATTCTTCCAATATGTAAAATAAACAAAAGGTTTTTGGATTCCTTATAGATTCATTTTTATCTCAAAGTGAAAGCTGTGTGAGATTTGTGGCTTCAGACTCATAGCTGGTGATAAGCTTCTCCTTCCTTCCTCTTCTCAAACTAAATATATAAAGAGACTTTAACAAAATTAATTACAGCATTCACTGTTCATGAATTTCTATGCTTGTGTAATTCATTTCCTTGCAGATAGTGAAGCAAAAGGGGATTCTCTTGCTGCCAAGGTTGCAGGATTCATGAGTCAAGCCTGCTCAGGACTAATGGGGAATAAGTAAAGAATCCCCCTCATCACTCCTTTCACTGGGGGCAAATTTTTAATCGCTTTAAATTTCTCAGGGCCATGAGATTGCACTCCTTAGGATAGAGGAACAGACAGAACAAATGCTGCCAGGAAAATCCTCAACAGCTATTTCTGCTGCAATTTGTGTAGTGTCTAGTAAGAAACATTACTCCCAGCTTGGGGACCAATCATACCCATCCCTAGCAAAGCATAAAGCCCCTCACTCAATCCCTTCATCAGCAATTCCCATCTTTGACCCAGGCACGACATGGGAAAGGCAAAGCAGTCTGTGCTCCCTGAGAAAAAGGCAGCAGTATAAAACCTTCCCTTTCTCCCCACCTAATCCCACTGCCCAGAGCTGCTGACTGGAGAGGTCAGAAGAGGGGACTCATCCCTCACCAGGACCATTAATGAAGCCCCTGTGGGTGAGGTGAAGCCAAAGAGCACTGCAGGGTCAGTGGTGCAGACCAACAAACTCACTTTCAGGTGCTTAGTACAGTAAGGAGAAATAGTTTTATTTGCAGCAAAAGACCTAGACAGCCACCCTTCCCAAATACTAAAGCCCTTCCTGTACATTCTGAGACAATCCAAGTCTAAGGAGGGATACTGGTACATCAAGAGAGCAATGAGCATTTCCTGAGTTTTCCTGGATTTTTAAGGTAGGGAGTGGAAGGACAATTTAATTTCCTACTTCATAAAATGCAATCCATCTTTCATTCCCCACTCACTTTTATAAAAATCTGCTGAGGTAAAAAGCTTGTTTAATTTATTCTTCCATTTCAGCTTGAAATGGAGGACCAGTTAAGCTGCCAGTTCCTGATAAAACAGAAGAAGTGATGCAATCCTACACATATTAATATGAAGGCATTTTTACCCTCCATGTACAACCCTATTCCAAAGTGAATAGGAGAGGCCCAGCACTGTGGTCACAGGGCACAAAAAAGAGAATGTTAAGATTCGTTCTTACCCGGGGAATTCTTCCCTTGTGAAGTGAGTTGCCATGGTGGGCAGTGCCCTGAGCCACATCCCACCCACTGCTATTCAGTGTCACTGCACCTCAGAGATGACTTGCAGCTGTGAGAGGGATTCAGTGCACTCCATATCCCAGCATTTTTAGGAACTTTCAAAATTCAAGCCTCTCTGAACTATCTCCAAGCAGGTCAACAAGCGAGAGACACCCAAATCACTATCAGCTTAAAAACACATTTTTATTATGTAGGATGTACTTAAGCATCTGCCAAATATAATTTTCCTTTAGCCAAATTAATTTTTCTCTTTATCAGACCTCACAACCACCACTTAAAAAAACACCTAGAAATTGCTTAAAATCAAATCTCTGTAACGAGTTTCAAATGCTTGCTTACTTGACTCCACTTAAATCTGTTCAATCAGAACAAAAGTTACCAGTGTGCAACCTAAAATTCCCATGGGGAAATTGTTTCAAGGACTGAAGGTGAAGTGATGGGCAAGTCAGAATTGCCATGGGGACCTATCAATGTCCTCTTCTCTTGGAAGGTTAGAGTAACCAGGGCACTGTGAGCTTTCAGAGAGCAAGAACTTGATCCTCTTAATTCACACTATTTAAATCGTGGATTCACGGTGCTAAGCTGAACAAAGCAAACAGTCTTTGAGGAGAAAGATAATTATTCTGTGACTGAAGAAGCATGCTTCAAGTACTGCATCTCATCAGCTCTGTTTCTCAGTCCCTAAATGTGCCACTTTTCAAAAGAAAAATCTATACAAAACAGCACTACTCAACACTTCTCAATTAATCTCCCCTAGAAAAGTTCATATGGAAAAACATTGAAAAAGAATAATATTGGAATCCTTGAATTTAATATGATATTAAAAAAAGGCAGGGGGAGGAGATTGAGATCTATCAACTCTAAACATAAAAGCTGTGGAATAGATGAGGACTTGGCAAGTGACCCTTACAGGCTATACCACTGCATGGCAACCTGCTGAGCCCATGAAAAACTCCACACACAGTCTGTGATTCAAAATATGTCATTTATCTGCACTGAAACTGCTTCATAGGACATGTGAAAAAGGTGCATTTGTCCACCCCTAAACCTGGCTGTTGGCATCGACCTGATTCACAGGGACACCCAGACAAATTCACAGCAGGACATGCCACGAGTCACTTGCAAGGGTCACTGCAGCGTCACAGGGAAGACTAAAGCTGTCCCAGGCACACCGCAAACAGGCCTACTCCAAATGGCCAGCTACTCCAGCAGAACATTGCTCAAAACATGCCTGGAATGGGTAGAGGAATGCCTTTGGATCAGAAAAGTCTCTCATATCTATTTCTGGATCAAGAAGGGAGTATAGTTGTGCATCTCAGAGCCTGATCCCATCTCCTCAAAGAGCCACACACACAGTCATGCTGACAGTTCTGAGGTGTCCAAGGGGAGTGCTAGGAGCTGCCCTGGATCAGGAGCAAGGAGCCTGAGGAATCCAGACTCTGACTCCTATGCAATCTGCATGGCCCCACTAATTATGGGAAAGCAAAAATCCACATTCTCCATTTTACCGCACACAGCACTAACTGATACTTATGGGATGAATACAAAAATAAAACCATAACCAATCACAAAAATCTCATAAACAAGCATGTGTACAGAGGATAGATTAAATCCTCAAAAAGTCCATCTTGATGTGGAATGAAGCCTCTCCCTGCAGTCCCCTTAGCAGTTTGATATCAAGAATGCTCCAGGAATTCAAAGTATTCTTAAAAAGTAATTCCAAGTAAATGACAGTCAAAGCTTAATTGGAAAAGCACTTACTTCAGCAAGTATCACTGAGAAAAAGCTTTAAGTCACATGTTCAATTTTAACTCAAATATCCTCCTTTTGTTTAATCACTTCAAACTTATGGTATGCACCAGGGGGAGCATTTTGTTACTGGAAAGCTTTTGCCATTATATGCTTTCAACAAATTACTATAAAAACAAAAAAATGAAGTCAAATGGTTGATAGATATGCAGATTTCAGATACTCTCAATTTCCAATTAGTGGAAAGTGGTGACCAGTTGCAGCAGATGCTCAAAATTAATACCCAGAATGAGACAAAAAGGCTGAATCGGGAGTGTTAACAGATACATATTTAATCTGTTCCAGAATATGTAGTGCCCTGGCAGGCAGCACTTGGGGGGTTGTTTTGCCAGCACAGTGATGGGAAGTTCTAAACAAGAAATGCCAAACCATCCATGACAATAGTGGACTCTGTCCCACGAGAGGCTGAAGAGAAGCTCTTGAACACTGAAAGAGGACAGATACCACTCCTATCATCAACATGGGCAATCAGGAAAATCCAGTAGCTATGGGCTTGTCATTCTCACCTCAGTCTCTGGGAAGGGGATAGAGCAACCAATCCTGGAAACCTTTTCCAAACCCATGAATGACAGGAAGATAACTAGGAGCAGTCAGAAAGGGTTTACAAAGGGGAAACCATGCTTAATAAATGTGACAGTCTTCCAAATTACGGCAATCAGCTCTGTGGAATGAGGGGAGAGCAGTGGATGTTGTTTACCTTACCTTTATACAGCTTTTGACACCTGTAGCTCTGCAGAGAAAGACCTTGGGGAATTTGTGGACATTAAGTGGACCATAAGCCAGAAATGGACTCTTGTAGCAAACAAGGCTACTGTGAGAGTGGTCCAACACAGCTGTGGAGTTTCGATCTCTTGAGATGGTCAAAACCCAACTGGACACAGCCCTGGGCAGCCTGCTCTCACTGTTCCTGCTTGAAGAAGAGCTTGGACTACCACATCTCATTAAGTCCCTCCTAAACTAAACAATTCTGCAATTCCATACCCTAGCATGGGTGCTGCAAAGTCATTGAGGACATGGATGGAAAAGCCAAGTTGCCACAGCAGAGATTAAGAAATTAATATCCACAGGAATCTAAATTTCATTAATTACATTTCTTTTGGAAATGTGTGATCTTTCTGCAGCCAAAATTCAACCAATTTCTTAGCAGACATCAGCATCCCACACACTGCATCACAGCACTAAGACATTTTGCTTGAGAACAAAACTCCGTGATCATTGCAGCTTCCAGGCAGTGGGATCTCCTACAGCACTGGAATACATCTTTGCACACACTCAAGTGAGCATTATTTGGATCATTAAGTTGGCAAGTGGGAAAGAAATTTAGAAATACTAAAATTAAGGATAATAGCTTCATGAAAGACAACAGGCAACTCCCACTGACTTCACTTAGGGCAGGATTTTACTATACAGAAAGTGGTGACTTGCATATTCATTCTGTGCTAACACCTGATAGTGCACTGTGCAGATAAACTCCTAAAAGGCTTGAAATGGATATGGCAAAACTGTGATATCCAGCAGCAATTCAAGAGTCCTAGTCTTACTCATCTAATCACCTCTCACTGCAGCTCTTGCACGCAAACTGACACCTCCATGAATAGAGCTGGCAGAGAGAACACTTAGGGCAGGCAGTGGGAGAAGCAATCCCCACTGCTCTCAGTGATAACAACAGTCACTAGGAAAGAGCTGCCCCTGCCATCTGTACATAAATCAGTGTCAAAGCCAGCACCAACCAGGCTTCCAGCAGAGCACCCAGCCCCGGGAAGCCACACCTGGCTGCTGAATGGTCACCTGCAGTGGTGGCACAGCAAGGGCATGCTGCTGACATTTACTTAAATATCAGTCCCACTTCAAGGGATGCAGCACATTCTTCCCATTTTCTTCACAGTTCTCAAAAGAAAAGGATTTTTCTTTTTTTTTTTTCCTCCCAAGCTGACTGACCTTGAAAAAAAATCATTTCTTCTCTTTGTTTGCACAGATCCAGATGCTTTTGTGCCAACTACAATGCATTCCCCATTCATAGAGAAAAAGGTGAACCTGAAAGAAATCTACAGGACATTTCTGTGTGCCTGCTTGTTCCATAGAGACAAATTTTGATTCTCTTCTCTTAAATATCCCTTCAACCATTTAGATTAATTCAAATCTTGTTGCAACTCCTTTGGTTGTGAATTTTTAAAAGAAAAACGAGATGTCTTGTGCGATAAATCTGACAAACATCTGGTTCTTAATCAAAATCTTAAACGCTCTGTGAGTTTCTGCTTTCATTATATCTCTAGATAAAGACTTTTAGTAGTTCCTCAAATATCTTCAATGATCTTTTGTATCTTTTCCATTTTGCTTCATTTACATAATTTACCAATTTAACATGCAATTCAGTTTGCACTTCAATATGCCCTTCAAGGTGACCTCTGAAAAGGTTTCCTAAATGCTGAGGTTAGGACTTTGTCAACAGAGGCAACATCATCACTGCTGAAGATGACATGTATTGTTCTGCTTTCCTGGGGTTCAGAGGCAAGGTGCAGATGGCAAAAACGTCTGGGAGAACATCATCATCCTTGGATTATGGCAGTAAAGCACAAAATGGAGAAAGCAAGAAAATTAAAACATATATTGTTGTATAATAATTCAATAATCTATCACAGAAATCAACTCATTAAGAAACTGTATCAAAGACAATTAGTAGCAGGAGCAAGGAGGTGAATGGGTTTTGACAAGAACAACCTCTCTGAAAATTCCCTGTTCTCATGGATGCCTTCCCTGAAACTGAAAGGCACAGAAGAGGGTACACAAAATGACTGCAGTACAACAAAGTGAATTAAGATTGAGCCATGGTTAAAACAATTTTTGCACAAGCCTCCATTGCTAATGCCAGGACACTGCAGCAGAATTGTTTTATATTACTATCATGCAAATTATCAGAGGCACTGTAGATGTCAAGTAAGAAATGTGTGCACTCAGAAAATGTAAAATAAAGCTCTTACTCTGCTCCCTGTCAAGACATATCCCTTTACACAAAATCTACTCTTCCAGCTCAGTCATTTCCTACTGTCAAGTCAATCACAGATTTTGTTGCACCTAGATTCAGGGAGCCCAACATCCCTAATGATTAAGGATTATTAGCTCATATTAAAAACTACTACAGCAAGCAGGCATCAATGACCACTGATAGGTAATCACCATTGATTATGGTGGTTTTTTAAATCTGGGGAATAAATTTCAGAAGGCACAATGGCTGGTGTCTAGAAAGTTGCTAAACCTCCTTCCTTATGCCTGAACTTCACAGCAAGAATTCAATCCACAAAATTATCAGTGGAAAAACTTCACCACCTTGCAGTGCAGCAATATTTCCAATGAGAACCTCTGGACATATAAGGGAGTTTGGGTAACACAAAGTCCCTGAGCACGATTTGTGGCTTTGAAGTCAGCATGATCCAACCTTAAGAGAACCCAGAACTAGTAATGGTTTGGAGCTGCTGATCAACAGATCTCTGTCTCAACTAGTTCACTGCATCCCACTGCTGAGTTAAATCAAAGGAAGGAGTTGGAGAAACCTCAGCTGCAAATTATGCCTAATAAAGTGGTCAACCTAGCTCATCATTCTCAACTGCAGCTGACAAATCCAAGACAAGGACTATATGCTATTGGTCTGGTTACAGTCTGGTAACACAAAAAGTCCTCTTTCCCTTCTCTTTTTCTAATATGTAAAAAATGTTAAGCATTTAGTTTACTGTCATTTTCTAATGTTGCCTGAAATACATTGTGACACATCAAAAATGTTCATAGAATGAATAAAAAATGTGCTGTCTGTTTCAATACACTACCTCAGTCACCCCCCAGCATTTGATGTTGCCTGTACTTAAATGCCTAAAGCTGCCTTAATTATTTATTTTATGGCCTTCCTAAACAATTCTTTTCTCCTTCTGCTGTTCTTCCCTTTGTCAAATAAAATTGTATAAAACGAGTGGCAGCAGTTAGAAGAGATGCAGGCTGGGGTCAGGCACCAGCTAAAGCTGATGTTGATGAGGTGTGTGTAACCCAGGGCCACTCACTGCACTTCTGTAAGTACTCAACGCTGGTGGGCACTCAGTTCCAGATCACCCAGATGCTGAAATGGCTTCTTATGTGACCACAGCTAAGTCAAAATTGAGTAAAAACCAGTCTTGTGGAACAATAAGGCCCCATTCCATTAATTCAGACATGAGAGCACTACATATTCCCCAGGACACGCTGCACCCTCCGGATTTAGCCTCTAACATCACTTCTCCCAGTCAGCAAAAGCAGAACTGAACTACTCACCTCCTATAATGCCCTTTAAGAGTGGGATGAAAAGCACACAGATGTGCAAAGTATTTCATAACCACCACTACTGCATTCCAGAGATTTCCTTGGGAGAGGCTGGTTGAAGACCTGCATCGCTTATATTTTGTCTACTAGGAAACCTGAAACTTGAGGTATGGGAAACAGATCACTGTAGAAGTACTCCACAACAAAGACATAATTTGCCATGCTCCTGAGATCATGAGTTAACCTGTAATTAGAGATTGTAAACTAGCAAGAATAAGGCCCAATTGCATCTCTTTGTGCTGCAGACTAACTGATACACTACTAAATGTTTGTCAGGAAACCCTTAGACGGATTTAGTGATGTCACTAAATAAAAGATCCAGCTGGCTTTAAGCCAGGCACAATGGCAGCAACAGCTGTGTCCAATTCATCCATACAGACAGGGGAATTAATATCCCCGTTAGCCAGGGTGGAGATTAGAACTGGATTTCTCCTGAGAAAAAAGCACAGGTATTCCAAACTGTGCAGCAGGACATTATGGAAAATACTGAACTTATTGCAATATGAGAAAAAATCCATACTGCCAAGGATGAGACACCCATCTTCATCCTCATTTCTGAACTCAGCCAAAGTAGGAAGACATGAGGTATAAAGAGCTGGCAGGCTGCTGCATTATCTGATCTTTACAAAGAGTATTTGTGTTAGGCATGAAACTTAATTTAGGAGAGTTTGATTTTCCTTTCCCTGCACCCATTCCCCTGCTAACATTTTATTCAAGGAATCAATTAGGCCTTGATCAACCATTGATCGAGAGTTCCCAATGGGAAGCCCTAATGCATTTTATCTGCAGCTATTGTTCCTAAATACACCTATTTCTGAACATGCACTTAATTCTTTTCATCAATACTGTGCTATCTTTCAACAAGCCTGTTAATAACATTTTGGAAGTGCACTTTCAGTGAAATCCTACTTAGACAAATGAATTAGTGAAACTAGCGGGATTTCCTCTGGTGTGTTTTTTTCAGTTGCACAGGCAGATAGATTCCATGCCACTCACCTCCTCCTGCCTAAAAAAGGTTAAAGAGATGTGCTGGGGTTCAAGATACTAAATGGAAAGCTGTTCAGAACAAATGGAAAAAGCTGACCAATAAGGCTTTAAAGCAAACACTCATTATTTTTCACTAAATTCCTCATGGAATGAAAGATGTGATGCCTCTTTACACACTCCAGAATTCTTCACTGTCATTAACATTTTCCTAGCAATATTTCTCTTAAAGACTCATAAGGTGCAGATCAACAAGACTTGAGCATACAATTAAATCAGCCACATGGGTTCAAGCATGCACTTAGGTTATGTGCTGAACAGGGAGAGATTTAAACCTATGCCTGATTGCTTTGCTGAAAAGAAGCCAAAGTAAATTTGCTATAATTAAATTCTTTTGATGAAATTTCTGTAACTCCCTATTGTGGGACACCAGTACTGAAATGCTAATACACTAGTTAAAATTAAGCTTATTACCAAGTAAAATAAACCACAGAGACACTTCTGTCTTTTCTTATTTTATATCACTATTTATGTAACATTATTTTGCATTAGAGAAATAAAATATTTGACCAGAGCTAACACATCAGACTCACAGAGCACTAATTGCAGTGCAGCATCTTTCAGGAGGCAATCAATAGATTCCTCCACATCTGCCTGCAGTGCTACTCTTGTTGATCCTGAGAAAAAGCTTTTAGTTACGTCAGCACTCACTGCAAAACCCAGATTCTAGAACACTGCCAGAGAGCTGGTACATGCCAGGAACTGCTTGACTGGTGGACTTCATAATCTTAAAGGTCTTTTACAAACAAACCAAATGGAACCTTAACTGGAGAATAAAGCATGGGCACACAGGCTGCTCAGAAACCACTGCATAGATATGCCAGGACTTGCACATCCCCACAGAAATACTGGAGAGTTCAAATTGCTGTTGTCCTGCAGAGAGCCTTCTCTGCATGCTGACAAGTGCAAACACTGCCCACACAGATTCTGCTCTGAAATTATCCCAGCCTTGCACAGCAGCAGGAGCAGCCCTGTTCACTGTGGAAAAGGAGGATACAGGCACTCAACAATTCTACCACCACTCAAAGAGTTCCAACAGTATAAAGGGGATGTTGTAGGCAAAGTCAATGCTGATGGAGAAACGTTGCTAGGAAAGGGCCATCTGACTGAATAGTGGTGCGGTGGCCACTCTGCCAGTTTTGCAGGATTTTCCACAGCCTGTTGTTTTCCAATAGCTTAAGACTACCTCTAAACTGCATACAGTTTGGGTGATCTTGTCTCTTCACTCTAGGCTCTGTTTCTCCACTTTCAGCAATGTTAATGTGCCCTGTGTGTGCATTTTGGACAGCCCTGTGGGCTGTGCTGACTTCACCAGGCACTTCATTACCTGAGGAGACATTTCTGTTGCACTGTCAAAGGCAAACATGGGAAACTTTTAAGCTCTCTTGACAGAAGCTCAATGAGAACAAGTTTCTGCAGTAGACTTGAATGAAACTTTCTATATTAATAATTCCATCCGTTTTTTGTGAATCCCTCCCTCACACCAGCAAGCAGCTCAGCAGGATCACATCATTTCTGTGAGCAACTGCACATGAGTGCAGCTGGTGGAAGAGATGCTTTTTTACCATGTTCTAAACCCAAATGTATAAGAGGTTGTGAGGACTGAGCTATACTTGAAATCATATCCACTAAATTCCAACCTGCTGTCTTTATATGGGACGAAGCAAAATATCAATCAGGAATTAAAACAATTTTCAATTTCTTTTCAGAAACAAAGCAAGAAATGCATTCAATACAGACCATATTTTTTTATAAGATAGCAGCAAAAGCAATAGAGGAGCAGCATGGAAAACAAGAACATTTTCACACATTTCATGAAAAACAGAAGTAGTCATTATTTTTCAATCCTCTGTGGGCTATTCTGTGGGCCATTTTCAACACAGCTAAGCAGGCATGGAATTTAGGCTGTAATTTTCACAGGGACCCAAGCGAGTTAATGGCCTAATCTTTTTTGAAAATTCTCATCTTAACTTCAACTTCCCAATAGCAGTAACTGCTCCCATAATCAAATATCATAGTCAGTGATTCTTCAGTGCTTTTGTTCCTTTCTGGCTTATGTTACTCAGTTTGACATTTCAAAATAAGAAGGACAAAACAAAAACCTAAAAACTTAAACCCCTCTCCACCCCAAACACACATCCCCAACCCAAAAGGCAACCCCACATTATGGTGGTTTAGTTATATTCTTTCATTCGTGGGCATTACATAGCTTTGCCTATAAATAATGTAGAATGCAGGCATCTACTGAAAAAATCACTTCTTACAGCTGCAAAAAAAGTAAATATGGACTTTTCTTTTCCTATGCCTCCAGGAGAATCATCACAGTAAAAATAAATACAGATGCTAAAACCAGGAGGATTATACAAGTTAGAACTGGTACAAGACTGTGCATTTTATTAGCATAATTTACATTCTAGCAGGATCCAATCTGGTATTGAGAAATATACGTATCCAGCCTCTGACAGGATAGGGCTCTGCTGCTTTCTCCTTATCAGAATAAAATTAAGGTTAACCCTCTCAGTACTCCATGGATCTATTATAAATAAACAGAGAGTCTCATACAGAAATGTCGAACTTATAAAAATGTCAAATGCTGCTCTGTATTGATAGAATCAAAATAAAACATACTAAAGAGAGTATTTCCCTTACAGGTAGGCAGCTATGCACATAACCATCCACATGACTCCGGAAATGTCGCTCAAGTTTGGATTACTTCAAATGGGGGCAACATTGTAGCCTGAAAGAATACTGCACTCAGAGTGATAACAACCTGCCTTAGTTCTCATAATCACACCAACTCCATTCAATACCTACATGTATTGTATGGCTGGTACTTGTGACCTCAAAAAATTAAAAGCCACAGTTTAGGAATTTTTATTTGAAAATGTGCAAAGCCAACAGGAATTTCCAAGTCCCTCAGGTGCTCACATTGAGCTGAAGAGAGCCTATGAACCAGTTCCTCTGCTGCTTTGGGAACAGCCAGGACAAAATAAAAGGGCTGTAAGTATTTCCTGACAATCATCCTATGGGAGTGCATTACACCACAGCCCACATTCACTTCTGCAGAAGTCAGGAGACTCATATTTTGCAACACAACTCGTCAGGACAGTTGGACCAATAGTGAACAAGGTGTGAGCTCAGGGCCTGCCAAAGAGGCCTAAAGAGCAGTTCCAAGAAACAAGGCATTACCTTTTTCCTTCCACTGTGGATTCCTGAGCTTTCTCCAAGTCCCCCTCCCTTCACAATATCACACTGGATAGCCAACTCAGAGAAAGAGTTTTGAACTTCAGGGCAGCATTTATCTCTCGAGATCAAGATAAACATTTGTCCATCAAAAAAAAGGACGACATCCTAGGGCATGAGATCAAGTTGGCTGCTTAAAAGCTCAGAGAAGCTGCTAGCAAGTCACTAGATTGAAAGGCAGAGGCAAATTTTGGGCTTCTCCCAAGCTGATGAATGAGAACAGGTCAGTTGAGGCCGTTGTGAGTCCCACTTCACCTCCACAGCTGTACATCTTTCCACAGTAAGAGAATAAAAGCCCTGTGCCAAAAACCCATCTGTGAATGGCTGTAAAGAACTCATGCCTTGATGCTTTTTAGTAACCAACACAGCACTAAAGCAACAGTCCCAGCAATGGAACATGGAGACTGCTTCACTGCCTGGGAGCCCACGCAGTGTGTGCACACACACATGGGTGCACACCCACCCTGGGGCTGGTATTGCTCAAAGCCATAATCTGCAGAGTCCTTTTCTCCTTTTGCACACAAAACTAACCTTGCTTCCTTCTGACGGCCAAGTGTCAGTGCAGAATGTTCCTTCACTGATTTTCCAAGGATCTGCATTAACTGAATTAATGTGGTGGACTTGTTTGGGTTCGCTACTTCCCCCTATGCGTGGCAATATTGTTTTTCACATCAGGAAAGCCAGCACACAAACTCTAAACATGCTGTATGAAAATATTAGTTTTAGGCTGCCGCCGTTTTATTTATTCTGCAGTAGGCAGGACTGCAAGTGTAACACAAACTATTGATTTGCTCAGTATAAGATTTAAAGTCATACAGGAACATTAAGAGCCTCAAATCTGATCATTGGCAATACCCAGACTACAGCAATTTGTTAACTCAGTAAAACTGCACTTGAACTGGAGCCCATATTTTAGGCTCTGTTTTGATCTTACAGACAACAGCAGGGTACTACCTTCTGCAGTATGTGAGTCAGAGGAAAGTTAATTTCCTGATCTCTTTATTAAGAATCAATAAAAGCCACTGCAAACCAACAGGCTGGAGGAGGGAGAGAATCCTGCCTGGTACTTTTTCACTGCTTTTACCTATGAAGAGTGGGGATGAACATTCTCTGTGACACACCTCTCAACCTAACAGCACTGACTGCTTTATGAATAAAAATACTGAATTGGTTTCTTTGCTTTCCTCCATACCGACACATTTACTGATCTATCAGCCTCAACACCAGCCAACAACAGTTCTACCAGATGATGACTAGGAACAGAAGAAACATTTATTTTATTAACCTAGTCCGAAACATTTTCATGTATTTCTTCTGTATTCAGGACAGGTCTTTATTTTAGGTCTGTCATTATTTTAGAAAGGACTATAATTATTCTTTGTAAGATCTCCTAAGCACAGGATCTCTTTCCTTTCCCAAACTGAATCTAGGTTGTCTCCATAATCCCTATTCATGACAGCTCTCTTCCACCTTTCTAGTACTGCTAATCATTTCTGTAACCAAAACACAACATTATATTCACAGAGTGGCAAGTCTGTTATACAATGACATGATAATATTTTCTAACTGTTTTTCTTTCTAAATATAACCTAGTGTTGTGTTTGGGTTTTGGAGGCTCATTGCATATTAAGTAGATGCCTTTACTCCCATATGATGTGTAGAACTTTATTCCAGGAGCTGAAAAGTAATTCAGAATCCAATAACACATACAAGTAATTTTAAATTGTCCCTTCTACTGTAATTACCTGGCAAGTTAATTCCATGTTCCAGCTACAGAACACTGGCAACCTAGCTCTTTAAAGTCCTGTAAGTGCTCCTGACAATCACTCACTTATGTGACTAATATATAATATATAATCACTCGTATCACTAATATACTACTGATTATATTAATTAATAATTCATTTATTTGTTTAAGAACACTGTTATTTTGGTTGGGTTTCTTTTTGGTTTTTTCTTTGTTTGGGGTTTTTTTTTTGAGTTTTTTGGGTTTTGTTTTGGTTTTGGGGGGTTTTTTGGGGTTTTTTTTTTGTTTTTTTGCTATTGCCTTTCCATTCCAGAAGAAAGTGTTTATCACTCTACCCAGTGAAATGTTAATTCATAGTAAAATTTTGCCACTTTCCCTGTAATTTTCAACTTCCCTTAGTCTTCAGTTGTAAGGGAATTTTGATTGAATAAGCAGGGGGCACACAATTATGCCCTTGTTTTGGATTCATTTATGTAAGATTTTTTAAAAGAAAAATTATTTTAAGGATAAAGACAATCCAGATAAGCAATACTGTCTTTAAAACTGAAGGAACAATGGCCAAACAAGTAAAATGTGAAAGCACAAACAAAAGCTGTGTTTATTGAACTTTTATGCATTTACCTTGGCTTTCCACAAGGCTCTAAGCATACATGTGCTGCAAGGAGCAATGTGGAAAGATAATGAATTTTATGCTGTTGCCTGTGCTGAGGACACTTCCTTTCTAACAATACCAATGTGGCTCTTAAACCATAAACATATTTTTAAAAATCCTATTTACTCTGATGGGTATCTCTTCCTACATGCTCCTAGTAAGGCTTGCTGGCTTCTTTGTTTTTTTGTGGGGCATTTTAGTGTTTGTGGGGCTTTTTGTGGGGTNCTGTGACCTTGAGTTGTACACTTGAGCAAGCAAGACAGCCCAGTCCTGCCAGGCTGCTTATGCATTCTGAGAGAGCTCCTTCTGAGAGGAGTGTCTCAAGGAAGACAGAAGCATGATGTGCATACCAAGCCAAGTGCTTCATGATTTATTTATAGGGAAAAGGGGCATATAAATTTGCTGAAGGGGAAAGAAAAATGAAGAATTTGACTTACCTTGTCGGTGTAGACGAAGAACAGAATCACAACAGTGAGCTCCAACAGAAATATAATTAACAGCATGATAAAAAACTGTCAAGAGAAGAAAGGACAGGGGATAAAACAAAAGCAAAAGCCATCAACATCTATTTCAGTTTTTTCTGGATGCACAGTAAGTACATTCAGCAGACCATGCAGAATGGGGAGTGAGAGTCATACAGGCAGCAGGATACAAAGCTGCTGCAACTGAAAAACCAGGTAAAGGACTAGGAAACAGCAAAGGGTCTGGGCATAGGCATGGATCATTTATAGTACTGGTTTCAGTAGAACAGCCTGAAACTTCACCAAGAGCAAGCCAGTGCTCTCTTCAACAGCAAACCTTGAGGAGTCTTCCCATGCTAGGTTCTTTATTTTTCCCCCCACTGGATATTGGTGATGATAGCCAATGATATCCATGAAATCCACAGCTTAACTTCCCACAGCAAGAGAGGGTAGCCTGGGCCATAATCATAAAGTCACAGCTCCTTTCAAGGGTAACTGTGGGATCAAGGGGGAAGTGAAAGGTGTACCAAGTTAGCAGTTTCAGGTAGCAACACAAATCTCCCATGAGTTTCAGCTGAAAGGGGCTGATTTGTACTGAAGACATCAAAGCAAAGTCAGACCACCTCTCTTTCTTCTCGTAAGCCATGGAACTGCCCAAAACCCAGGAGTCAAAAGCTCAAAGAACTGGATAAAAAACTTTTGACATGGGGATTTCAGGTAGATTCTCTAAAGCCCTCAACCCTGACTTCAGTCAGAGGAACTGTTGACAATGCCAAGCACTTCTGGGAAACCACATAGTCTGCATTTTCTTAAAATGCTGGATGGGTCTGCAGCAGCATCAACACAGCACTTGCAGACTTCAGAATGAGCACTATCAGAGCATTAAATGAAACTGAGTTTCACATAGATAAGTAAAGGAGAGAGTAATTTTGGAAAATTTTTAGGCTGAGGCGAAGGTCCAACTCCCTGTAACACAAAATTCACACACTTAGCAACCTGTAGGCTGGAATTCTAGCACTGAGCAACACTGACTTAATTGGAATCCCGTCCCCAAGAGAAAAAAGCAGTTACTGTCTCTTCAACCACAAGGCTTCAAACCTATAAAAGTTTAATAGCTACTAAGCCTTTATCAGAATTTCTGCACTGCCTGGTAAGCCAAAACCAAACCTTTGAACCCACGGATTTATGTGACTGAATGGAGGGCAGAAAGTCATGAAGGGGAAAATTCTTTTCCTCCCTGGTACAATTACTGTGTCTACAGAAGTCATTGCATTTTGCCCCATGAATCTTAAATTATTTATTTTCAAATTTTCATCACCAGTATTTTTACACCTGCCTGACCCTAATACTGGACCCTATTACTGCCCGGTTTTGAATCACAGACCTCATTTACACCTGTGATCCAAGCTGATTTCCATATCATTACCATCCAACACTGACCTTCTGTATGGCTTTGCAAACCCATCATGGTGCAGCTTGCTGAATTTTTACGATCTTAGCCTGCTGCATAGCATTAACTGGAACAGAACAAAGCAGATATCTCTTTGCAAAGATGCACAGACATTTTGCTCTATCTATTTGGCTGTAGAGTACATTTTTGCTCATCCATAAAAGCATGACTTTACCAAAATGTGCATGCAAACACCATTTTCCCCCTGTGAAATTCCCTGGCATCAACAGGATTGCATGAGACAATTTCTAGAACAAAGGAGGAAGACTGTTTGTTACCCATTATATGCAGTGATCATAATTTCTTACCAAAGGACCTCAGTTTCATCAGCTTATCATTTTGCCAAACCTTAATTGTCTGTGCTTATATATTCTGTGAAAGGATAAAAGCTTTTGGAAGAACGTAAAAATAGCACTCCAATTACTTTTAAGAATGAAGCAGGGCAAAGTATGCTATTCTTCCCAGGTTAGATTTCTGGTGCTTTAATTTGAAATCCTCTCATGCTGCACCTGACACAGTGCAGCTCCATTTCAGGCACTGAAATTTCAGCCTTTTGTCTTACCCAGCTTTGAGTGGATGTTTGTGGGCAAGTTATTATCTTTCAAGAGACTGCATTTCACACATCATAGAGATGAGAGGGCTCAGTAGCTAAAACCTGCAAATCGTACACCCACATGCTCACAAACGACCAGACAACCCACAGATCTTTCCACAGATCTTTTCTGCTCCTGTGGTGCCTTTCTGCCATCTCCCCAAAGCCAATAACCTCCAGCCCCACTTCACAGGACATAACCTGGAACAGGGGGTGTATGTCCAGGAACCAGAATAAAACTTAGGGATCTGTTTTTCCTGCTCTCTCAAGAAAGCTTTTCCTCCCTTCTCTGCATGCAGCAGCATGGAAAGAGTACAGATGAAGCCAGGAGTGACTGCAGGAGAAAGGGGATCCTAAGTAAGAACATTTTTAACAGCAGACGGGGAATGGCTTGGCTTAGGATATGATCTGGCTAGAAGTTTTAGAAAAACTGCACCTACAAGCAGCAGATGATCCAGGCAGGAGAAACAGGGGGCAGGGGACACTTGTGCACATGGATTCCAAGGACAAACAAGGCCTTTAAGAGGATGGTGGCCTGGGGAGAGCCCCATACTGGAGCCATGGAAAAAAAAAAAAAAAAAAAAAAAGAGCAAGGAATAAAGAGCGACCATAAAAGAAATGCATCCTGCACTGATCCCCATGACTGAGAATGATGTGCAGCGAATGGACTGGAGATTGGCAAGTGGGGAGGAAAGGTGTCTGGAGGGAGGCTGAGGTGTTTTCTCAAGTGTGTCATTATTTCTCAACACTAGAATCAGTAATTAAAACTTTATCTTAACTGGCAACAAATTAGGTGAAATTTCAGGTCTCAAGAGTATTTTCCCCCACAACACCAACTCTGCTAAAAGCTCCCAGCTTCAGACAGGAGCAGGGTGCTGCTGTTACCAGCTGTGCCACTGTGTCCACCAGCAGAAGGAGGCTGGACCTTCTGGCAAGCTCCTGACAGTGCTCCTGCCTTCCTCAGGTCATACTAGAGAAATAGATATGACATTGCCACCAGAAAAGATGCTAAAATTGTGGAGTCAAGCACTCAAAATTTAGGAACTATCAGAATAAAAATTCTCTCAGTGATGGTTATGTATCATGTGTAAGTCTTTCCCTACATAGGCTCAGAGGTTCCTCCAAGCTGGGTATTTGGTTTTATGCACTGCTGATCTTGAAGTCATACAGTGAACCAAAACTAATGTAGATTGTTCAGAAAGTCAAAACCTAGATAAGGATTACCCTTTTTCTCCATAGAAAAATATTTTTGTCTTACTTAAAATATCTAATTCTATTTGGTTTTTTTACATTTGCATCCATTGACAGAGCCCACATGGTTATAACCCAGAAAACTAACAAGTATTAGGAATCCCCATGTCTGCAGACAGTAGAGACCTGTGCTGTATCTTTTATTAAAAACGTTAATTAAGTGAGATCAACCTCAGCATGGAGGCTTCACACTCATCACCTGGTAAAAGCTATGAGCACTTGCATGTCAGCTCATCTGTCATCCCCCCTCTAAAGAAGAGCTGTACCTGAACCCAAACCAACACCTTGGAAAGCAGCAATGAAGGGTTCAACCTGAACTGGCTGCAAAGCAAGGCCTGCACACTGCAGCACATCTGTGACTCACCAGGCTGAAGTGCATGCATGGACAGATGCACAACCTGCTGCTCTAGTCCACAGCACCTTCCAACAACAGGTCATTTCAGTTCCATCCTCAGTATCATCCCAAAGGCAATGATGCCCAATCTAGGGTCAGATCCAGCTTGGCATATACCATCCAAATGCAGAAGGAAGAAAACATGAACTCACTGAAGGCTCACAGCACCAAAACTCCCACCACACCTGCTGGAAACTCTCACAGCTGCTTTTCAATTGAGTTCTCTCAGTGTGGTGATAAATACAGAGAAGAATAAAATTGAGTTCTGTTTGGTTCACCGGGGCTGTAGGCTGTTGGTATAATAAAGATTTATGCATGGAGAAACAACAATCCCAAAGCAAAGCATTCATGTGAAACTCCATAAAAAAAGATTAATCTGACCTTGTACAGAGAAATGCTTTACCATACTACTTGTCAAACAGTGGGATGCAACCCAGCAGAGGTTCAGTGGAGAGGTCCCTACTGCTCAGCTTTTCATAAATTACACCTGAAATAACCCCATAGAAGCTTTGATGAGAAGGGAGGTAAGGTGACACCCTTCTGTCTACCACAGCAGATTTCCAGCCCTTAGGAAAACAAAGGCCAGTTTCTCAGCAGCTACCTGTATGTTCTACAAAGCCTTTGACTTCCCCAAAGATTGTCATTAAAGAAGTATGGAAAAGGAAGTATGCAACTGCTACCAAACCTATCTCATGGATATGTACCACCCTTCTGCTGTCCGAGAGAGAAAAGTCTGCTAGGGGAGAGGAGGTCCCAACTTTCAACTCCGTCCCTACTGGATCTGTACCAGGATTTCGACTCACTACTTCCAGTTTTATTCATTCAGCCTATTAACACCAGCTGGAGAATCAAGAACTGTACCATGTGTACATCACTTAAAGCACGTTTCCATCGCTGCTCACACAGGCAGAGAAGAACAAGTTAACTGTATTTCCCTCCCAAACAAATAGGATTCCCTGGTTTCTCAGATGCTACAGGCACTTGCCTCTCTGCATGATGACTGGCATCACACAGGACTGGGTCATCTGCTTCCCCACTGCCTCTCCCTCCCAAATATTCTCAATAGCTGGATCATGTTGCTCAAATTGCCATGTCATGAGTAGCTGATCTTCTCTCAGGCTCCCAAAGACAAAGGTGACCCAATACAATGAAAACCAATGTGTGATTGCCTTGTTAGCCTCCTAACATTTTGCTATGAGACTAAATGGGATATAACTGATGCCAAAATCAAAACTGATGAGTTTCCACTGCTTGCTGAAGTAATGCTTTTGGTTTGATGGGAGGCTGTCTCAGAAAGGGACAGGAGGATCTCAGTGTGCCAGACCTATTTTTCAATTTAGCTCATGACAGGAGACAGAAGTTTCTTGCAAAGTATTATCCAAATCCTCTTCAACAAACATGAAAGTAGTAGGAAGACCAGAGAGCCAGCTGTTTCTTCCAAACAGTGACACATTCAAAAGCAAATTTAAAGTTCACGGCCTAGCAAATATATTATTTATACCACACTGCATACAAATTAGCATAACCTTCCTAAGAAACTGAACAAATCACTTTAACAGACAGCCTGTGCTGTTTTCCATCACATTTAAACAGCCTGCAAGGTGGACAGTTGGCTTCTTTTCTGACAGATAGTATGAAGTACAACACACGAGGAGGGAGGTTGCTCCTGGAAAATGCTCCAGCAAGGTAACTGCCCTCCACCTGCACCAGCTCCCATGATGAAGAGGAAAAAAAAGGAAAAATTTACAGCCAGTCCTTCCTCTGTAACATTAACTGCAAGTTTGGTACAGTGATGATACAAATCATACAAGCATTTTGCCTTTTAGTGAGGCTGGATTACTAAATCCTCACTGATCATCTTTAATTGCAGTATTATATTTCACTTCCTAATGAATACACACCTCGGTAGAAGAAACTACAGGCAATTCTTTGGGCTACGATAGTTGGTCTTCATAGCCTGGAAGGGTTATTAATTTGTCTGCCTGGTCCTAATGTGTCAATATATAACTTTGGTATTCAGGAATGAACCAGCTCTGGCTGATAAAAAACAGAGTCTCTTGGAATCATAGAAACACACAGGTTGTCAGTGACCTCTGGGATTGCCTGGTTCAACCCCTTCCTAAAAGCACATGAAGCTGTGCAGAGCTGTGCCCAGTCACCTTAGGAGCATCTCCTAGGATGAAGGTGGACACTCATCCACAGCCTCACTGGATGCCTTTTTCCAACACTTGACTATATTAATGATAAGAAAAATAACAGAAAATATTCTGCGTCTCTAATCGTAATTTCCTTTGGTTTTAACCTGTGCCTGTTAACTCTTGTACCATCCCTGTGAATCCTTCCAAAAGCTCTATTTTCTTTATACTGTACTACAAGGTAGTTGAAGAAATGAACAAAATACCCTCCCCACTTCAATTTCTAAAGACAGAACTCTCAGTCTGTCCTTGCACATCATGTGCCCCACAATCATCACAGTGGCCCTCCACTGGATCCCTTCCCTTCTGGTATTCATGTGTCTCTTCTACTGGGGAGGTTTAAATTGGGTTAAGCACTTTAAATGTAGCCTTTTCTTATTCTGGAAGAAGGTGTCATTGCTTCTCCATGTCAAAAAATGTAAAAGAATGTGGGGCTTGGTATGGTCCTCAAAGACCCAATTACTACATTTATCATTTTATTCTGATATGAGACAAAGGTACATTTGAAAGATCTTTGCTTGATTTTTAGACTGTAATTTGATATGAACAGAAATACTGTCAAAGGCAACCTCACATCTTGCACACATCCTTCTCTTCAGGGATAGCACCCTTCATTTAATACTGAAGCTGTAAATAGCTGTCCTTTTTGAATAAATTCTGTCAAACCTTTTCCTGCTGTCATGGAAAGAAAATGAGCTCTATCCCTGCTGAAACCAGGACACCTAGAAATTCGCATAGCTCCATTTTAAAGTCAGAAGAGCTTAATGCATTTTATAGGAGCCACACTTTACCATGCTGCCTGAAAATTTAAAGCTTTCCTTGGATTTAATATGCTTTGTAATTTTTCTATTATTTTATAATAATTGTATTTAAATATTTAAATATTTAATGGATTGAGTGATGTCTCATTACTATGGTTGGCATTGTTAAAATATTTATCTTCTCTGCAGAAGTGAAGCCTCTCCATGCCCAACCAAATTATGATAGATGCATCAACATCTATCATCAACAAACTTTGATGCCTAAGTCAAGCACCAAAAGGGGTAACACTTTCAGAGGTTCTGAATGCTAGAAACTATTGCCAAAGTTACTGCATATTCCCCACTATACAAGCCACCTATACAAGGTCTGAATCAATGCCAGAATTCCCATGGAGATACTGAAAAAAAGAACTCCAGGTACTGGAGAACCACCCACTCTTTATAAAGGTCCTGTATTTTTGCCATTGCTGGATCTGGCTTTGTAAGCAGAGCAATATGAAGTTCATCCTCAAGCATTTTCAAAGACTTCCCAGAATAGCTTTTTAATAACATATTGGTACTTGACTTTTACAGAATAAAAAATTGATACGGTACAGATTTTGCCAGTGCTCAAAAAAAACCCAATGAAACTTTCTTCCACTTTTGAAAGCAAAAGTGTTCAATGTATCACTAGTTCTCACGAGAAGTTTGATTTAACATAATTCCCTGAAGGAATCTTGATCTGATATATTAATAGGGAGTAGGAACATTTTGAAAGATTCTCTTTTTTTTCTTTTTTTTTTTTTTTTTCTGAGGTACTGAGCAAGGGGAGGAGAACTGAAGAGAAAGTGCAGTGGGAATTGTACTTAGAAGTGACTTCCTCTGCAGCCTGGAAGACTTGTACAGAAAGAGACAGAGCAGAGAACAAGAAATGACAGGACAGTGCCCAGACTGCAACAATAGCTGGAATTACAGTCAATAAAATCCCTGTGTATTAATCTACTACATGAACTTCAGAGCAGAAGGGAAAGGCCGGCCTGTTTCTACCAATTTCCATCACAGTGGATTCTGATTACACATCCCAGTACCAAAGGTTTTGCTGACACTTGGTCTGAACGCTCCTTTTTTTAGTTCTGTGCAATTGCTCCTATTTACTGCCCTTTGCAGCACCACAAATACTTCCTTCCTGTTCACAGCATTAATACTCCTTGAATATTTGTAGATTTATGCCCCATCTGAGCCCTCTCTCTCCCATGCTGTGCATATTTAGCTCTTTAAGTACTTCCTTGAAAGTAAATCTCTTTAGTCTCACAATCATTTTTTTTTCAGCATAAAAATGATAAGTTTGCTCATAAACTGTAAAAAGGCAGTAATGTATATGAGCAAACTTACGAACAGAAACTCCATTATGAAAACGTCATGTATCTAAATTTGGTTCATCAGCTATTATTCTCTGAAAGCCTTAATAGTTAATTCATTCTGATTGTGACAAAGCCTTTCATGCCTTATGCCTGCTGGATATATAGTACAGCTCTGTTTATGTTTGGACTATATATTTTATGAATGTGCAAAGACTCCTGCTGATCAATAAAGCTCAAAGAAATCTGCAGTAATTATTTCTGGGAAGATATACAACATATGCAGTCTTAACACATTAACAGTGTTTCATTTTAGTCTCATTACTGCTTTCAGTTGGAGTCATTCAGTCTTACTGCATTAGTGAGTGAGAGTTGAGACCTGATATTCCCATACTATGCATCAAAGGATTTTAAGTGGTATTTTATGGCATCTCTAGTATTTTTCATATTCTACAAAAACTGACTCAAAAATCAATGAAGTGTCTTCAAACATTAGCCAGGTATCACTCTCCTGTCACAACAGAGGGTAGGTGTAGGCCCTTTAGCAGATCACAGATTCTTAGCACTAATAAAGGTCTGGCTGGCCTTTGACTTTTTGAAGGGTTGTCTCATTTCTTCTGCAAACATAACGCAAAGGTGTGACATGATCTGGTGGGACTCTATACTAGGCAGGAGAGAAACATCCTACTCATAAAGTATGAGTGGCTGAAGAAGAAAATAAAACATCAGAGTAGCTCTTTCAAGTCCCTGTGCCATTCCACTCATGACAAAGCAGCTGCTTGAGTCCCTCTAACACAGGTAAGGGATAGAGTCAGTACAACTAAAAGGCTCTGGCTTGGGTTTAATCGAACCTCCCCCATCTATGGTGATGACATGCAATGTTCATTAATGCCTAAACTTAAGCCTTTAACTCACAACTTGAACAGCACCTGTGTATTTAGCAAATGAAGCCTCTTCCCTGCCTCTCCCGTGCCCAGGATATTTGTTGTCATGTGGAGTGCCAGCATGAAACAGGATCGGACAGCTGGGAGCCCCGAGACGAGCAGGAGAGCAGCAGTCAGTGGTTCCCAGAGCCTGCATGAGGAGTGAGGGCTGGCTCCACACTCCTGCTCACACCAAACATCTGGCTGACCCCAAGTGCTGGGCACACTGACAGATGCTCCCCCAGGATGGGATGAGAAGGGCAGATGGCATGACCATGCTGCTCAGCCGACTTGTGATGAGCTGAAGGGGAAGAATGTTACTGTGAAATTCTGCACTTCTATCTTTACACATATTTGCAAACCCTGAGCTAAGCTTGCAGTAGGATCTCACCTGCCAATTGTAACAAAACAAAAATTCTCTTATTTCTAGGAGTTTCAAACAGTCCCTAGAAACTGTGATGTATGTGTAAGTGAAGGAGATGGTGAGAAGAAGAGCAAGGAGAAAATAAAGGACAAGGTAGAGTGTTTTGTCTGTATTTAAATTCCACTGCAGGTTTTACCCCCATTTGGGGTCCTCAAATGTGCTACATAGAAGCTGATGTATCAGATGCATATATGTCAGTCTTGTAGTAGCTTTAAAAATTAAGTAGTCAGTTTGGCTTACCTAATTATGCCTTTTAGCTGTTAATACAGAGGGGCTGAAATATCTGTAATATCCAATCAGCTCTGGCTGTACCTTGTGTAGGCATCATTGATTTGTACAAACTAGACTCCATTTCTTTACCTCCAGAATTACATTTTTCTGAGGTTCAGGTAATTCTAATCCTTATAGAGAAAGAAGTCAATGCTGCTCTTCAATTTAGGTTGTACTATTAAGGTGGTTAAAAATAACAGAAAAATGACTAGGAATAAAAGGACACATGCTGTTTTGGTAAGCCTATTGCTTTCTATCCAAGGACATAATCTTATTAATAGGAAAAAAAAGTTAGCCAATGTTATGCTCAAAAGTGACATGAATGTCTGGGCTGGCAAGGAACACACAGGTTACCTGTCCTTTACTTTCAAAATGGGAGTAATTCTGTTACCTTTCAGCTCCTGCAGGTGATCCTAGGTCTGGATCCAGAAATGGCTCAGAGCCAGGCTTCTTTTGAAGAACCTCTGGCACATGAGAGCTGTTTTGAATGCTGAGACAAAAGATGGGATAAGGGACACTTTATAGGTGACAAGGGAACTTGAGCCTGCACAGACTGTCAGAGAAGCTGATATTGCTTATACACTTTAACCAACAAGGAGTTAGGAACTCAAACACTGATAGCCATTTAGATAAACAGATTAAACCTTCAGCTGATCTAAATTAGTACAGCTCCCCTGACTCCTGCACATGGTGCTGCCACACTGCATGATTGCCATAAAGCAGTGTCTTGGCACTACAAAAATGAATGGGGGCATTAGGAAAAGGTTCTTCCCTGACTGAACAGGCTTTCCAGGAAGTGGGGCTCCAAGCCTGGCAGAGTTCAAGAACTTCTTGAAGATGCCATTCTTCATTGTATGGTTTAGTTCAGTTAGGTAGTCCTGCAAGGAGCAGATAGTAGGACTCAATGATTCTTATGGGTCCCTTCCAACTCAAGATATTGTGTGATTCTGTCAATCAGAGCACATCAGGCCTTAGTGGTATTGCATCAGTCTGAATCAGAAAATTAAATACACCCTATGAGGTAAGCCCTTCCTACACATTGACCCTAGGGTCGAGTCTAAAACCAGGAGGGAAGGAAAACAGCTTTATTCTTTCTCTCCTCAGTTCCCAGATCCTTTGATTAAGTGCTCCCAGAGCTGAAGAGAAGAAGGGAGGAAGGAGAGGACTCAGACAGGTTCCATCCCCTCACAAGTTTCAGTACCAGCTAAGTGGAAGAAGCTAAAAACTGAAAGGCAAGGAGGAGCAGATTCTTCATAAAAATATAGAGACAACCAAACTAGGGGAGATTGGTGCCCAGTACTTACAGTTCAAACAGGCAGCAAGTTGGGATTTCACGTGCAACACAGCACTAGACATACATCACATATAATGCTCTCAGGCTGTATGGATGGCATCTGTCTGGTCTTTGCATCACTCGCTTGCTGCTGTGGCTGCAGCCGGCATTTCCTTGATTTTGCTAGTTTGATTGCCAAAACACCAGCTCATGTGCCAAACTGGAAAGACAATCTACTGCTTGATCTGTAGCATTAAATTACTGAGATGAAGTCCTTTACAGGCTGTTTCTTTCCCATTTAGTTGCTTTGAAATAAATTCCCTGTAACCAATGAAGTTTCAACTGTAAGCTCTCTGGATCCAGTGATACTACTGGAAACAGTACGGGTTTTTTCTGTTTCCTTTTCTTCCTACTCATTAACTTTTTCCTTATTTTTTTTAAGGCAGTTTCACTTACAGATGAGCTGGCTGAAGTTCAGAAAACTCAACAGCACAGTACAAAACACCATGGGCACTCATTTTTCCCTTGGACTGTTCCATAAATGAGAATCTTTTGATGTCTGGATAGTCACACAGATATGTATATACCATCAGTATATTCCACAGCTGATCCTGCCCTAGTATCAAGTTTTAATTCTGATTTTATTCATTCCAGCAGCTGTGATGAACTACTTGCTTATTAACATGAGGTTGTCATTTAAATTAAACTGAACACACAGATCTGCCTGTTAATGATTACTTTCCTTCCCCTTCTCATTAACCATTGTTTCAGCTTTTGTCCAATAAAAATCAGGGTTATCCACAAATCAGGATATATCAGAACAAGAGGAAGTGGATGTATCTAAGGCATTTTAATAATTTTGTTAATTAACAAAATTTTGTTAATCCTTCATGTAATGGAAGTTGCCCAACCTTGGTGCTTTATAAGAAGGCAGCTGGCTTCTGAGGAATCAGCATTTTTGTCTCCTTCAAGCCCTTTCCCCTTTCTAATTTATTCTTGTGTAGATAATGTGTGGAGAAGGATTTCCTCATCCTCTACCTCCTTTGACTGGATTATTGGCCATGCTGCATCCCAACCAGAGCAGAAGAATGTGCTCTTGGTACCAAATTGGAGGGGAAAAAAAGTGACACAAAATCTGAGGGTGAAAAAAAGAACTGTCTATGAATCTTATTTCCTTTTAGGACATGGGTCATTAGTAAGTTTCAAGTGTCTCGAAACATGGTATCTATGAATGTGTGCTGTAACAACCAAACAGAGATTAAAATCTTTGCTTCACATAGGGCCCCATACTGCTTTTTTACCAGTAATCCTATGATCTCCTGGACCAAAATTAAGTCCCTATTTGCAAAAATTTGTGCACTAGACCATGTTCACGGATCCTTTCCAGCAGCTTCTCTAAATGTTCTGTTTCACATTTAACTGAAGGCAATGTTACAATTAGGCTGATCAGCTCAGCTGGGACAGCCTACAGTGTTGCCCATGGAAAACAGCTAAGTCTGCCAATTATCATTTTCAACAAAAAAAATTGAGAAATAATTTTGCTTTGGGATACTTATTTTTCATTTGGACACAATACATATAATAAGAGAAATCAAAATTGTCATTACCATTATGGAAACATGGACTAAATGCTTTTTAAAGGTCACTGAAGCCCACAGCATGGCTAGACATGTTCTGATGTAATCACAGAAAGATGATAAAGGTACTGAATTGAGATTTAGACAGTCTGGGTTTGCTTCATGGCTCTCTCACAATCTCCCAGTGCAACTTATGCAAGGCACTTAGTTCCAGTTTCCTGCAGCTCCCTGTCTAACGAGAATAATAATATTTTCCGTTTGTCTTACCTAATTAGATGGTAAGCTCTACTGGTCAGGTGCCTCTGCTTACCAAGAGTTTTATACAGAACAAACATCCTCATGGGCTGCCTGCAGGGGATACTGTAATACAGGTAATAAATTATATAACCCATCATGATTTAATGTCTGGAGCTGAGACTTTTAACCTGGACTATCTGTGGAATAATGAATGACTTTTTTCAGGGCAAGCACACAAATATAGATAACTGGTGAACATGTACAAAAGACAGGGAATTCAGGCAATCTAGCTGCTCAAACATAGATCTTAGGCAATTAACCTAAAAGATAATGTTTACACAGATCTTTAAGGATCAGCTGGGTCAACATTTGAGCTTTGAAGTACTTAATCAGGCATAAATCTCTTTAGCATAGAGAAATGGTCTGTTCAGGTGTACACACAGCACCTGCCTGAAGTCAGCACTACAATGAAGCCACCATAAATGATTGTGTTTGAGTGGCAGAGCAAAGTGGTGCCTCAGCTCCCGCAAGGACCTGCCCTCACCAGGAAAGCACACAAGCCAAAGATTTTGTTAAAATTCACAAAGAGGAGGGATATGCCTAATAGCTCTGATGCACATCAGAACTGCCTTGCAATTCCAAAGGGAAAAGCAGCAAAGATGGACTCCTAATTTTGTATCAAGGTAACCCATAGAGATTTGAAGTACAGCTACATGATCCAGCAATGCAGCACCAAATACCTATGAAAAAAATCAATGGAAGTCCATAAACTAATCTTCTCAAGTCAGACTCCTGGCTCATCATCCTTGTCACTGGTTCAGGACACTGGCCCAACCCATCAGAACAAAGCTGCCATTTTCTAACTACAGCTGTGCTTGTAGCAGAGGGACCTCAATCATACAGTCTTGAGCAACAATACTCGCGGAAATGTTAAACAAGTCTTACTGAAGCAGGAAAGCATTGTTTGCCTATTTCACTCATCAATTTGCATCTATATTCAGATGTAAGATTACATATACCAGGTTGCATATTTATCTCAAGAATGCCTGTTGCTTTGATTTCCCTAGGGAAATCTAATAATGGAAAAGTTTATCTTCTTTCACATTGTAGCTGAAGCAAATAAGAATCAGTGCAAATACCCATTCTTTGTTCACCAACATCTTAGAATGACAGCTGTAAAATTCACCCCATCTATGCATTTTGCAAAATGCATGGAATGTTTGAGTTTCCTTTAATTGTTTCCTTTACATTCTTAGATTTTCATATTACTATATTCCTCTGAATGCAGAGAAATAGGAATGGGTCTGTTTCTTAAGAGATTAAGGAAGCACTGACTTTACATTTTCCTGTCTATACATTGCTACTGAGTAAAGAATTTCTGCAGTGGACACCAGGTAATTCCTTTCAAGTCAGTAAATCTGTGAAGCTTTAGACTACCTAAACTCTCAACCCACAGTTAATGTGGATCCTCCCTGACTCCTGCACACAGCTGTGCTAAAATCTCATTTACGAACTGAACTTCACTTCTTCTTTCAATCTCCTTTCCCCATCTGTCCCCTACTTCTCAAAACACTCGGTCTGTTCTCTCTTCTTTCAAAAGTCATTGGCAAATGCCACAGGGGTAAGCAATTACTAATATTCACACCACATAATATTAACACTACAGCAGCCTAATGCCAAAAAGCTTACAGGTGTGCTCTGACAACCCAATACAAATGTCGTATGTGCAGAACAGAGATACATGATTAGAGTCTCATCTGCTCTGCAACTTAGTGTATGAAGTGTAAATAGGTTGAAATGTCTCTCTGATACTGATCATTTTTCATTCACTCAGGCAAACTCTGTGGGAAATCTCATCCCTTATCACATCATCAAACAGTGGCACGATTCCTAAGGCAAGATCTTCTACAAACACCCTGTGTCTGCCATCACATAAACTTGTGCTCCTCCAATGCAGGTGGGCTGAGCTAGTTCTGCTTCCTCCCAGTTCGTTTTAGGATCCCCACAGTGCTCCATGCCTCCTGCAGTATCTCCAATGTCTTCTTCCAAACTGCCCATCCCAATAACAGCAGCACAGCCCCCAAATAGCACCTGCCCCATGCTTTCCCCTTTCTTCTGCTTTTAGGAAGAAGAGCAAAAACTACTCCTGTTGTATGGGATATTTGTCTTTCCAGTCCTTGCAGATGAGACTCACAACAACCCCACATGAGGATGAAGTGCACTATGGGAAATATGAGCAAGCTGAGGTCCAAATTGCTCTTAGTTAAACCAGGCATGACCATGTAGTTTGTGGGTTTAAAATGCTCACAAAGTGTCTTCAAGAAGATTGTAAGGATGTGATTTCAGAGTAGGTTGCAACAGGAATACAGTACATGCAGAGCATTCACACCATCTTCAGTACCGTCTGTGGTCATACTTAACACCTCAGGCTTTCTGTCATGCTGTATGGAGCCGAGGAAAAGGGGAGGTCAGTGAAAACTGCTACTCACTCAGAGGTACACAGCAACATTCTGCTCAATGGAGCAATGTCTGATCTCACATATGTAGGATATAACATAAGCATCTGCCAACCCATCCTGATAACATCCCCAGGTACTCCACCAGCTTGGTTTATTTCACTTTCTCTTTTTTTTTTGGTCCACTCCAAGCCTCACTTCATCAGACTGTTGTATACAGACTGCTGAAACATGAAAGGTATGCAACATTCTAGCTTCTATTGCTTGCTTTCCTTTTCCTTGCATTTCCATTAATATCTTTCCTATGCTTTTAAGCCCACCACAAATCTGTTACAACTGCCTGCAGACTGTGTCTAACTTCTGTCTGTCCCAGTTCCCTAAGATTGTTTACTGCTCGGAGTAAGCCTGGTCTAGTGAAAAGTGTCCCTGCTTATGCCATGGGAGTTGGAATTAGATGATCTTTAAGGTCCTTGCCAACCCAAACCGTTCTGGGATTCTGTTGCTGGGACTCAGAAAATATCAGGAGGTGAGGGTGAATTATCCAAATACATTATCCAGAGACTAGTGCAACACAGCCAAACAGCCTCCATCTTTCCCTATTAAACACCTGTGCAAGCAGACTTCAGTTTCTCCACTTCTACATTCAAAGCTCCCATTTCAAAATGGAATAAATCACTACAAAAAGTTGGCTAAAGCAAATGCTTCACAGGAAAATATGGCAGCTGCATCACACACAAGCAAGACAACTTACTCCATGAGTGGCTGTCACATTTGTGGCAATGCCTTCTGGAGACATAAAATCAGTTCCAAAAGCAACCTTAGCTACTACCAGGACCAGATGTTAAGTGGCAGCCAGGGAGATGTTGAAAGGAGCGTAAGGATTTGATCCAGGAGCAATTGTTAAACACTGTGTGTGTCATAGACACACAAGGCTGGGAACACTCGGGAGCTTTCCCTTTACAGTTTAGATGGTAAATCCTATTGCAAGCCAGCTGCAACAAAACAATCCTCTTAAAAAGCAGACAGGGCATTTTCAGAGATGTTTAAAAAACCCAGAGATATTCTGGGAAGAGATAATTTTCATTGTGGCAGAACAAAGTGTTGGGAACATCTGTGGAGTGAGAAAAGGATGAAGGGATGTAGCAACCACATATCCTAAGAGCAGCCCCAGTTTGATATTTGGCAATTTCTTTCATTCAAGCATTTGTTTTGCTATCTGTGTTACCTAGGAAAACAGGAGCTGGCCAAAACCAAATGCCCCAGCCCTGAACTTGAAAACATTATTTCAAACACAGGTCAAATAGAACTAGCTATCTGGGGAAAGGAAGACTAAGGACAAACCTGCAAGATAAGGCTTTTCTCCCAGAAACAGGAGCTGCTACCACTATCCATTTCTCTTCCAAAGACATAGCCACAACAAAAACCCCACTCAGAAGAGCTCAAAAATCTCACTGGTGTTTACTGACAGTAAGAAAGTACCAATGCAATGCAGTGTGGAAAGTTACTCTAGACCAAATAAAAACTGAATTCAATGTGGACTAATGAAACTGTTTTTCAACCCTCTACAGTCAGGCTTATTCAGAATTAAAGTAGCTATAATCAGCTCTAGTATAACTGAATTTTGAAGAAAATTGAGTAAAATAGAGGCCACGCTGAAGAGCTACAGAACAGAAAGGACAGGCAGACAGAGTGAAATGTGGGTACCAAATCAGATCAAGCTTCCCCATTCTCCCATGCAGAGAGTTCCTAAATGACTTTGGATTCCTTTGCACTACTTAACTTGTTCCATCAAGTACAGTCCTTAGTCATGCACTGAGGGAAATTGGATTCTGGGTGCTGTGCAGTATGTCAGCAGGAGCAGTACCTGCAGACATTTCCACCTCCCATGGATGCCCAGCTGGTGATGGCTGAGTGCATTCACCCCATCTGAGCAGTGATGGCTGATCAAGGGAGTCTCTGCCCTTGCCAAAAGGACAGATGAGGGCCAAAGAACTGTAAGAAATAAAAGCCTTAAACTTCCAGCACTGAGGACTGACTGCCAGCTCCTGACCTGATCCTGACACCCAAGCAGGCACTGCTATCACACCTGAGCTAGGCCTTCAGGAAAGCACAAAGCAGGTGATTAATTTTGCACATATAAGCTATATCATTAAACTTTGCACCGTGTGGGCTCCTGCTGTATTGGCATTGAAGCTGTAACCCATTACATCTGCCTGGGCACACACTTCCTCCACAAAGTATGTATTTATAGGACTTAAAAATGTCAAGGACTTTCAGCCTCAGATTCTGACTTCAGCCTTCCCAGTTTAGATTTTCACTCACATAACTGCCTTAATTTCCATCTGTATTGTTCATTTTAGTTTCAAGCCACATACATAGCATTTACTAGCCTAGACTGACTAGTTCTGACTGCCTAAAAATCACCAGAAACAACTGATTAAGGCAAGGGTCTGGAAAGAGTCCTCTATTGAGGCTCGGAATCTCAGTCACTTAGGAGATTTGGGGCCTCTGTGCCTTAACTCATTCAGTACTTCCCAGGAGAAAAAAAAAAAAAAATGTGAAGCACAGTAAGGAACAGCCTTTTACAGAGGCATCACCAGAACCACAGCTGAACCACAACTTCTCTTCACTCTGAGGTTTGCCAAACCCCATGGTGAAGCTCTAGACTTGAGCAGCAAGATCACCTCACTTCCAGGTCCTCAGCTGAACAGGATGCAAAATACACACTAACATTAATTACTGAAGGTATTCACTGCTCCTAAAGTTCACCTTTGAGTAGGATCAAACTGCATTTTGATGAAATACACCAGGGATGTGGCTCAAGCTTCTGTGAAATCATGGACACCTGGCATCTTATTAATCTTTGATTTCACAGCAGTCTCATTGTGCTGGCACCTTTGCTTCCTGACATCTCAGCTATTGGAGAGTTAATGGTTGGCAAAACCAGCATTATCAAACTTGAAAGTCTTAATTTTCAATGTAAACCAGAATCCAACCTCTTCCGAATCAACCTGTTTCCTGCCTGCATTGATCTTTCTGCCCAGGACTTCAGATAATCAGTCCAACCAGGGCAAACATTTGGAGTGAATTGCTACCAAAGCTGAGTGAAAAATAATTTAAAGACACACTACAGAAGATGTCTTCACAAAATTCTCCCTTTTCTCTGAAGAGTTCAAGGAAACCTCCACCACCACTAACAATTCCCTTCCTGCAGGTCTCACCCTCCACAGACAGTGTGGTCAGGAATGACCTGGCAGCTCCTTAGAGCGATTATCAAAGCCTGCTTCACACATGACCCACATCTCATCTGTGCCAAGTGGGCAACTTCTGTCTAGATACAGGTCATGCATTGCAATAGCACCAGCATCACAAGACAGCAAACACTGCAGCAGCTCAATACTCACACTCAGCAGGAGGCACTTGTTTTCTTTGATGGCACCTATGCAGCCCACGAAGCCAATGATCATGACAAATGTCCCTGTGACGATCAGTAGGTTGGCAGCTGACAGGGACGGGAAAGAAGAGGAGAGGGTGGCAAAGTTCCCTTGGGTAACAGCCAGCCAGATGCCTACACCAAGGATTCCACAGCCTCCCAACTGGGAAAACAAAGAGAAACAAAGAAACTCAGTTATTGTATCCCAACAACCCAGATATAAATCTATGTCAATATGGCAGTGGAGCAAACCAGCAGTCACACCTAATAAGAAATTATCTCTCCCTATGGCCCTTTCAGTAGGAAAAATAAAGGAGAAGAAAAAGAATTATAGAGAAGTCATCAATAAGATGCAATGCTCAAAAGTCACAGATTTCCTAAATCCAAGACACAACCTCAGATACCAGGTCTTTTGCTCTTTAGTGAAAAAGCAGACACTGGGTAAAGGATAAATTCCCAAAGGTTCAGCTCTCAAAGTAACTGACAAAATCCATGTCCTATTTAGGTACCTTACAGAGCTGCCCAGAATGGCTGAAGCATTTTTAATTCCCCATTCTTCCCATCCCAACACACAGTCTCTCATCCCTGACACGTGCCATAAACAGATCTTGCATCCCCCTGGACACCTCATACTTCTTAGTTAGTTCCTGTCTAAGGTCAAGCCTCCCTTGGAAGCAAGAGAGCATTTAGAGTATCAGGCAAGGAGGATTTTGCATTATTATCCAGTCACACAGCATCACTTAGGTTTCTTTCTTTCCTGCTCTCCCTTTAAAATAACCGATTTTTATTGAGCTTATAATTGCACTTTATTATCCAAATCAATTAAAGGCTAGGAAAGAAATTGTGTTCATAGAGTAGTAAGCCATATATATGCAGGAGCATATCCACTAAATACCTGCATAAAGTTGATGAACATAAGGCAGCTCATGAACCACGGAAGGAAAAAGATAGAGCTAATCCTGGGGCAGAACTTAATCTCAGAAACGGAACACAGAGGAGAAATACAAAACCAAAGCAATTTCTTACACTAATTACTAAGACTGTCTCTTAATGCCACTGAATTCCTCCCCAAATAATGGACAATAAAGGCATCTGTGTTTTAAGGCAGCATTCCTCACCCCAGCTGCAAACCAGTCTGTTTTGTTCAGAGCTAAGGAACCAAGCTATACCTCACTGCAGTGTACCTCAGCTGCACCAACCTGTGTGTCTCCACTGAGAAAAAGCAAACTCCAAGACATAGGGACTCAAGTCACCTCATTTGAGAGTCTTGGAATATTCCAGGCATCCCACATCACTGTATTCAGCCTTTCACAAGTACTCTCTACAAGTGCCATGGTGGGACAGTCCATGCACTGACCATATACACTGGAAATACCTCCCTTCTATTCCCACTCACAGAGCATCATCTTTAACATTGTCCAAAATGACAATGAATAACCAAGGGAGAGGAGGGGGAAGAATACTTAGAGAAAGTAACTGACAGAATATCATTTAGACTATGAGAGGGGATATAAAGAAAAACTATCACCACAGCACAAGGGAAAAAATGTAATCAAATAGGAATAAATTCCCTGAAAAGGGAATAAAACTCTGAAGGTCTACTGAAAATAACAGCATCAAAGGATATGTGAGAAACACCTAAGCTAAAACCAAACTGGTCAGAATGCTGAAATACAGCCAGGAATAGCACTAAACTGGCTGAGGAATGGGATGGGAAACAGAAGTGCACTTTTGCCTCTTCAGCTTGGTGGATGTTCGCCTCAAAATCAGCCTTGGAGCTGCAGGCACAGGGAGGCTGCTCCAACAGCCCAATTAAGCCTAATGAAGGCAGATGCCCAAGAGCAGCAGAGCCATGACCTCGCAATATATTTAGCTCTTATCTTCAGTTCTTTGTTCTGAAGCAATTCAACAGCACCAATAAGAGGCAGCTTATTTCATCGCCTTTCATGCTGCCCGTGCTGCTACCACTGCTTTGAGTGGTACCAACATCTACAACTACCACTTGTATTACAGGAGGTGGGTCTCACTGAGGATGCTGTAAAGGCAAGACCTGCTTGCCTGCTCCTCCATCATCCACTCAATTCTTTATTATGCACAATGCTTGGGACACTGTTGCCTGGATGTTTGAATTCAGCATCTTCTGACTCCAAAGTCATTCTTGTCTGTAGACATCAGAAATTCACTTGGCACAAGACATCAGAAAACCAGGACACGGTTCACACAAAATGCCACAACTGGGGCTGTAGCCATTTAGACCAGGGATGAATACTTCAGGTCAGTTGCTCATCAGGAGTATCTCACTGCACTGCCCTTGATTCAGAGATACTCTGCTCTCCAGCAGCTCATTATCTTCCTATTTTTGAAGAGATAATGTACAGCTCTTCCTCAGATTGACTGACCAAACATTGAAAAACACAAAGGAATCCTTTGAACATTAAACCACCTGGCTCAAACTGGATTTCACAATGTCAGCACACATAACTGAAGACTGCTCCACTTAGTTCAGTCCTGTTCCTTTTCCCACACCAGAAAATCCACTCATGGTCCCCAAATAAATTTACTAAGTTGTCACCCCAGGCACACCCAGGAAACACAGGCTGTCCTTAACTCTAGACTGAGCTGCTCTTTAAAACCCCTTTTCCCAAGGAGCAAACACCTGCAAGTCTCCATCCAATGCTCTTTTAACACTCAAGAACCCGGTTAAGGATATGTTTAAAGAACCAAGACCCACCAAGAGAGCCACAGGAGCCTTTCCAACAATAGCTGAATGTTTTCTATTCCAGAACATTCACATAGCTCGCTCCTCACCCCCTCTGCCCTCCATTCTGAACTGAACTGCAACATAATTCCCAGTCTGAGACCCAGGGATTAGAGGCATCACATCTACTTATTCTGGATCAGAGCCAAGAGAAAACAGTTGTAGTTGGTTCTATGCTGCATGTCTGTTTTTACTTCCTCCTCTTGGCATTTAAGGCACAGATAAGTTTAAATAGTTATTTATGATGTTCCCTCTCCTCCACTTTTTCTCTCCTTACCCCATCCCCAGCCCCCAGCCCTTTTTTTTCGTGTCAGAGTCAGAAGCACAGTGGGAAAATGATAAGTTCTGACAGTTTTCTGGGCTGGTGGATATGTGAAATTAAACAAAACCAAAACTATTAACAGGGCTACTTTTGACAATTTGGGTGCTTCCACACAAGCAGTGATACTGTCATGGTTAAAAGAGAAATCATTAAGACAAAAAGATTAGAGAGAAGTCTACAACTTAAACCAGATCTATTGGCAGCCAAATGAGAGTCAGTATTAACTTCATTTGGGGAGTGCAGAGTTGACTTTAAATGTAAAAAAAAAAAAGGCTCCTTCAAAGATGCCAGGCTACTGACAAAAGCATTTTTTTAAAATTCCCTTGGGAAATGTCTAACACATTATTTGCCTAGTTTTTCCTGATAATCCACTCTCTTACAAGCAAGGCAGCTCATGGCAAAACCTGAAACAAAATGCAGTTCCCTCTTTTTTTTTTTTTTTCTTTTTGATGTTTCCTTTTGAATGTCGGATTTTTTTTGCAAAACCTTTTATTCTAAGGTCAAAACAGTGGGACACCAAAATATTGTCACAGGCCTAAGACACTGGATATTTGAGTCAAGTTTTTGTTCCAGGAAAGACCTCAGTGTAAATCTTGAACATGCTGTTTGGCACATCTGAGCTGCAAAACTGAGGAAAGGACACAGGCAGTGGGTTCTCTGCAAGCCCTGGACTTTGCAATTCGCTGTGGAAGTAGGAGAGTATTCTGCTCAAGGCAACTTGCTCACAGGAATTTATAGAGCAGAGTCAAGCAGTACAGCAGGTGCCTTACTCTAAATGCAGAGATTATCTGTCTCTTCTTCCCCAAGAGATACACAGACACGTGCACTTGCTCTTTTGGCAAAAAAGCTGCCTATGGAATTAGATCCTCCAAATTGTTCTAATGGGCTAGAAAATAAATTATTCAGGCTTCAGTGCCTACATTTAGAATTGATCTTACAGTATGATAATCAAAGTAATCCCAAACAGCCCTGGATATATGCCTGTTGGTGGAAAAAATTATTCTGGAGTTACAGCTAGACACTTTAAATACTGCAGGAGAAATTGACTCATTGTTCATTATAATGGTGCTGGCGTCTTTCAGTGGGGTTTTTTATTGGTTTTATTACATGGAAAATGCATCTAATTGAGGTTTCTCATATTGTATCTGATTAGGATCTACTCATCACACTTCCTCTTTCAGCTAAAAAAAAAAAAGATTCCTTGTGTGTTAAGAAATACACTGATAACAGAATCCAAGTGGAAGATATGACCAGTTGCTCTGCAGTTAAACTGACTCCCTTGGAGGATTTTTCTCTCTCAGTCTCTACATATTTAAACTAGAAGGGCTCTCTCAATCCCAATTGCATGAATATGCTTCCCCCACCAAGTACAGAGTTAAAGTACACAATGAAAAAACCCAACATCTAAGTATCAACAGTAGTGATGTGAACATTATCCTGCAAATGCTCTTGTAATATCAGGCACACCTAAATTACTGTTGCTTTCAGCTAGACACAGAGAGGGGGTGGAAATGGAATATATATGTATATTGACAGGATCAAATGAACCAAGAATCTCATATGGGAGAAGCAGGAGTGTGGGTGTAAGTGCAGAGGCTGCGACGCTCCACAGAAACCCCTGCAAATGACCTGTCCGTGCAGCTGTTGCCAATCCAGGAGGGAGTGGCCTCCACTTCTGGAAAACACCTTCAAACACACTGGCCACTTGTGAAAAACACCTTCCAGCAGGTAGTGGCACAAGCTGCATTTCTTTCACTAGCCAGAGGGCTGGAATTTGAGAAATATGCGATGGCAGAACCACATTTCTACCCTTGGAGTATTGAGGCTCTAGAGCTCTGCAGTGTAAAACTAAAGGATATACACAAACTCCATCTAAAATGGCCATGAGCTGAACTGTGTCCTTTCAGCAAGAATTTAAAAAGAACTAGGGAAAAAAACCACTTGAAAAGAGATCAGTTAATAGGGACCACACTCCTGGGAGTGAAGAGAGTGGAACAATAGCGCTCCCTAAACACCAATATAGGATAGGAAAGGTGAATAGAGGATCATTATTCATTTTTCTTAAGATTAAAAAAGCTAGAGGTTATTTGGTCTGCAGGTTGAAAGCCAATAAAGTCAAGTACTTTTTCAGAAAACATTTAATTAAATTCTGGAATTCATTGCCACAGAGTTTTGTGGATGTTGAAATATATGCCAGTTCAAAAAGGGATTACACAGATCAAATGAGGGCAAGGTATCCCAGTGTTTCTTATAAATGATATTTTACTTCTAGCCCTTGTAGGGGAAGACCTTAAACTATTAATTGGAGGAGCTGATTAAAATATCCTGTCTTGTCCCTCCTTTTTTTCTTATATTCTCTCTAAGCATCCCTGAGCAACCATGACCAAAAATAGGGTACTCAGCTAGATAAATCCTTTTTGACATTATAGGCATTTGTTTGTTCTTACTTCACCCTCTTCCCCCACTACTTTAAATGCTCACCCAAAGTTTGAATTTGATTTTTTGCTTTGCTCGCTTGTTTGACTTGGCATCAGCCTACTTTCAGAGACAGGGTTATAGATATAGACACCAATCAAGGAGTTAAATCCCTGTTTCTCCTTCCCTACATATCATATTCTTGGTTTTGTATCAACGAATACATAGCTTATTTCAATGTAAAATTTAAAACATCTGTTTCATTCATCAAATTTATCTAATTTAGAAATAAATTCAAAATCTCTATCTCCCTCAGATCCACTGGACCTACAAATGTTGTATTTATTTTCCTGTCAGCATGCAGATCCTATTCAGCCTCTTCTCTCTCAGGAAGGGGAAAGGGAAAGCTAAGTGCATAACTGAGTAAAGCATAAAGCATTTCAAATGCCAGTCTCTTCAGCTCTACAGATAAGCAGTAAAAATTTAAAAGCCCTATGAAACTAGTTGTTTGGTCCTACCATCTCACATCCTTTTAATTTTTCTTACAAATTAGTTTTGAATACACAAATCTCATGCTGCATATGTAGAGAAGCAGCAGCCAAAGACCTTCAAAAGCTGCAGGCCTGCATCCCCAGCTGGTGTCAACTGATTGGTCACCACCCTGAGTAACAACAGCCAAGGATCCAGCCTCAATGTCCCACTGGACCTTTTCTCCTGAATTAATATCCTGCCTGCCTCTCCTTTACAAGCCAGTGTCTTGTCAGTAGTGCAACACAGAGTGTTTCAAATAGGTGTGCTGTGCCATCTTCCATGAGCCTGAACTTGATATCCTGCATGACAGGCAAGCAACTATTACATGAACACAGCTAGCTGAGTGCTACAATCCCAACCTGTGTTTTGCCTGCCAGCATGACATTCATGCCCTCACTGCCCTCTAACTCCACTGTGTCTTGTCAAAGGTTAGAAGAAACACATATCAATAGCTCATGTTGTTGTTTTCCTTTCCTTTAGACCCTTCTCTCCTACAAACAGGCTTTGTCTTAAGATATTCCACGCAGTGCATGAACCTGACAAATACCAAGTGATTTTATCAAGCTTAAAAGGAACTCTGAAGTCCTGTTTGTAGATACAGGGGAAAACAAACATCAGAAGAATGGCATTCCTTTTCATACTGTCAATAATGGAAATACTCAAAATGCCACATTTTCGGTTACTCTGGTGTGGATCGAGCCTCAGGAACTTAAGCCCCAAGAAATTCATTATTCCTTCTCAGCTGAGTTCCACCACTAAACTGCAGTCTCATACAACTAAAGTAAATTTGTGGACAATTGAAGATGTCAAAAGACAGGATCTCATGCTGACACTCCACTAATGGAAAAGTGAATAAAGAGTCATTCAGGTAAACCCTGCTGTTTTATGAGTAGCATTCTCCTACACATTTGCTCCTCCAAATCATAGCTATCTATCAACTACAGGTACAGAACAACAGAACTGCAACACTTATGAGTTAATACCCCCAACCTAAAAAGTGATGGTTTGCCTTCATGGCCTCAAAATTCATTGAAACACTTAAATGTGTGCTCAACTGCATCCTTATTCAGCAGTGCAATAAAAGAATGTGCTTAACTGCCACTGACCTTAATTAGGCCCTTTTCTAGGGCACTGAATTGCCCTGTGCTGCAAAGCTCTGTCACCGAGGATGTAAAAACTTGCAGGAATAGAGCAGGACAGAATGGCCCATTAAGGCAGCATTGCTGACAGAAGATTAAACATCATCAAAGAATATTAAAAAGTGGTGATTATCAGTGTCACAAGCATCTAATCTAGCAATTTGCCTAAACTGTAATTCAAATTAAAGATTATGAGGAAAGCAGTGAGTAAATGACAGCTTACTGAAACAAACAGAGGAAATGGATGGGTTAGAAAAGGAAAATGGATGAATACACTACCACTACTCTTTCCAGGTTCTAGCTTTAACTGCTGCCAAACCAACAGTGTTAAAGCTTTTTCATCTGCTCCTCAAATGTAATTTCTAAATCCACCTGGGATTACGGTAATGAAATATATACAGTTGTAAAGAGGAATACAGGCAAGAGATCTGGAATCAGAATCCATCAAATGAAGACAACCTTTTAAAAAAGAAGCAGCAGTGGAAGAAAAGTGGGTGGAACCAGGAGTCTCTGTTCTGTTCCATCCCTACAGCAACAAATAACTTTTAAAATTACTTCGTAGCATAAGCTGGGAAAAGACTGGATCTGCAGCTCTAGATGCAATTGTAGTCACCTGTTGTCACATACACAGCACTAAATACTGAAAGCAAGAGAAGCAAATATAACTGTAAACTTTTATACAATACAAACGCTGTGATTTCTGTAAAGGAGATTGCTGATGGAGAATTTTACCTGAACCATGTGGATGAGATGCTGAGAGAAACTGAGAATAATAAGCCTCAAACAGTGATTCTAGAGGCCACAGCTTAGTTCTTTGGTTTAGCATAGATTTCCTGCATTAGATAAAGTCGAGCTTATTTGGTCTTTTCTCATCCCTAGAGGTACTGGATGGATTTAGAGTAAATGATAGTGAAAGATGATGTGAGTCCCATAAAAAACAAATATAAACAAACAGGCTCCTTACATAACACAAAGATGACAGAGATGGTCATTCTATTTCACTTTACTCGAAAGTTTTTAAAACATGTTGTAACAAGCACAGTTTGCAGAAAAATAAAATGAAACCAAATTTTATATTGCACATTTAATCCATCCATAGAGGTATGTAGATAGCATAAGGCTGATTGCTATAGAAACATCCATAGTGAACACAGATACTATAGTTGAAATGAAAAATTAGTTGTGAATTTAAAGAAGGAAAATTGCTGATACTGAAAAAGAGACAACTCAACCAGACAACAGCTAAAGGTGATGCCCTCCCTCATGAAAGCTTTCAAAAAATAAGTCTCCACTATATAAACCAATATTGGTTAAATATTCTGAACAAAGAATCTCCTGCAGTGCACAGTGGCAGAAGCTAAGTTCTGGAAGCTGAGTCAGATCACAAAAAGAGTCTCTGGCTTCAGTCCTGGATCTGAGAGCAGGAGTATTCCCAACACATTTGGGCTTTTACACACCGAGGCGGATTTTGAGCATCCTTTCTCAGGTCCCAAATTGTGCTGATGTACTCCATTGTGATTATGGCTAATTTGCCTGATGGAAACCTCTGCAAACATACAGTCTACACAGTGGGCCTTCTCCAATTCCTCTGGTAGCAATGTAGCTATGCCATGTTCTCTGCTCCCATTCAGCTTTCTGAAGTGTACTCAGTCATGGCATCAGGAAGGATGTAAATACACACAGGGTCACTATCAAGCACTGCTCTCCACCCCACAGCTGCCAGTACAGGGCTAGAGGTGAGGGTCAGTGGGAACACCAGCATTGCAGCACTCCCTTCCTCAGTCCCACCATCGATACTGTGCCTGAAACCTTCTCTTTCTGCCCAGGTGCAAACAACACCTGGGGGCAGACAAATACCCTGTAGCACAGGAAGCTCCTTCCCACTGTTCCCTCTCTCTGAAAAGCACAGGACTCTCACGCTGACTTCTGGGTGGCCCAGCTCTTTTTGAGGAGCTCAAGCCCTGCTCAGGCATTGAGCCCACTGTGAGCAGGGACAGAAGGGTTTTGAGAAGCAGTAGAACTTATACACAGTATTTCACTTCCTGAGGTTTAACTTTTGAAGGGGATGGGAAAAATGTCCAAACTTGTAACCACAGCTGGCTTATAATGAGAAGTCTTTTTTAACCAGTCCCATCAATAAGCCGCTCACATGGTCATAGGAAGGATTTCTGACATGTTCAGTATTGATCCCTGATCAATAAAAGGCTTGTGAGCAATAATCACACCCTAATAGCCTCACATCACAAAGCTCATCTTCTTTCACTGGACTCCATCAGAAAGCTAAGCAAAACACATTCTGAATCTTTTATGGATTCTTTTTAATGGATTGTTAATAATATTTGTACAAGCAAACAAAGTATTTACTACCATCTCAACTGCCTGAATTCCATGTAAGCAGTCCCTTGTAACAAAACCAGTGTTACGTCTGGAATAGCATCACTCACTTCAGTAGCTCAAATGCCTTGTCAAGAAAGCTATTCTAATTGGGTAGCAGTAGAAGAGAAAGCAAAAATTATTCCCTTTTTTTATGTTAGCAATTTTTAATGATTGTTTATTTATATTAGGCTTTGCTATGCAATAGCACATCTGAGGCTATTTATACACAATTGCTTGTATCCCAAGCCACTTGCAAGCATGGGCAGTATGCCATCAGTAATGAATGCCACCTAAAAGAATCTTTTTTTCTGCACTAGTTATCCCCTAAGGAAACATTACAGTCCCCTCTTATCACCAACCAAATATCTGCTATGGAAGCATTTCAGATCCTTTGGAATGAACACATTTAAACAGACCTGTAATCAGCAGCTTTGCTGCAGCATACAGACAGGAGAGACCACAGATTCCCCTGCTTGCACATTTTATTTTGCTTTTTCAGTTTCGTGGATCTGAGGAAATGAGACTATGACATAAAAATGAGTGTAAACATTCCCTCTGGGACTGTTCAAACAATGAGTTTACACTAAGGGCTCCCTCCAAGTATGCCTCTGGTCACAGAAGTACTGTTGGTCACAGAAGTACCGTTGACACTTCCAAACTGCAAAAGATTTTTGAACGGAACATCTTCTTTTGCCAAATGCTACAGGATACAACACAGGAAGACTGCAAATGTTTCTTCTGACTTCCAGTCTATACCACCAGTATTTAGACATCTAGGGTGGGATTCAGGTCACCTGACTTTTGATGTCAATGCTGTGAGTGGTGTCTAGAAATCAACGTGGCTCACCATGGCCTGAGCCTGCCTTTGGTCAGCTGAACAGCACCCTGGACACCATTAATGGCATTGACCAGAATTCCCCTGACCACAAGGGTATCCCAGATGCCTGGGGTTAGGGCAACTCACATCTCAGCTCTAATTCACCTGCCCAGACTCTCCTTTGTCATTGGAAGGAAATAGCCATCTTCGAAGTTCACTCTAGCCTATTCTAGAACATGCATCCAGAGCAATGACTCTTTGGGAAACCCTCTCTGCACAGTAGCCAGAACAAACACCACAGACAGCAAAAAATCCCTCCTTTACCCTGTTACCTAAATGAGAGAAAATACAGTTCTCTCTTCAAAGGTCAAGTTATGAAGCTTTACAGTGATCCCTGAGGTAATCTGGAAATTACCTCATCTATCCTTATTAATCAAAATTTTAAATTGTTTTTTTTTTATTCCTTATTATAAAAATATGCTATTGCACCCCCCATGTGTGGTCAAATACACACAGAGAGCATGAATAATCAAATTATCTCAGTTTAGCAAGTCCCAGCCAATGCTCATGGAAAGCATTCACATACACTTTCATTCTTGCACTGCCCCATATATGTATTATTGCTTAGGAGCTCTTAACAAAGGCTCATGACTGACATGAATTTATAGCTTTTTTATTACTTTGCCCCTTCAGGTTATAAATTCATGAAACAGTTGTAGTTTATTGCATTTTTATGTTTGTCAGTTTTATTTACACACTCTTTCTTGCCATTAGATGGGAAAAAGCTTTTGGGTTTCTGCAGATCCTCAATCATTTTGTGCCAGAGCCTGAAATGAGATGGAAACAAAGACTTCTGGCTCATCTAAAAATAAATGGTCATCTCAAAACTTCCTCAGCACATCCTTCCACCATAAAGCACTACTACATAAATATGACTTCATAAATTATATATCTTAAGTTTTTGCATGCTCACAGCAGTTTACCAATAAATGTTCAGCAATACCTGCTTAAAAAAAACCCCTAAACATAAAATCATTGCCAATGATGATAAATGATTACAGCTTAATAACAGTCAAGCTGACAAAGCTGAAATGTCCACAGGGTGCACTGCAATTCAAATTCCACAGGTGAAAAAATAAAAAGGTTTGAAATGTAAATGTTCCTGCTTTCAGCAAAGGGAGGGAATGTAGTGAATGACCTTGTGACACCAGGGTGTGTACTAATTCTAGGATGTGCCCCAAAACAAAACACTGGAATTTCATGCAAATTTAGAAGGCAAGAGAATAAATGAGTTTCAAGGCAGAGATGATTGAATGTGTCTGTGCTGGGTGGGACAGGCCTGATAAGAGAATAAAATCAGAGACGAGCATGGGAGCATGACAGAAAAGAAAGGCAAACATTGAGAAGCATAATTTTATCCAAACAAGGTATTTTGGATAGCAAACCATATTCTTGGGTTAACTACAAAATTAGCTTTTCCAGACAGGAAAGTAGAAGGCAGCAGTGGGACTCTTAGTATCAAATCTCTCAGTGAAGTTCAGGCTAAAAATCATATTTTTCAATCAAGGGAGAAGTCTTATTTAATAACTCATCATTAGGCCACTTGGAGTCTGCAGCTGTGCTTTGGAGAACCTGCTCACAATTAATGACCTCTAGCCACTTAATGCCTAATGACTGATTTCAAATTGTAAATAAGCAATTCTGTATCAAGAAAATGTCTCAAGGTTATTTCAGCCACCTTCATTCCCATTCCATTAACAATTTCATAGGCAAAACAATCAAAGGGGCAGAGAGCTCTCATCTTCAGATGATGAAGGGAATCCCCAAGAAATACTCACTTCAATATTATTCCTGGCCTTTCTCACTCTCACAAGATGGAGTAAGCTTTACCTCACAAGTAAGAGCAGGACAAGTTTGCCAGGACAAAAACAACAAGAAGAAACAATCCAGTTTTCAGTCTACCTCTTCTCTTTCCCTCATCTCTCAAAGGGTGTGACTGGCCAGTAAGAAGATGCTCTCTCACAAGAGGCAGGTGTCAAAAGTAGACAGCTGAAAAGGGAGGAAGGATAGCAGGATGAATGTGAGTCCTCTAATGGAAGTGAAGAAATAAAGCAGAAAAACATTAAGGAAAATCCTTTGAGTAAGAAGTCTGCTTAACCCTCTAGACTCAGTGACCTGGCTGAATATTCCCTCTCCATCCCTGACCTTCATCCTGACATGCTATCTCAGCAATTCTTGTCATTCTACAGAAATTCTGCCTTTATCCCTAATTTGAAGACTCTGTGTTCAGTGAACAAAGTGTCCTCTCTGTTCAATGACTGTGGTATCTGACTTGCCTGTAGAGAGGTAAAAAAGAATTGATGGGGCAAGGGGATACCAAGAGGATTGCAGTAGTGAAGCCAAGGGTTGGTATGGCACAGTTGGAGAGGGCTGCAATCGCAGGGGGAACACTAGGGATTGGAAACACCTCCCTAGAGGAACATTCTGGTGGAAAAGGAAGCCTTCTCAGACCCAGCATCTGCCTTCCCTTCACAGAAGCAGCACAGGGAGAGCTGATAAAAATATGATGTCATTGTACACCTTTATTTTAAGGGAAAAAGTTGTTATTGGCAAGCTGCTGTCTGGGTAATTGCTTCTATTTTCGTCTAATGTATCTGAGACTTGTTGTCAGCCTTCCAGAGGCAGTGAAAAGCTCATCTATTTTCTCCATTTTATCTGGATAAAATGGCCACGGGATTTGCTCAGTTAGGCACCATTAGTGTGAATGATTACAAGGAAATGCTAAAGTGCCACCAAGACATTCATGGCACTATCAGAGCTTTGTATTAGTCCTCTCTAATAAAAACTTGTTCTTATAAAGAGTAATTATCCTCAGTTGTAATCTTTAATAGCTATGATTGGTGCAAGCAGCTAGAGCAAGTTTCTGAAACACCTTAATAAATACTGCTGTCAGGACCTCCAAGGAGTTGTCCTCAAAGTATGACACTGTTTTCAGTGAGCTCAATCCTGCATCAAGGTCAGCTCTCTTCAGGTTTTCTGTGTTAAACATCTTCCTGCTCTGCCAAGCCCAAGGAAAGCACAGTCCATCTTCCCCAACAGCTTTGTGAGTACAATTATGCATGTTCTATATGTTTACACAAACTCACATGTTAGAAGAGGCAGAATAGAAGTGGATATAGAGGGAAAGAGGAAACAGCTTGCCCTGTAGTGAGACCTTCTTCTGCAGAAGTGCCTTCCCAGCCACTGCTGCCATTGAAAGAAGTTCTCATTTGGGAGAGGCCTGGGTCTGTCACACTTGCTTTCACTCAGTATGGAAGTCCAGCACAACTTTTCAGGCAATATCACACTTTTCAGACTGAAGAACAACCCCGACTGAGGCAGGAATCCTACTGCTTTGTATTTTTATAAATAGATTAAAAGCCTGGTTATTTTTCTTTCAATCAAAATGAACAAGCAGCTACAGGCAGCTACAACACCCCCAAAACTCCAGTGCTGCCGATGGCACAACAGCACATGGTACTTAGCATACTGAACACACTTTGGGGCGTTCCCCGAACAGGACTTGTGACAAGGAAAACTTCTGGCTTCCCTCTGTGTTGAACTGACAAAACAAGCATATCTTTACCTTAAAGCCAGCTAAAAATGGGAAAATAACTCTGACAAAGGAGACAATGGAATCATAGGGAAACTTTCATGTCTCCTACCCGAGAACAGCTCCCAGAAAGCCAGGTTTATTGCAGACACAATCTACTCATAATAAAACTTTACTACAGGGCAAGAAATCCAATGGCAGAGAAATAATTTCTCTCTGCAAAGCATCTGCTTGCTGACTTTACTGCTGTTGCCATCTTGAACTGTGGAATTAAATAGTGTCGATATTTGTATGAAAAGGAGAAATGCTCAGCACTGCCAATGAGAAAGGGTTCCCTGCTCTTTATATCACCCTCCAAATGCCCTCCTTTGTAAAACGGACCCTCAAAGGTTACAGCAGGAAAAGAGAGACCAGCACTTCTCCAGGTGCCTCTCAATGTACCGACATACTCTAGAGCTCTCCCCAGAAGCAATGGCAGAGGCATTTGGATGTAGGGTTAAACAGAAGCCAAACCCTTCTGCAAACCCAAGGCATTGCCTTCTGCAGAACAATGGCCACAGGGAAGCAGGAGGCTGTTCCAGCTCTGCAGCTGGAGTGCTGACCAAAGAGCACTCACTGCCTGTCCCCAGGCCTTAGGGTCATTATGCTCTGGGACATTAAAAGACTGTTTTGCTGCATTGTGTGCAATATCCCAACCATTAAACTGTACCTCCAGAAATGCTCACTACAGTCTGTTTCTGATGGCACTGGCTATAGGAAGGCTGACATCTGGGAGCCACAATGGCTTACCACCACTTGTCCCACAGCAAACAGATTGATGCAAAGCCAGCCAAAGTCCTTATAGCATAAACTAGGAGAAAAATATGAACCAAGCAAGAGGGGATTTGCAGCAATTCCAGCCTCATCTGGCCCATCTGAGACACTTCAACATGTTTAGCTCTGAGGACACAATTTCTATGTGATGCCAGATGGGCACAGTGAGAAGGAAGATCCGCTTTACACATATTGCCCTGCACCAAGACCTGCCATTCACCTTTCTGATGTCAGGGCATTTTTTACATTTTTGAGGATGCTATTCAGTGCTAAATTCTACACACGTGCTGCTCATGCCATCCACCCCCCATGGTGTCTTCTGTGGCAATGGCAGATGAGGAGCTTGTGAAAGAGTTTTTACATTCACACACTTTCACACACACTGTTCTCATCTTAGAAAAGCTGCCAATGTGGCAGGATTAATATAGACACAGAACACAAAGTTTAGAGCTCACTAGGTAGACCGTGGTCAATGAAATTCCCTTGCCCAGATGTGCAGCTGCTCTATAGTGAGTATATGATAGGATTTGAACATGCTACAGGAAAGTTTATTCAATCCTAATCTGCTACTGATGGTCTCTGCTGTCTGTGTAATAATGTGGTAAACTGCAGCCAGGCAGAGCAGATGAGAGAGAAAGAAATAAACAAGTGTAAGTTTGTCTGGGTTACAGAAAACATCAGATAAAGCCACATGTGATACAGCAGGAGTTAAGGGAAAGGAAAAAGAACTGCTACAAGAAGCAAAAGAAAAAAGAACAAAAAGAAAAAGCTGTGTGCCCTCGTACATGCCCATTCACACGTGCATGGTGTATAATGCATAAGCCCCCCTAACAGGTTATTCACTCTCCAAACCTCTGATATAATTTGAAGTACTTCAATTGCCTACAGGCAAAAGACATAGCCAAACCCAGCTCCTACAAACAGCACTGACTTCTAAGCAACTATGCAAACATGCAGAACCTTTCCTATATGGTTCATGTCCCCTTTTCACCCAGTGTATAGGGGATATAGAATCTAGTAACTTAGAAATGCAAAATACAGACCCCTCAACTGTCTTCAATTAAAATTCCATCCAACTCATGAACTTTCTGCACATAAGCCAGAAACAAGTCAGCAGAACAATTGCAGCAAGATCAATGGTTTGGAAAATTTGGTCAACTCATACAATCACACTCTGTAAATGAGAAGAGTCTGAAACAGCCAGAGAGTCTCTCCATGGGGAGGAGCAGTAGAAACATGAAGTGTAATGAAGCTAAAATAATTGAATCCCTTCTTTTTATTTTTAAATTCCACTTTTTGAGTTTGTTGGTGAAGAGTATCAATCCTAAACAGAGCCCTAATTTATAAGGCTGAGTGTAAAAGCCACAGCATGGCTGGCTATTGATACGAGTTTTGTCTTTTGAAATACTCCTGCATGGATTAGGCTGAGCGTTGGTACAAAAGGAAAGAGTAAGGCAGTTCTCTCTTTTCTCACATTAGCTTCCCTTGCTGTTTCAAAGCAGGTGTGAAAAACTGACACGCATCCAAATGGCATATCAGAGCCAGCCAGGGAGAGCAAGTACCAGGAACGAACCTTTCCGGTGCTTTTCACCAATTGTGCCTCTGGCTGAATTACTGAACCACAAGGAGAGGAAGGGAGGAAAAGCCACATTGACCTTTCAGGTCTCTTTTGAACCATGTGGCAAAACCTCGTAGCCGAGGCCTTAGTTTTGACTGGCATGGCAACAGTGACATGCTTACAGAAATTCTGACTGGAAAATTTTATTACTGAGATTAAATATACAGTTTTTAAAGATGGATGCTAAGAAAAAAACTTTTTTTGTGCACAGGTATGTGTCCTTCTTACCCAATAACATACTCCCTACCCTGTTTTTGGCCATCAGCTATTCTCAAACCTCCTCTGATTTCAGAGTTCTGGCTCAGGTTCCCAGCCATTTACCCTTAGCAATGCTTTATGGTCCTAACAACTCTATGTAGTATTTCCAAAGCAACCTTTTTAAAAATAAAAGGGTGACACTGGAGACAGATTTATTCGTTTTGAAGAAAGCTTCTACAAGACCCTTCTTTCTTCCTCCTGTCACTGCAAACATTTTCAGCTGGTAGGGTTGTTTTTCAGATGTAGAAATGGGTTGAGATAACTGATCTGAGACAGGCTCCTCTGAAGATTTTATAACGAATACTCCCACCACCACACAAATTCTTGTCATTTTTTAATACAGAACCTACCTGCATATAAATATACTGTGTTCAAGTGCTTCATGACTATTTAGTGCTTGCTATAAAAGTGGACAGGCCCATAAAGGCTGCTGTGCTTCCCCGCAGCAGGGCAGAGTCTGTTCAGCCTCAATCCACCTTCTCTTTTAGTTGAGGAAGAGAGAAAGAAAGAAATAATCATGTGGTTTTATTCCTATCTTGTTTTCCACTATTGTTGAATCTACTTCTTATTTCATTTTCCTTCTGGAAGGAGAACAATTCAGTAAGGGAGGGCATGAGATTCTTAATTTTGTTGCCACAAATGGCATTTAAAAAAAATAATAAAAAAACCATGACAAAACTGTCAGCTAGCAGAAAATAAAACAGCAAGAGAATTCACCCAAAATTAGAGCTGACATGCAGCTTTTCTCTGCAAGTTCTGCCACCCAGTTTGTCCAGGGATAGACACCAGTGTTACTAAGCTGCGAACTCCAAAGACTGAGGCTTAACATGAAGAAAGATCTGAAGCTGAGAGTCCAAGGTCTTTTCACAGACTTGGAAAAGCTCTCTGCCATTCAGTAAATGTCATGCTTTCAAAAAGCTCTGATGGTATAGTATGGAAACCAGCAAACCTGAAATAACTCTGATATCCTTCAATACTTAACATTCAAAAAAAAAAAAAAAATCCAGCAGATAGAGGACAACAAGCAAGAGAAAACCCGTAAAACATGAACCTGATCTTCATGTGTGTGTATATGGGCAAAAGAAAAAAGAGATATCTAACTGGCAAGATGTTTCACAGGCATAAATCATGCAGCTCCATGGCCTCATCAAATTTAGGTCTGGCACTGATGTTTATGGTTCTGACCTGTATCTTGTACCTTGTCCATCTAAGTCAGCAGTTCCCAGTTGTACATATGAGCTTTCCCTGTCTCATCTTCTTGGCTGTTTCCCTACCCTCTGCAAATACAGCTGTCCCTCTTGGCTGTTTTGCATCCTGTCTGATCTGCATCTTCCTTATAGCATTGCTTAGCTCCCCCTTATCCGTTGGGAAAACAGAAACAAACAAACAAACAAACAAAACAAAAAACCAAACAAAAAAAACCCAACCAAACAA
>VZTR01019339.1:162136-267083 GCA_013400775.1 Chaetops frenatus
CTTTGCATTATATTTAATTGCCTTACTCAGTTAAAATCACATTCACTCTTCCTCATTCTGGACAACAGCAATCCTTAAAACTCTGATTACCCCTTTGATATCTCTTCTCAAAGGATTTGTAGTGATGGTCTGCCAAAGATGGATGTTACTTGTTGCTATACTTCTTAAAATTCCTTTGTCCCAGTATGTGACAGTCTTCACCAAGTAATCCTCCATGTCATACATTTAGGGAACATTGTCTGTCAAAATTACAAAGGAAGACAATCAAAGCTGACAGCATATGTTCTCCTAACAATATCTGTTATCAATCAAAAGGCTGTCAGGCAAATGCAAAAGATGAAACTTCTGCCCTTCATAGTGATCCACACCAAAGGTAAGGGATTGCTATCCCTGAAATACTCATTTTTGGGAATTCAGAGCGATCAGTCCACTGTAGCTGGTCAATGGTGTATTTGGACAAAGCTCTTCTCCAGACTTCCTAGCTCTGCCTAAAAGGCCACCTGCAGACAGATGCATAAATCAACAGATCACAGCAGAGATGTTCTACCAACAGTCTAGTCATGCTCACACAACTTGCTCTTTTGTCATTTGATGGGTGAGGGTGCTCATGATGAAAATCCTCACATCCCTCTTCTTGCTCTTCAAGTTTCTCTACTTCTAATGGTTTCATCTGAAGAGGCAAATCAATCTAAGCCTGAAGGATCAACACATCTTGCATGCTGTGCCCTTCTTGATCTATGCAATAACTCCAGCTTTTATAATTGAAAACAGATGACCTTACTTCTATTAAAGCTCCTTTTCTACTAATTATTCATCTGTCTAAATTAGGAGTTACTCAGCTCATGCAGTAAAGCAATCGTATGTGTTGTAACACTATCTCCCTACTAAACTAATGACTCACTAATAAAGTGGGCATCTGCCATTCAGTTATAAGACTTAATTACTTGAGGTAAGCCCCAGAGGCTACCTGTCTACAGCTATTGTCTGTTCTGAAGTTCATGTTTCAGGTCCTTTAATAACTTCCACTAGCTGACAAAATTACAGTGGATGCAAAGGTTAACCCCACACCTGCCTAATGACTTCAGCATCCCAAGATGTTACATCTTCAGGAAATTATGGTTGTGGTTGTGTTATTCTAGTGGAAGGACTAAAGTGATTGTGGCACGTATAGGACAAAGGAGTGATGATCATGTGGCATCAAACTGCTGGCATGATACAATAATAAGCAGACAAGTAAAGGGATAGATCGTGCTGCAGGATTAGAAACAATTTCCCTCATCAGCTTTTTCTGGTAGTACTCACTCAGGGACATGCAGAAATCAAAAACTGTGATTGTGCTTTCTGATAAATGGTGCTAAGCACAGAGGTATCCTGCTCACATTTTCTACAACCAACCTGCCACTTTTTGGAAGGGTTCAACCCTTGGATCCTTCTCTCAAACAATCAGCTAATAGCACAAGATGTCTTAGAGGGGTTTCAGAGCACCAACAGGAAACAGAGATTTGCAAACAATAGCATCATATCAGAGATGGAAGCTCAAATGTGTTTTGATGCTAAATGAAAAAGCAGGGAAGGAAAGCCCCCAGCCCACTGCTCCAATAGTAATTCTAGTACAGGCCACAAAGAGCTGTCCAAGTAATTTTGTGAAAATTAAATACCACTGTTGTCTTGTGGNTGTTATTGCTCATTGTGGGATGACTGTATTTTAGTGCAGAGCTGTATGAGATGTGCTTGTTCGTTGATGCATAGGGTACATACATTGCTATGCAGTAAGAGATCACAGCAATTACCAACCCCAGCTCCCTGTCTCTACTACAGACACTGGCAGTAACTTTAGCTGAGGGCCATGAAGCCTGATGTAGGGCAACCAATGAATATGCAACCATATCACAGAATAGAAATACATCTCACTCTTCAATATTTCCATGGGTTAGCAAAAGAAACATGAATTTTAATGTTGTGACCCTATTTCAAGTCTGCAGCTCTTATGGAGACAATGTTGCTTCTGCAATCATGGTCAGCACAGCATCAAAGCCACCACAGTAGCAGAATTCCTTTAACAGTACAAGAAAACTAAGGGAAGAATGTATCTTTCACAGAAATCACATTGTTATTAACTAGAAGGAATCCATATTTAGCTCTGATGTTTTAAAGGCACTTGCTAAACAATTAGATAATGCTTTGTGTGGTGACAGATTTCTTTAGACCAGCCTCATCACTGTAACAGCAGCCCCAGGTTTACATCACAGCATATCAATGAAAGCAGGTGTGGCTGCAGAATATCACCAACAAGCCAGCACCACTCCAAACACTCCATGAGTACAATCGCCAGTAGTTTCGTTAGCTTTGTAACCACTGACTCTTAAAACACTTTCCAATCACGAATGAATGAATGAAAAAAAACACGTACACCACGTGTGAGATTTGTATTATTGCAGCTATTTGGGGGATGGAAAAAATAGAAAGATAAAGTAAAAATGGAAGAAATGAGCAATCGGCTCTCTTGAATCCTAATCCTGTATCTTGTCTACAAGACTCTTCTGCTTTCAAAAAGCTGTAGCTACAGGCTTTTTCAGCATGAAACAGGCTGCCTCCAGCACATCCTGAGCTGGATAAAGACCTGCACAATATTAACTTAAGGGAGGAAAATCAACCTCTAAAATCCTGCTACCAATGAAGATTATGTCAGCCCAAGATAACACTATGTTGCAGGAGTTTGCCAGCTATTAACTGGCTGGAAGCTGACTGGGAAGGAAGCTAGTTAAACTGACACAGATGATGCCAAACATTGATTTTTTTCACTAAATTGTTGTCTACATAAACCCCAGTATGGACATTCTTGAATTGGTTTAAAATTGACTTATAATGATTTAGCATATGTTGACTCTCTATCGACTCAGGGTTGTGGCCACAGCAGGGAAAAAAATAAAAAGTATTTGTGTTAGAACACAGCAACACACCTTGTGAAACATCATAACAAGAAAAACAAGGTTGTCCAACATATGCCCTTAACAACATCAATAACTGAAGATTAGTCAAAGACAAGATATAAAGCCAAGTGGATGCTCATGTGCAAAAAACTCAGTTTTATATTAAACAAAAAAACCCATTTCATCTAGATGTGACTTCTCCTGAGCTAGAGCCAGGAAGCCTAACATGCAGTCTTAGCCCCAGCAATTTGCTTTATTTTGTCCATTTTATTCAGTATTTACTGGATAATCAGTGTTCATGCCAGTAGCTAACACACTCAGATGAAGGACAGGGCTTTGTAAAATGCCCTATTCTAACTATTCTAAGTGTTGAGCTACCAGGATATGCTGACGCTGACTTAACGTGCTTTGGTCGGCTGTAATGCAAGGAGCTCAGCTGTGCCAACACCAAAGCCAACTATGCAACTCCATTCCAGAGTGAGGGCAGTCACCACAAAAGAGCTGCTGGCTCACATCAGGCTACACAGCAACCTCTGTGTCACTGGACTCCAGACAATGGCCCAGCATGGGAATGGCACCTTGACTGCTCACCAGTGGAAGGTGGCTCAGGACCCATAGGGCGACTGTCGCATCCTAGAGCAGCATAAACCATGTTCGTAATGGTTGTGGAGCATCAGAAGAGGGTTGTGCAGAACCTTACCTTCACTGGAACCAGAGCTGGAATATCTGCATTCTCAGAGGGAAGATTTAAAAGCAGGTAAAGATAAGGAAGAACAACTTTACTGTGCAGGTGACCGAGCACTGGAACAGATTGCCCAGAGAGGGTGTGGACTCTCCCTCACTGGAGATATTCAGGACCTATCTGGACACAATCCTGTGCCATGTGCTCTAGGATGGGCTTGCTTGAGTAGGGAGGTTGGGCCAGAGGACCCACTGAGGTCCCTTCCAACCTGACCCATTCTGTGACTCTGTGGTTGTGGATCAGTGTGAGTTTACTAACTGATAGACATGCTTGATGCAGAAATTTATACTGACAGGAAAAAAAACCAGGCACTTGCATTCTGACAGTGGTAAAAACATCATAAACATCTTGACACAGGCCCAGCCATTCAAGTTTGCTCATTTCTTTTTGACTTTGAAATATCCTCTATACAGATGTGTTTGCCTTCACAATTGCAGATGCAAAATTAAAATCTTCTTCCCGTTCCCTGGACAATGATTTTTTTCCCTTTATTCAGAGTTTATAGGAGCTCACTCTTTGATATTTTTTTAATAACTTCTGTTGTGTCTGGCACTTTGGGGAGTGCCTGTGACAGAATGCACTTTATTACTTCTCTGTTTGAGTTCACTGCAGAGCACTCGCCAGGCCATATCAGTGAAAGGACAAATCTAGGCAGCAATTTAATCAAGCACTGATTGAAAAATTAAAGGTGGCGGTGATTAATATGGATTTAAGACTTCTTTTGTTTGAATGTGTTTTAGCTAGAGAACACGGCAGTTGGGCTTTTAATGTTTTTTTTTCCCCTCTGAAAGAGAGAGACGATGAGAAGGGAAACACAAAGGAAACCTCTTTAGGCAGATCATTTCTCTCCTTTTAGTATTCAAATAAAAGCCAAGGGAAGAGGTTACACCCAGTGCGTATTATTATCCTTCGGTAAATAACCAAGTGTAATTTCAGCAATCACAGGAACACCTCTGTGTATAAGCAAAGATCCAGCAATAAAAACTCTACTTGGACAAGCATCAGAAGGAAAAATTTCTGCCCAAGAAACGAATTAATTTTGACACCAAATCATCAGCCTGGCTTATGAAGAAATAGATACCTCTTAGTAACCATGAGCATATGCTAAACAGACACAGAGTAAGAGTGTTTTACATTTAAAACAGAGTAACCAAGATCTTTGAAAGCTGTGAAGAAACAATGAAGGAATAACCTGCTAGACGGTCACACAAAATGAATCAGTGTCCACATTTTTCTTTGGTTAAAGAAGGAGGGATGTCTATAGATAAAGATCTATATGGAGATACAGACAGACACATATTAGAAAATCTGGATATGGATTGACATGCCTTGCACCAATTGCAACATTAAAGGAGGTGGAACCACCATGGTTTAAATCAGATTTCACATCAAGTCTTTGCATGACAAAACATCTGCGTGCCTCAACTTAGCTGAGGTTATTGAGAAGCTAGAACTTCAATCCAACCATTTTGCATTGCCCCTGTTTACAAGTTACTACTGTAAATCTACAGAGTAAATTCATATTAATCTGGCTCAAAGCTGTTACGCTTAACTGATTGTAAACAATTTTGTGCATGCACTTCTAAATAGTTTATAATACTTTAGATCATCTGAGAAATAGGGACAAGGCAGAATAAGAATGAAAAATACTCCTTTTCCTTAATCATGAATACTTAAAAAAAAAATCTTAGCCAAATTGACATAAGTTGCATATGATAACAGCATTAATTTTGTCCCTGCAACAAGTAGCTCCTGCCTAGGCATCTTTAAAAAAACATCCGACACACCTCATCTTCCGTAAAGTGTTCAAAAAATTCAACAGAAAACACAAAAAGCCATAGCAAACAAAGAAGATTATTTGTGGAAAATTAACCTTGTTATAATAAAAGCCTTGTCTCAAAAAGGATTACCAGAGCTTGCACTTCAACTAATAGACTTATTTTTCCCAAAAGACTTATTTTTTTCCCTTTTCCTCTTTAAAGCTTGGCCAGAATAGGTGATACACATTTTCCCCAGCTGTCTCTTATCTCCATACACAGAGTATCATCATAAGAAGTCACTTGAAAAGAGCTCTAAAGCCCATATTCAAAGCACTCAGACTAATAAGAAAAGTTACCTACAAAATGGTTTGGAAGGGAAGTATATTTGTTTGCAACAATGATGATTTTTACTAGCTAACATTTATGCAATTGTGCTGTTCCCAAAGGGTTAATATAATTTAAGTACAGGGTGTCTGAAAGAGTGCAGGAAGGTGGATACCTGATATTCCAATCCTACATACCCCTAGGCACAAGCATAATTACATTAAAAAGTAGCTCTGCCAAAAATGAAAACAATTAAAGCAAAATACTTATTTTTCTGCTCACAGTTAAGGAAGGTGATTTCATTTTTCATGCATAACCACACCAATAAATGTAAAATAAAACCGTTCAGTGAATGCTGCTTGGAAATACAGTAATGAGATACTGCCATGTCACGTGTACACTGGAGACACTGCAGACTCAGAATCAAAGCTTTGCCAATTCATTGGCAAGAGAGCTCCCAATTTGACCAGTGTTCTTTAACCATTTTGTTAAAACTGTTTAATCAACACTTTTAACATTGAGGAAAGTTGTGAGCTGAAATTCAGGAGGAAGCCAGACATGGGTAAAAACTCCCTCTGGGAGTGCTGAGGTTTCTCCTCTCTTCCACACCCAAGTATCTGTCCAGTGAGAGGCTCAAGTAAAACAACATCTGTTTGTGCTGCACATGGCTAAGGTTAGTCAGAAAAACAACTCCAAAATGCAAGACTCAAATACAGAACTTTATCACATAAAGGATTCTGACAGAGCCCGGGAAGACGGGGGCCAAGGCAAACAGAGTCACTGTCTCAAGAATAAAAAGTATAAAGAACAATCTCTGGTAGAGGAGCAGAGAAGTACTAATCATAGCAATGTCCAGGATTCCTTTGGAGCCTTTTAGCCCAAAGAAGTCTCCCAGACCAATGGCTTCGAGAGTAGCCTCAAGTTTTGTGCAGTATCAATCCTTTCCAGTTTCGTAAACACCAAGCACTTTAGGTGATGTCCTGAGATGCCTCACATGATCAGCATCTCTGAAAATTTTGGGAAATGTCTGCCTCCTAATACAAGACACTTCTGAAAATGCTGGACTGTTCTTCTCTGCATGTCAGTCTCTCCATACGCAAATTGAGAATGAAAATACTCTCCCACCACAAAGGATAAAAAAGAGCTCTTTACAAAGCTCTTTTGAAAAGGGAAAATAACTAACACTATAAAAAAGAAAAATCATCATTACTGGTGTTCAGATGCCTCATAGCAATATAGCCCACTTTCAACAACTCTAGGAACTGGTTCTTCCTAATAAAGGTTCAAAATCATGAAAAAAAACCAACTATGGAAGATGCACATTTGGTTGAGAGAACCACAAACAGTTGCAAGGAAACCCAAGGACTTACCACTGCTACTGCAAAACCATTAACTGCCTTGTAAGTATGCAGCAGCAACTTGCCAAGCCAGTGTAGAAATTTCTTTTTGCTGCTGAATCACAAAGGCTTGGAAAACTTCTAGGACATTTAATTTCCTGGCAAATCGCTTGAACCAGTTACCTGTAGAGCATTATCTCACAGCTTCTGACATGCATTAACTCCACAAGTCTTCTGTCACACAGACCTATAGACCTCCCATTAAAGCACTGCAGAGTAGTACCCCTTTACTTTTCTGCAGTCAACCTTCACCTTTAATGGAGATGTTTTTAGCCATTGCTTTCTCCTTCTCCTTCCACCTTTGCTTTGCAGGACAGCAAACCCAGGCAGCCTGGACTGCCTGACACGATGCTTTAGGGGTTGGTCCTGCTGTTCCACTACCTGTCAAGAGTTCACTGTGCCCATGCTGGGTCTGGCAAGTCAGCAGCAACTCCACTGTTCCTCAGTACAGCCTTGCCAAGAGCTGATGTGTCCTCCCTGCCTTCTCTTGCCTTTTTTCCTGCTTGGTCAAAACAAGTCTTCTGTCTCCACTGCCGAACAACCTTTCTCAGCCCTCAGGGCTCAAGGAGGAGCCATGTTGTTCATTTCCAGCCCAGTAGCTCCCATTACTGCCCCAGTAAGGAAAACTAAACTAACTTACAGCATACACTGTTACTATCACTCCCTTTCTCTCACAAAGCAGGCACTGCCAGATTGCTGTGCTTCATCTATCATTCATCAGTTCCTTAATGTGCAAAGCTCTCTGCTGTAGCTCTTTTCTCTGCATTAAAGTTATCTGTGGAGGAAAAAAAGGGTCTGTACAATCTCTGCTTGAAATACCAAGACTACACCTGAATTTCAACGTGTCTGTTGGCTTCTTCAATTTACCATGAAAACAAAAGCATCAGCAGTGTCCCCATGTCCACAAGGTCCAGGAGAGGACAGAGCCACAGGAGGTCACAGGGATATTAGGCCAAGCTCTCCCATAGGAAAGCTGTGGGCATACTGTCTGCCACTTAATTCTGCTAAAAAACCAAACTCCTTCATAAAAGCCCTAAGCCTCAAAGTCTTTGTTGTCAAGATACATAAGGCAAAGGAGAGGTGCACCTCCAGCAGTGTGTTTTATGTTTTATCAAAGGCTCCAATGAAACAATGGCATCATGCAGAGTTACTGCATGACTGTCCTGCATACATAAAGACCTTCATGACCTTTGAACTATTTTTTATCTTTTGTAAAGCCTCAGATTGCTTTTGGACACTTGCTAACTGCAGTTTTCTACCTGCCTGTTCCTCCCCAGCCAAATAACACACAATCTTCATGTCTACATGCACAGTAGTCTTCCCATTCCCTTCAACTGCAAAAGCCTGGAGCTTCCTCCTGTTCATCATTCAACCCTTCTTTCACATTTCTTCTTTAAATACATTTTCTCCAAAAGTGCTATGTATTCCATCTCTCCCCTCCCAGCTGCTGCAGAACATTTTAGGGTTTGGGGTGATGAGAAAAGGGAAGCTTTTTTAAGTCCTCTCTAACCCCTACATCACGCCTTTAAATTTCCATCACTCCAGGATGAGCATATAATATATTAAACCATTCAGTATTTATTCACCATAAATAATACCACACGTGTCTAACGAGCTGCTGTCAGAAAGCCATACCTGGTTAGGATCTATGTCTTCTGGTGCCCAGCTGGACAGAGTAGTGGTTAATACAGCAGCTCTTTCAGACACTAAAACCTAGTAGCACCAGCACTACTCTGTAAACCTTTAGACCACATAGACCCACTGAAGCTGCCTTCTTGTGCCACCCTATTGCAGAGGCAGGGCCAAGTTAAAGGAGCGCCTTCTTGGAGATCCATGGATCAGAAAGAACTAGCAGTTGAGAGAGTAAAGATATAACTAGACAAAGGATTCTGTAAAACAGACCAGCGCTTCTACTCCTTCCTGATTCAACCAGTAACAACTAGAAACTGGTGTGCTTTCAGCAATGCAAACGCTCGATTTACTCTTTTCCAATCTCTTCATCTGCCCTGGTTCAACCTCACCTCACTCTTTCCTTTCTAATTGTAAAGCTGGGTCATTTTGGCTCACACTTGACTTGAATATTGATGGGTTTGTTGATGCCAGCTGAGGGCACGAAGCAAGTCTAAGGCAATTTCTCTGTTTCTGCCTCCTGTTGTACAGCCCACTTACATTTTTCCTGTAGCAAATAACCGTAAGAAATACCCAAACAACGGGGTGGGATAAAAACCAACATGAAAAAGTACCATAACATCTATTTCTACACTAATGAAACAATTACTCACTAATAGGAACCAAGCAAACCAAGCAGGACACAAATGCAGGGAAACATTTTCTAATAAAGCTTCCTGCTCACTCATGTGGCAAAGAGATGTCAGGCTTTGGAAGGGTAAAACAAACACTTACAGTAGGTCATAAAAGAGCTTACCGGTTTATGAGGTTTTGCCCTTGTCCTGGTATTTCTAATTCAGGCCATGGTTACAGTTCAGTTTTATGTCCAGAATGCAAGAGCTTACTGCCTTCTTCCCTCCTCAGCAACCCAACAAATTCAAGTTGAGGAGGCCAGACAATAGTCTAACAAACAGCCAAACTCTCTTCCCCAAGCTCCCCTCCCTCTAAAGGGTTGAGAGAGGCCCTCCAGCTGCTACAGTGAGCTGTGATGGGACATAGCTGCCCCAAGGCACACAAGTGCTGCAGGATTGTGCTACTCCTGAAAGGAGAACTTTTGCCTCTTATCTTTGCTCAAGCCATATGGGTTTCAAGAAGGAACCCAAAGTGAAAACTCCACTTGACAAGAGATTTCAAAAACAGTGAAGTCACATCAATTACAAGTGGCAAGACAGGACAAGAGGAAATGGCCTCAAGTGGCAGCAGAGGAAATTTAGATTGGACGTTAGGAAAAATTTCTTCACTGAAAGAGTTATCAAGCACTGGAACAGGCTGCCCAGGGAACTGGTTGAGTCACCATCCGTGAAGGTATTTGTAAGATCTGGTGCTTAGGTTTAGTGGTGGACTTGAACATCTATAGGGTCTTTTCCAACCTAAATGATTCTATGAAAGCAACATACACTTGCATGAGGCATAGCAATACTTAAGAGGCTGACCCTACTGCACAGAGCTGTTCCAGGTATGAGAATGAACAGATGGGAACAGTTTGACTCTTTGGACCCACTGAGCTTTGCTCAATACAGAGCATGCAGGAAAGCTTATTTCTTTGCTGCCACTCATCCTGCACCTGAAAGATGGAAAGGTCCTGCACCTAGAAAGATTCGCAGGACAAAAAAAAAGTGTATTGCTTTATAGGCAGATGGTCTAAACCTGGGACTGGGTCTAGGCTGAGCATATGGTCCCCATTATATACGTAAGAACCAATATTGCCTACAGGGAGAAAGGTGACTTAAGCCAGACTAAGAATACTTCCGTGCTACTGAGTGATTTTGTGCCCCGTGGAGGTAGAGTTCATTTTAGGCAATTATCTCATGTGCTCTCTACCAACTGCTCTCCCCAATGATGATGGGCTACAGTCCATACTAATAAAGACAATGAAAGTGATCTGGACACTGGAATGATTCCAGGAACAAATTCCCACCTCCCCAAAGGCTGGAACAATCTAACAAAGGAGGGTATCACACAGCACATATGGCATGCCAGGAGGGGAGAGCTGGAGTCAATCTATTTCATCACCTACAAAGGATAAAAGGAGCAATAAGAAGAAAGATTGTTAGAAAGATGCAAAAGAACACTTCACATTGTTTAGGATAACTTACTGGGCAGTGCAGGTATGATGTAAGCAGTATCTTTGCATCCCCTCTTTTTTCCATAAAAAGAGCTATCATGTTTGGATAGTAAGAAAAGTAACCAGTTCCTTCAAGCATAGACTGAAATAGAGATACTTGTCTGATTCTTAGGAGTTTTGTTCTATTGCTAAGGGATGCCAAGTTACACACTCTGCTTGCCTATTCAGATCAGAATTCTTAAGGTCAGACGTGGTTCCAGATCTCTGTAGTTCTTTTTGCCTCTACCAGGCTTTAAGAAAGTTGTAACGCCTTTGGCTCTGCCTGAGCTCGTATGTGCAAGTGAAAACAAGAGGAGACGATACATCTGAAACTGGGAGATGTGTGACAAAAGACACATTAACTCACTTTGTGGCAAATTGGCCAATTTCCTTTTCCACCATGTCTGAGCATTGTAATGCCAGGAGAACAGCAAGAGCACACAGAGATCATAGCAGGCTTAGATGCAGGAGGAAATCAATGTCCATGTTCTGCCCTGGCCAGCCACGGGGAGCCAGCGGGTGAGTGTCCGCAGGGCTCCGGAATCAGCGCTCACCTTGGACCACAGCTCATTTCCACCAGCTGCTCTGCCATCATGGGACATCTTGCTCAGATTTGCTTTCCTGAGCTATTCTGTGCCCTTACATGCCCAGTCTTCAGAATATAATTCTCACCACCATTCTCTTCTACTTATAGATATAAACTCCCATTCCTAGAGCCCTGCAATCATGGGGGAAACAAGGCTTAGGATGTGAGCTTTATCTAAATTTAACCTGTTCTGAAGAGGTGCCCTAGCAAGCGCTACAGCTTTGTTTCACTGATTTCCCACTGTATTTCCAGGTTTACATAAAGGTGCCTCAGTGGAAACTGCAATCTAGTACTCTTAAGTCCTGACACAGAAAATTCAGTGCTTCATAATTCATGTGCCTTTTTCCCAGAATCCCTCATCTCTGTGTTTTTCTTTAAAAAACCTTATCATGGAAAAGGAATACATTTAGCTGGATCATGCCTAGTTCTGTGAGGCTGGTACTAAGTCCTAAGGGAGAATAATTTTTTCATTTTTTTGCTGAGTGTAAGTTACATTAAATATGCTGGACCTGTGCAGGTTTCTGCTAAGCTGCCTCTGTAAAACTGAAATTCACTTGTCTTTTGAACGGCTGGAAATGTGCATGAAGTGTAAATCATCTCCCTTCATCACTGACCCCACAAACTTCATGTATTATATAAACATATGGATACTAAAATTATACGTAACTTTTGAAGTAAGTGGTATCTGCCCTTGAGACAGCAGGCAGGTAGATTATAGACTCATGGACTAAGGAAAAGATCTGGGGACCATTAGTTATATGGTGCAATGAACACCAAAACCGGAATAAATTAAAACTGAGGTAATTTTAAAAACTGGATACTGTCCAATTTCTCTGCAAGAAAGTCAAATTGAACAAGGGCACTGGAACAGTGTCCCAGTGGGAACTGAATACAAAAGAGATTTGGACACAGAGTCTGCATTTAGTTTATTATTTTATTGGTACTTACCCTGTCAATGTAACTTGGCTTTCTGCCTCCTCATATCAGAACAGCACAACTTTATAACCCCAGTGCTTTGCCCTGTCTCTAGGGATCCCTTGCAAACATCTACACCCTCCTGAGACCTAGAAGAACACAGAAACTTAGGGCATGCAGCTTTTAGAGGTGACAGAGGTAACAGAAAAGGAAAACACAAAGCTTTTGCTAAACTTGTCTTTTGCTGAACTCCTAACATTTACAAGCAAATGCATACACTAATTGAATGGATTTAGCATGTAATGTTTTTCTATATACACACACACATATATAAATACACACCCTGTGTTGAGTGTAGGGTCCTGAAGCAAATGGGATGGATGGCATTTAGATCAGGGCACCCTGCCCAGCCCTCCTGTGATGCCCACTGCAGGCACTGAGCTACTGGGGTTTAACTGGTTCTTGAGCACTGAACACCATTTTGAATTTCTCTGTCCTCACAGGATTTGCTTGATACTTAACCCTGCACACTCATATTAATTTTGCTGATTTTTGTGCTCGAGTTGCTGGGGGAATTACTGAGCATAAGGCCAAAGCTGTTTCACATTTTGCAGTATAAGGAGCTTTATCCCTTTCCACCTTGCCCTTTAGTACTGCCATGTGGCAGAAGGCAGAGATGGAGATAAGGATTAGCTTTATTTAATGTGATATTTAATGTGTTAAACGGTCCCAAACCTTCTTTTTATAGACAGTTCTGCAAAATAGACCAAAGGTCTTTTAAAATAAAGAAGTCAGGCTTTGTTAAAAAATATAAAATAGAATAGTCAACATTTANCCCTTTCCACCTTGCCCTTTAGTACTGCCATGTGGCAGAAGGCAGAGAAAACCAATAATCTTTTCACCCATGGTCTCCCTGCAAGCATTTCCTTGTCCTCAAGCTTTATTCCCGCCATCAGTCACTTTCTGCAGCAAACACTGCCCACTCTGTAAGAAGTCCTTAAGGAACACATTCTTTAGGAAGTTGTCTCTGTCCCCTGAGCCACTGCTCTCAGTTCCCTGCAACGCCTCTCTCCTGTCACCCATACTCAATGTCTCCAAAACACCCTTCCTTTGCTCCTTCTCAGCTGGTGTCCAGGGAAGGTGTGATTTCTCTCCCATGCTCGAGGGTTTCCCCTGACTCAACCACCCCATTGACAAGAACATGAGTGAAATAGTTGACACTAAACGGGTCAAACACACAGCCTGTCACAAATCATGATTACAGACTGTTATCCTGAGAAATTAATGAAAAGTCCTGACTACTTCATTGAAACAACTGTCAAAAGGCAGCAGACAGCATTCAGGGTTGGGGTTTTTTGCTAGTAGAATCCAAATAAATGTCATCCATAGGATCTGAATACACCATCATCTGATGCTTGCATTTTTAATGATGTTTGTAGTCTATGACAACTCTTTGCCCCAATGAGCACTGCTTCGGCTTTGCCTCCATGATCTTCTCTAATTCAATAACTGCAACTTATGGCACAAACAGGTTGTGCTGCTGGCAAACAGCATGGAAACTTCGAAGCCCAGTGCTGAGCCCTGCTACCAGATATCCTGGCCCAGAGTTGCTGAGGGACTCTGATAACTATATCTGTCCAGCACATGGAGGTCACAGACTGTGACAGTCACAGTCAGCAGCCAGTGCGACTTCATGGGACTCAAAATGGAACCTCACATTGAAACCTTTCTCTTCTCACAAGGCCAAGGAGGAGAGAGAACAATCTGCCTTTGATGTGTGTCTCACCATGCAAGAAGCATTAAATGAAGCATTAAAAAAAGCTGAGAAGCCTTTTCTGTGAAAATGATGCCATTGCTGCAATGTGATCGCTTTTAAAAGCTACATGGCACCTTTGACTCAAAAAATCATTTAAAGCAGAGGCAAGGGTCTGGACTGAAATGGTAAGAGAAACAAGTGCAAATGCTTAAATCTCAGCAGTATCTTTATTCTGAATTGCCAGGGGAGCAAAGGAGGACTGTCAAGTACAGTGCTAGGCTCAGTGATACCAGGAAACCCCACTGTCTGACCAGGTGGGAGAATCTATTTATTTTAGGTATTATATTTTCTTCATGTGAGATCAGTATGTAACACTCTGGGTAGGTTAGAATATATAATCCAAAACCACCTTTTTCCTCATCTGCAGATTCAGTGAAGCTTGTAAAGGATTCCATAAAAGTAATTTTAAATATTCATGCAATGTTCATTAACCATGTGTCCCAGTAAACCTACAAGGACAACTTTGGGCTTTCTAGGCAGCTCCTCTTCAAAAACAGTACTCTGGCATGCAAGCCTGTGTGCTGCAATGACAGCATATGCTGCTGCTTGCAACACTGAACATCATTCAAAGGAATAATCTTCATGCTGCTAACACAACAGCACACACACTGTGAACACCTTCTCCCTTCTCCTAGAGCCAAGTCAAAAACAGACCTCTGTTATCTTCTTCCCTGGAGCGTCTTCTCAAACAGCATCATTTTAACACCATATCCCCCTTTTTGTGCATTACATCCAAAAAACACCCTGCAAAGATTTCCCCTGACTCTTAACAAGACTTATTTTGTCAAGTCTTCATTTTCTGCTGAGAGCTGGGAATGTCAGTCCTGCATCTTATCTCTAGTGCCTTGCTGTAGAGAGAAAACTATCTCCCGTATGGACAGAATTACATATTCTCAGCCTGACAGTAACAGATATCATCACGCTGCATTGAGTAAATTACATCAACTTGAACTAGACAAGCGATGTATCCTGAAATATTAAAAAAGGCAACCACATCTTTAGACTTTGTTCAAAAAACCTTTTCCTTACATCACAGCAGGAACACACAGACAGGTGACAGAAAATTCAACAGGATGTCAACTAGGAGCCATGACTTGGATCTTCTGCTTTGCACTGGACCTGCTACTAGATAATAGCTGTCCAAAAACTACTTCAGCCCAAAGATTTGTAGTCTTATATGTCTGGGGTTTAAAATTTTTATTTTATTTTGACATGTCTTTATCATTTTGCTGAATATTTCTTTTCCACAAAGTCTGATCATTCTCTGTGGCCCAATCTGAAGCCCACTGAAGTCTGTCTCATGACATCAGAAGGCTCTGTTAATCACTGAGATGCAGGGGGGAGGAGGCAGCCACTGCAATGTTATACATGGAAACATTTTACTGAACTGTCCATGCACGAAATATGGAACAAAAAAAAAATCTATCAACCTGCTTCATATACTCTGTGAAACCATATGAAACCTCCTCAGCTATACTTAAGTCAATTCTTCTCAATTTCTATTGTTAATATCAGATAACTTTTGTTCTTCATAAAGATTTGATAATAAAACAAATAACTTATGAGAAAAAAAACAAACATTACAAGAAAGAAACATTTTAAATTGAGAGAAACCACAACCAGCAAAATTTCAGCTGACTACCTCTTCAGTCTCAGCCTTTATTTTTCTACCCTCCTCAGTTTTGTATAGTAAGATTTAAAGGTGCATTTGGCATTAACTGCTCCTTCAGGTCTTATCTGCAGATGAAAATCTGCTCTTGAGACAGGTATTACCAATGTTTAATTCACTACTGAGGAAAAGCATCCCCGTATTTTGTGACTCTTCAAAAGTGTGTGGATAAGGCCTCTCATTTCCAATAACTCATGTTAAAAACAGTAACTGCACAGTTTTCTCTAAATCTACAAAATTACTTGTTTTGTACAGCACAGAAAATAATGTCCTTCCTCTCCTCACTAGCCCCATACCAGGAGAAGAATAGAGAAAAAAAATTTTAAAAGAGTGTTTACACATTCAATCAAAATTAATAAGCAGGCTCCATATGATAAGGAACATTAATGTCAAGGGCCATTCTCTCTAAATATTCTTGTTCTAATAAAATTACACTTGATTTAATAAGCATTGCTTTAGTACAAGGGACTGTGAGGGGTCAGCCAAACACACTCCTAAGCAAAGTATAAATGGTCTGGATAAACAAGATTAAAGTTTACTCTTAAAGCAAGCAAAGGAACTAAGACACCATCACTGTCCAACTTGATTCAATCTTTCATCAAATACAAAGAACTTCATGTCAGGCTCAGGACATTTTTTAGCACTTCAATAAGTTTCTTGATTATTTAAAAAGATGGTACTTCAGGGTTTTCAGTCTGGTTACAATAGCAGCTGCTCCAATGACCAGAAGCTTGAATTAATCTGTTTTCTTAATAACCCCATCCCTTTCCAGCACAGCATACTGGGCCTGTCACTCATCCCTCCTACATTATTGAAATTGATGCGGAAAAAAAGAAAAGAGAGTAATTAAAATTTACATAAAATACTATAATGGAAGAAGGAAAAACCCACGCTTCCCTTTTTTTCATTCCTCCCCCACTACAGAATTTGAAATTTGCCTGACTGCTTTGTTTTACACCCTCATCACTGATGATTCTGGGCCTGCACAGATCTGGCAATATTGCTATGAATTATCAGTCTATCCCTGTATGGAACTGGAGCTGAGAGGTAGAGTGCAGAGACATAAAATAAAGCTGTTCTGGGATATTCTCAATAATATAGTAATGTGGCAGCAAGGAAAACCTCTGTGAAATTTAGTAGACTGACTCACAAAGAAAATATTTTTGGGGACAAATTGTAATGTTCCTTTTTCAAACTCTAGCCACTGCCAATCCAAGTCTCTAGGATCTGTGATGAGGTGTTTGTCTGCTTGTGGCAATGTGAACTGTTCCCAAATCACAGTACACAAACAGGAGCCTGGATGACCATCTTTTCCTCTTGAGAAGACTGAATATTGGCTGAACAACTCCTAACCATCTGCCTCTGCACAGGGCCTGATACGGAGTCAAAAGCTATTTGTAGTCACTGCTGCTATCACTGCCACATGGTACCCCATAATCTCTGCTTTTGGTATCTCAGCAAGCTCAGTATGCAAAACCCCAGGCTATACTGTTAGTATAGTGAGATGCAGTAAGAGGATATCAAAGATTATGAAAGGATATTTCAGCAGCAGCTCCTGACCCTTGAGAGGCAGAATTGGGTGTGAGGAGAAGGTGGGTTACATTGACAGGGATGAACAGCAGGATAGAGACAGCTACTGCACACTGAAGTAGCTGCCCAGGCAAATGTGATACAGAAAAATGAGTGTATTGTGATGGGGCATAGACAAGGTCTGAATACGTAAAATCCCAGAATTTACAGATAAAGCAGCTGATTCCTCTTCTGCTCTGAAAGGAGCCTTTTTTCCTTCTCCAGCATCAGGAGAAGTCCATAGCCATATTAAATAGGATGTCAGTGTCCTCTGGAAGCTCACTTCCCAGATTCTTACTCATCTATGATTAACCTGCTTACAGTAGCAAGTCAATGCCTATACTCTGCAACACGGGGTTTACAAGATGATTGATTGTGAATTATCATCTAATGATCCTAAGCAGATCTAACCCAATCCAGTACCTTCTTTAAGAGAGCAGGGGTTTTATACTCTCTTGGTTTGCCAACAAGGACATTGCACCAAGATCAACAGCAAAGACTGCACTCTTCACAACACAAATCATCTCTTGTAGTCCTTGGCCCCAGGACTACAAAATTTGCAGATTTGCAACTCCCTTCCCATAAATGCAATCAAACCCAAGAATGTGTAGCTCTGATACCTGCAAAACTACTCTTTGTAGTAGTTCCATTGTGTAAATTCTGTATCTGCAAGAAAAATGAAACAAAAAAAAGCACCATTACCCCACTCCCATCAGAACTGCTGTGGAAAAATGTCCAACCGCATAAACTTACAATGCAACTGAACGCATAATGTCTGGTAATAACCTCTCCAGTTGTGAGTTATTTATATGTAAAGTTGCCACAGTAAAGCACTACATTATTTCTGCTCTATTTCAGTGTTCACCAGCTAATCCAGAGGTGATAGCATCAGAACAAATACCTGAACAGAGCAGGACTGAGGGAAGCAAAGTTCATATCACTTGGTGCTTTGAGAAAAGCCCTTGCCTCAGCCAAAATACCAGTGACCTAGAGCTGAATTATGACACCGTGTACAAGTTTTTTGAAATTAAATGGTTCTGTCACAAATATTTGGTTGGTCAGATGATTTCAGGCTTCAAAGAGACATTGTTATGTACGACCATAACAGTCCATCGATTTTAGGAAAAAGAGAGGTATTGTAGGACAAAACAGAAAGACTAATGCAAACCCCACGGGCTGAAAGTTTTCAGGGAACACTGCATTACAACTTAATCATATTCATGTCCTTTGGAAACATTCCAATCAACTAGGAAACCTCTCTAAGCAGTACCTGTTAACACTGATAAAGGGGAATGTATTCACATTTTTAAATGGCCTTTTAAATAAAAAAGGCCATTTGTTTTACCCTTCTTGAGTACTTTTCTTATATTGTCATTACAATGAGAAAGCACAACAGCTTTCCTACTGTAAAGCTGCTCACTACTGTCCGTATCTTTTTAAGGGAAGAGAGAACTGATGCAAAAAACAATGAATACACAGTAAACTCCATCTCAAGCTCCTGTTGAGTTTTTAGGCCCATACTGATAGGAAATAACACCAAATGAGAGTGCTTTATGAAAGGTAATGTAAGAGTAGCAGAAAAATACAGGAACTGTTTATTATCAAATCTTTTTTTCTTCTCCTATTAAAGAAATACTGCATTGTCTCTCTCTTCCAAATGAAACTGCGACCACAGAATTCCCCTTTTTAGAAGGAGTTTTCCCTATTAAGCTTTTCTGATGGGTGTCCTTGAAATGTTGCAGAGGCACACAACTGCAGCGCTAAAATGATCACTTGGCAGCTTGCTGATGTTTGCTGAATCTCCCTCTGAGCCAGCTTCTGCTTTGTTTTCTTCTCCCTCTTACAGTGATCTCATACATCATAAGTATCTCAGAGACTGACATGAAACTCCAGTTCCAAGGGGGTTTTTTTCCCTTCAAGACCAAGAGAGGTATTTGAGATAAATACTCCATCCAGCTTAGCTCCACTGCAGTTCAGGTGTGAAAGTCAGGAAACTCCATCTTTGTTTCACACTAGAGCTAAGTCCAGGATTCAAATGTTTCAGAAATCTGAAGCTCTCCTCTCTCATTCGCAGTGCACAAGCTCTGATAGTGTAAAGTGAGAAAGGCAAATCACCTGTATTCCTTTAAAAAAAAAAAGCACAAAAGCTTTTGCTTCATTTTCTTTGCAGTATCTATGGTTAGGCCTTATAGAAAACTGATGTACTCTTAGTGCTTACAGGTATTTATCAGGAAATTGTTTTGCCCCTGAAAAGATGTTAATCTGCTTATGCTATTTAACTGCTCCCTGAATTTACACTGAGCTTACGACAACAACAAAAAGAATCTCCTTGGCTCTTTGCAATTCAATGGTAAGCAGTAACAGACCAAGACAAAATATTTCTGGAAAACATGTCTGATTATCAAATATCATCAACTTATCTATTTGCCTAGCTCCATCCTCCTACTGGACAACAGAAAATACAACTTCACTTTTCAGAAACCAGCCAGCCACCATGGCATATACCAGTCCTTACCATGTACTCCTAGACCTACCAGATACATAGGCAGCAAAGAGAACAGGGAACCCACGAGTGTCTTACTCTGGGTTTCTCCAGTGGAGCTTTCAGGACCATTTCTTTGTGTTTCCACTGTCAAAGAGGCACTGAAGATATTAAACAGAAATGGTCCTGAGGCATGTTCTGAATGACAGTGTATGTGGCACAGTATACAAGTTTTATTTGCCCTTGTTAAGGATGACATACATAACTTGGTGTGGATATAAAACTTTAGCCAATAAAACTTGTGGCCATAAACTTTTGCTAATAAAAACCTTCTGTACTATATCGTCTGATATTTTCTCTTTCTCTAATTATATAGAAATACAGTAATATGATGAGCAGGTAGATTCAGACATCAGGCTAGGTCAGTATGAGATGTTTCTAACTGCGGTACATCACAAGATATAAACCTGTCTAAATCTGACTGGCAGTAATTTAGGAAGGCTTAAAACTTATCATGGCCAACAGATCTATGATTATCACAGAGGAATTATTGCCTGCTGTGTAATTAGTTTGTTCTCACCGAGCTAGCCCATGGCTTACAGGCATTTTGCAGTGTTGTAAAACACCCTGGAGAAGGATGACTACTGCAGATGGAAAAGCACTCTCCATTGCAACACCCGGGCTGGGAGAGCTCCGTTAGCCCTCTGTGCCTAATGCCTTCAGAGCTGAAGAACCTGGTTTACATCCTGCTGCCTCCACTTGATGTTTTATGTGCACAGCTGGCTAATGACCATGTTGTATTATGTATACAACCATTTACTGTGATATGCTCATCCTGTTAATATGCTGTAGAGTATTTTTGCTTTGTTTAAGGGGCAACTCTGGGAAACATTAATGCTGGATGGTACAAAAACAAGGGTAATTCCAGTCCAGACTGCAAGAAGAAATCCACAAAGTGGCCAAACATTTCCATCTGCTCAGTGAACAAAGAGACTTTCATGTCTCAATTTATGCCTTCTGCTGTCAGCAGTGAGTAAGGAATCTTCCTGGTATTTGTAAGGGGCCACGTTGCAGAATGCTGCTTACCAGTGCTTCCCTTAGGTGGCCTCCATGCTCCCTTTCCCTCAGTCTGTACATGAGGCTTCTAGGCCCCTTTTCAACTTAAAAAGAGAAGGTGCTGCTCTGCTGCACCAAAAGAAACCAATGGTCAGAAGATATGAATTAGGTTTTGAGAGTTTGGTGCTGACCACTTCACTCTTTTCAGATCAACAACTTACCACAGAGTTTTTTAAAATGTAAAACAGCAAAAAACCCTTTGCTTCAGCCTGTCCTACACAATTTATCTCTGAAATCTCCACGTCCTAAGAGGATGTCTGCTCTGGATGAAAGCAATTAGGTACAAAATGTAATGTAGGTAACAACCTTCTGACTACAACTTGTAATTACATCCAACTTTTTTCCTGTTATTTTACTGGTTTTGTACTTTCACTGATGCATCTCTAGAGTGGCTTGAAGAGCCTGTTAGAGACCTCAAAGTATTGAGAAGCACCCCAATGGCACCTTGAAGAAGGCTCCTAGAGNCCAATGGCACCTTGAAGAAGTCTCCTAGAGACCTTATTCCTCAAGATTAAAGAAAAGAAAAAAGGTTGGTACTGAAGATGTGTGGGTCTGCCAGCATACGAATGCAAGGCAGTTTTCTTGCTCACAGTTAACTTCTGAGTAGGAGTTCCAGGCCATTGCACTGTTAGGATCAAGCAACACAGAATGAACTCCACTTGGTAAAATTTTCTGGCTATCTCCTTGCCTTCCCCTCATCCATATTCTTTCTCAGCAGGATTGTTTTCCAGAACAACAGGAGTGATGGAGGAGCTCTAGCTCCCTGGAGTGGCCAATCTGCTACATCACTGATACCAGAAAGATAACTCAGCCCACCTCACCGTCTTCTGTGCTCAGAGTATTTCTGAACTTTGCCTCAGCTGCTGCTGAGGGATACTGGAAGTTGCACCACAATATGGAAATGCACTGCACCAGGTGACTAACATAAAGGCTTCGTTTACATGAAATGCCTAAGCCCCTTAGTCACATTTTAATGAACAAGTGATGCCCAGATACTGGCAGATGCTCAGGTACTCCCTGCTATCCTGCATTCTCAATGCCTTTGCAGAACTGACAGGGTCAGAGATTGACTGCAATAATCACAGAATGTTAAAGGTTGGAATGGACCTTAATCATCATTCAGTTCCAACATCCTGCCATGGGCAGGGACACTTCCACTAGACCAGGTTGCTCAATGCCTTATCCAGCCTGGACTTGATCACTGCCAAGGATGTGGCATCCACAACTTCTCTGGGCAACCTGTTTCAGTGCCTAACCACACTCGCCTAGCCTGAATTTCCTCTCTTTCAGTTTGAACCCATTACTCCTTGTCCTATCACTACAGTTCCTCACAAAGGATCCCTCTCTAGCTTCCTTGCAGGCCCCCTTCAGATATTTGAACATTGCTGTGAGGTCTCCACACAACCTTCTCTTCTCCAGGCTGAAGAGCCCAAAATTCCTCAGCCTGAGCATTGCAATGTGCTGCACATGAAGGCCATTCAACAGTTTAACCTCATTCAGAGCAGAGCCACCTGTGAATGTTTCTGCAGAGATAGAGAGAGAGCAAGAGAGAGGTATACCTTCAGGTCCCTGCATTTGCACTGCCTCTCAGATAATTATGCTCTGCTTGGATTAATTTGTTCAATTTTTTCTTCTATTGGCTTGGGCTGCTGATAGATCCACTTTGTTATTGAAAAATATAAAGGTAATACTCCATACAGTTCTGCAGAAGCAGGACTGGATTTACAGACTAGAATCCCAGAGACTGCAGTGGGAGATACAGCACACTGCAGCCTGAATCACTGGTTTACAGGTCTGCCACAAAGACGACTTTCTCAGGAAGCTGCAAACAGAGAAAGAATGTCTGGCTTGTATTAATCCTTATCATGGGAAGACAGGCTTAAATGAGTTTGTTTACAACAGTGTTCAAGTTTGCTAAAGTATTTTAATAGGTAGGTAAAAATAAGAGGCTGTCAAAAATCTCGTTTTCCTTTGATAGAGGAAGGAGGAGAAAATATAAGTTAAAACTGGTATGTTTTCATACATAGAATACAGCACAGTGTGAAGAGTTGTGGTATTTTTCTATGAATAACACTCACAGAAGCAGGCTACACTTTATGATGTTACTCTGCCTCTGAGGGTAGGGGAAGCTGCTATAACTTTTTTAGTGTTGTGAGCAGTTTCTCTATGAAGTTTCCTCACTCACTGATCCTATGTATGAATCACTATGAGGTTGTACCCATAATCAGGACACAAAGAGCATTAATGGGCAAAAGAAGTTAACAGACAACAGATAAGATCTAGAGGGTGGATACAGCATTTGTTTTTGATGTATGTTTTGTATCTCTCATTATACTTATACACACTTCATGCTTACATGTACTTTTAGGCTGTGACAATTCATCCCTGAAGAAATGAATATCAATGCTTCAGTTAAAACTAAACTCTACAGCTAGGTTTGTCAGGAGACTCTAAAACCATTGTTCCTTGTAATATTTTATTTGTGGAGGTGTTCTGGTGATGCAGTTTGATTTTTTTGGCTCCATATTTTACTATCTCTCTTATGTGAAAGTGGACATTGCTCATACACTGATTAATGAATTGCAAGTTTCTCTAGTTACACTGCTGTTTAACCCGGCACTTCTCTTTACTCCCTACTGATGATGCCCAAAGGTCCCCTCAGTAATTCACAGTGTTGCTGCACTGACATTGCCCTCACTGGGCTCTTCCCTCTCTCTTCCACCAGCCCTTAGGAAATGCCAATTGTAAGGTCTATACGGAAGCTAGAACCCAGACTAGGTCTGACTTCTGCAGGATATCAGACTGAAACAAAAGCTTTTCTGGAAACAATATTGAGACTCTACTACGTGCTAGAATAAGTAACTGACAAAACACAAAAACTGTTCATCCCAGTATTCTGAGCTTTTCCTTTTATGTTAAACAGTAACATAAAGACAATCAACATAAATTTTATGGGGCAGCTCCCAGCCATTTGGTTTTGTATGTACACATTGTGGATTCAGAAAAGTTTTGACAGCAGTGGCTGTTACCGCTTGAGAGACAGTGCAAGTACCGGGATTATGACACTCTGTAATGCCCGATGCCGATTATTGCACCAGTGAGACAGCTTCTCTACCACACATGAAATACTATATACAGCCACAGCTGGAAAAGTTACTTTATATTTCACTATAAATATGAAGGAAATATCACTTGGAGAATCTTCTGAGATAAAGATGCATGAGCTGAAGCAAGCATCTTGAAAAGAGCCAGCTGTAAATAGAAGTTGTAACTTACCTGGCTGGTACACAGACAATGGAACTTTCTGCAAACTATTTGCAAGAGTAGGTTAGAACTAAAGGAAGGGCAGGGAGTCTATAAAATACATCAAGATTATGGCAGACATTGTTCTATGAGTCCCTGAAGACACGTTCATCTTATATGAGCTATATTATTTTGTTGTACTTAACATGACACCATGCTGAAGAGTTTTCTCCAGTAAGGAACATTTGTAATTTAGGATGCTCTGTAAGGAGAACTTTGTGCAAACAAGGAACTAGGTCAGGTCATCAGATTCAGGCTGAATGACATGCTTAATGCACTGTTTGTCCTATTCTTTTCAGATTAAATATTTATTTAACTGAAGGATGATAGGGATTTGCTTTTCTTTGATCTTATTTGGAACATAGTGAATGCATACAGTGAAGACGCAATGACAGGATGCCAGAGTAAATTACTATATCCTGAAACATTAAAATGTGCCCTTAAAATTTGAAGTTTTCCAAGGCAACTAGATCTTACCCTCTCCTCTGCACATTTTATTTACATGGGGTCGCTAGCATTTATTTTCAGCAAAACATTCTGTGCCAACATGAAGTCAGCTATAGTGCGTATGCATGTATGTACGTTCAGTACACCTTCACTCTAGAGAATTCAGCTGTGCTGAGATCCATTGCAGCTGGCATACAACCTAAGTAATAAGAAGCCTGATCAGGTACCTACCAGCTATACTGCATTATTTCTGTAAGGTACAAACACTCTCAGCACAACAGGCAACTGTTCCAAGTTAACTCTTGAATTAAGAGTCCTGAGCAGGTGATGAGCTGATTTTACAGTGGTTTATCTTCACTACAGCATTTCACTGAATTCAATATGGCTGTGGAAAACTATTTTAATACAGATGAACTTTAATGACTGGGGTTCATCTAATGTTTGATTTTGCTATATTGAGAACCAGGAGTGTGAACCAGCAGACATCAAGTTAAATTTACAATAGTTTCAGCAAGGAATGAAAAAAAAAGGTTTGCAATAGGTAGTTCAGGTATGAATTCTGATACGGTCTTTTCTCCTTTCACCCACACCCTATTTATGAACTGTTGGCAGCTTCCCTTCTCCATCAGTGACCCAGAAAATTAGAAAAACAGGTCACACATACAGAAATGCTGGAGGAACTAATAGTTTAGAAAAGAGATGACTCATGGGGAAGATGATCACAATCTATAAATATCTTCAAGGCAATAACATAAATGTATAAATGAAAGATGGGAATTGTTCTGCCTCAGAAGTTGGTAGGTAAGTTGGCAGTGTAAGGAAAAGAATACCTGGTAAGTGAATAGCATCTCCAGGGATGTTGGCTTGGAAACATTACTGTAAATATTCAAGAACAGGTAAAATCAATACTAGCAGGGTTAGATGCCATGAGAAGACCTGCAAGACCCCTGGAGTTTGACCAGATGCTTCCAATTTCTGGTGCTATTTTTGCTATCCATGGCACTATGGTAAGCCTTAGAGAGAGAAAAGATTATACTTACCAAGGTAAATGTGGCTGCTTAAATTACAATTATGTGCAAGCAGGCATTTCATTGACTCAGCACTTGACATCTCCTTACTATCTGTGATAGCTTTTATGACATGCTAATGTAGAAGGTACTACACGCCACTGATGCAAATTCATAGCTGCTAATTATACCATTAATAACACTGAACCTATCTGCTGCTAATCTTATTGATATAAATAGTATTATTAATTCCATCAGGCGTCAGCAGTGATGTTGAGTGACACAGTGTACAGTCATCTCCCTGCATGACTCATTAGGCTCACAGAGAAGGACCTTCTTCAACAGCCACACCTGGCCTGCCTCAGGCATTAATGGCTCAGATGTCTTCACTTCCCATCAAACAAATAGCTGGTGAAGTGCAGTGACATATCTTTATTAAATCTGAAAAACAAACCAGAAAACCCTCCAGCACATCAGAGCTAGGACTGCAATGCCAGACAATAACAGCTTGCCTGTTGCACTTCAGGTTCCTCTGCAGTGCACATGCACTGGGATGTACTGCAAGAAAACCATGTTTCCATAGGAATTATTGTGACTCTACAGTTACTTGGTAGCTCTTCTCAACCTCCACATTCAATTCATTGTACCACATCTTGCTTCTGTACACCCATAAACCCTAAACAACTGCATTACAATTTCAGGCCTTTATTTTTTACACTAGCTAGGACCAGAAAATTATTTGTTTTGCCTCAATATTCCTAAAACATTTGGCATTATTACAATCTTTTTCTGGCAGACATGAAAGTAAAGCTAGCCATGAGTAAAGCCAAAGCAGCTGAAACTCTACATTTAAGGAATGAACTTGAGCCCCCTGGTGTGTGATATTTCCAGAGTACTTACCGTTTTTATAGCACCCTACATGTGCAGAGCACAGATCCAAGCCTCATGTTTGCAGCTGGGAATGTTCAGCATTTATGCAAATCTGGCCCAACACACATCCTACCATCTACCTGCATAATTAGGAATATGCAGCCTGTGCTCAGAGTATTTTGGCATTGCACATTTGACATTCACTGCCTGTCAGCAGTCCCTGGCCACATTCACTACGTAGTTTCCAAACAAGGGCTCCACCAAGATCAGACTCAATCCCTGCAGAGTCCTACAACTGTCTGGAGTATGAGGAACAAAACAGAATATCAGCACCTAATTCAAGACTCTGGCATAGTGCATGAGCAGAGCGAGGGTGAGTTAAGACTGCGAAGACAATGAACCAAAATTCCTGCGGCTACTACACAGCTGGGTTTCACCTATCAACTTCTTATATGACTGCCACTTTAGAAAAAACTGAAGTAAGCATATTTTCCTAGGTAGTAATGTAAGAAAAATCCTCACTAGATTCACAAAAGCACTATCCTACAGTTTCCTACAATTCTTTAGAAACCCACAAACACTGGATGGCATGGTAAACACATGAGGATGTGGGGGGTTGGCAAAACTCATATACGCCTCCTGTTCCCTATTTAAAAATTCTGAGATAAGTATGATCTAGCTCAGCCAGCCAGTGCTTTACACTACATCTGTGACCATTCTAGCTCACTGTAACATAATAAGCACATCAAAAAATTCTTAGCAAAGAATTTTTTTTGCTGAGTATATATATTAAATCTGGCAAACTACATCTCTGCTTCATCACCGATTCCACCCATGTGTCACCATTGCATAAATGATGCTTACAGTTTTGGGTAAGTCAATTTGAGCAGCGATTAGTTTTCCTATCTGTTAAACCTTTAAATATTTGATTTGAAAATGAGTTTGACTTTTCATCCCAACTACTTCCCCATTAATTCTATTTTCTGAAAAGGTACATATATATCCTGGGAGATAGCCTTATCAAGCATCATGGAAGTGCAGTTTCTCTTTATTGACTTTGGATGTGTGTTGCTTTGTTTTTCTATCCTTTAATCTCTACGTTTGTCATGGAAGAAACACAGGACAACCAGTTAAGCCTCATCTAAGCCAGCTGCTAAGGAGCCCTGCTCCAGGCATAGAGGAAAGCAGACAGCTCTTCAAGCCTCACTCTTAGCTCAGCACAGGTTGCTTTCTTGGGCCAGTAACATTGCCCAGACTGCAAAAAACCTGGAGTTGCTCCTAACCTAAAAAACAGTCACCATTCAACATGACCTCGAGGAACACTGTGCATATGGGAACAACAAATACAACCATACCTGCACCAGGAGAGACTCTCTGCAGGAAGAGTAACTAAGCAAACAGCTTGCTGGTTTTAATAGATAATTATTAGCAAACAACTTGTGAGAACAGCAAACTTATAAAAAGAGTAACTTCAGCCCTAACGAGACCCAAGGAAGCAATTCCTGGTTCTGCGTGTGCAGCAGTGGAAAGAACATTATTAGATTGGAGTGTGCAGTTCTGGCCTATACATAACAACGTGGCTGTGGGCTTTAGAAAGCAAGTGCAAGGAGGATCACAGAAGTGTCCCAGGAACTGACAAATTCATCGTGACAATGCAAGGACTAGGGAGTTTTTGATGAATTTAGGATGGTGAAGAGTAAACCTAGAGTTGATGTGAACAACGTGAAACACTGTTTATTCAAAGAAAAGAGATCAGATAATGTAGCCTTTCTAATCCTGCTGTCAATAGCATCGCAAGATCCACTGACTGAAAGCTAAAGTGAGACAGGTTGAATCTCAAGGGAAAATTTCTTAGGGAAAGTATAAATAAGTATCAAAACTGGTTACCAGAAGAGGTGATAGACTTGCCTGGATCTGAAGACTTTAAAACATGTATTTTAATACTGCTTCTAGAAGAGATGTTATGGTCTAGACAGCTGGGAAAGAAGAAAGGAAGTGATCCAAGTGTTGCAGGAGAATCCTCCTGACCTTAACTCTCCCAAAGTGGACCAAATTTACTGATCAGGACCATGTCCTGATTTTGTATTTCTCTATTTGCAGCACGAGTAAAGTCAAATCTCACTGCACAGCTTCGGATACTCTGTGGAGGGAAGCAGGAAAGATTTTTCCATCTATGCATGCTTGACCAGGCACACTGTAGCTTTCCCTTAGCTGATTATTTCTTGCTAGTCTGAGGCATCAGAGCAGCTGCAGCTGGAGCTGGGGGCACTGTATGGAGAGCCACTGCTGTGCTCTGCAGGAGAGCCCTTCTCCTGCAGAGGAGTCCTCTAGAGGGCTGGCTGGTGAGCATTACTTGGATGCCCAGAAGCATGCAGATCATTTGATGTGATACTGAAAAGGCAATTTCTGAGGGCCTTAGGATATTTTTTTTTCCTGTATCCCTTGCACAATGCATAGCTTGCCTGTTAGAATCATGTGGACATATTTTAATTACTACAATTCTCATCCCTGCAGCTCACTGCCAGGAGCACAGTTTAATATCCTGAGAAAAGCAACTCCTCAATCCGCCTGGACTTTGGGCTTAATATAAGGAACCTTAACTGCGTGTCTGAGTACAAGATGATTTACCACGATATTTATTGTATCATTTTTTCTTTAGTGCTCTTGATCACAAAAAAAATGCTCAATTTACTATACAGACAATATGAAAAACGGCTAACAGACCGGGCTATTTGAATAGAATCACTGTTTCACAATTCAACTTATCCACCTCCTTATGGGTAATTTATTTGTCCTCTGTATTAACAAAGTGGGTGGGAAGAGCAAAGAGCTGTTACACAGATCTGATACACCATTCATACAAGCCCAGGAAGTATAACTGCTTCTGTGGGCTGACAGTCCCTTTTCTCTCCTAAGCCATACTCACAGTCCAGAGTCTGAAAAACCCTGTGACCTTTCTGATCTACCTCCAGGATTGTTCACACTGTCTGGCTTTATGCATGCTAGAAAGTTGAGTCTTTGTAATCATGTATATCCACCATGATTAACTCCTGTCTGCCCATATAAAATCATCTCACAATAATTACCCTCTGTGTGTGCACATGTGTATGTTTGTGCCTGTGCCTACATGTGTCCATGAGCTTCATGCTCTTGCCTAGGGCATCATCATTCACACCAAGCCAAACACCAGCTCAAAGCTGTCACAGATGGCTTAAGTGCAACCAGAAACTGGCAGTACCAATCAAAGCTCCTATTTTTATTTTTTATTCAGGATCTCAGTGCCTCTTTTACACTCCCTTCCCAGAGTCATTGTGCTGTTGTGATGGGAGTTCTTGGGACTGGTGCTGTTCAACATCTTTGTCACCTATGTGGACAGTGGGATTGAGGGCACCCTCAGCAAGCCCACAGACAGCATCAGGCTGTGAGGTGCAGTCAGGATGCTGGAGGGAAGGGATGCCATCCTGAGGGGCCTGGACAGGCTAGAAACATGGGCCCAAGAGAATATTATTAAGATCAACAAAGCCAAGTGCAAGGTTCTGCACTTGGGTTGAGGCAATCCTAAGCACAAATACAGGCTGGGCAGAGAATGGATTGAGAGCAATCCTGAGGAGAACTGGGATGCTGGAGGATGAGAAGCTCAACATGACCCAGCAGCATTATGCACTTGCAGCCCAGAAAGCCAATTATACCCTGGACTGCATCAAGAGAGGCATGGCCAGCTGGGTGAGAGAGGTGATTCTCCCCCTCTACTCCACTCTGGTGAAACCCTACCTGCAGTATTACATAAAGTTCTGGAGCCCTCAGCACAGGAAAGACATGGACCTGTTCAAGTGGGTCAAGAGGAGAGACTTGAAGATGATCAGCACCTCTTCTATAAGGACAGGCTGAGAGAGTTGGGGTTGGTCAATCCAGGGAAGAAAAAGCTCCAGGGAGACCATAGAGGCCCTTCCAATATCTATAAGAAAGCCTCATCTCTGAAAGTGTTCAAGGCCAGGTTGGATGAGGGGGTCTCTGAGCACCCTGGTCTAGCGGAAGGTGCCCCTGCCCACTGCACGGGGGTTGGAACTACAGGATCTCCAGAGTCCCTTCCAACCCAAACCATTCTGGGATTCTATGATTATTCTGTGTCATCATTTCCCTTGTGACTGACTGGCAACATTTCCCTGAAGTGCAGCGGCATCAGGAATGCTCTCACTTGTGGAGACCCCAGAGCGCCGCCTTTGCAAGGCTGACACTTCCAGGGTGTGGAAGAACAGGCTGCACTCATCACTGTCACAGTACAGGGACCAAAAAGAAAACATGAAAAGATGAGCAGCTTTTCAGGGAATCTTGGCTCAGAAGATGCAGATCCTGTTTCAATAAAAAATTAAACTGGGAGATTAATTTCAATGTGTGGGTGATGGCAAAGATAAACTAGAATGCTAAAGAACTTAAGTATTCAGGATCACCTCCACCATCAAAAGACACTGTATTTTTTCATTCCTAAAATACAGTAGTAGATATGAGAAGCAAAACCCAGAAGTCACAAGTGAAGTTTGATTCTTATTTCTGTATTTGGAGGCCCTTCACTCGGGCTTTTCACACAGGACAGATTTTCTCCTGCAAGCACAGAAAGAACCCCAAGTGTTTTTCCCTTTTCAAGTCTTTGAGCACTTCTAATGGATTCTTGCTGAGATGCTCAAAGGCTCTCTCCAGTCCCACTGCTCTAGGCAACTTTAAAGCACCCCTTTTTATGTGTGCCCACGATCTACTAAACTTTACTCTTTCATTCTCTTTATTGATATTCATGCCCTTAATATCTCCACCTGTTTGTTCCTTCTGGAGACTGAGCCCAGATCTCCCACAGACCAGCATGATTTAGTTCTCTGAGAAGGAGAACAAGAACACACTTACCAGGAAATAACCTCAAAGACTAAAAGAACACTCTATTACCCAAATATTGCCAAACAGATCACATCGGGGGGGAAAAAACAAACAAACAAAAAAAAAAGCCCCAAAACAAACACCCACACCCCTATCCCGTCAAAACAGGAAATTTATAGCATCCCAATGCTTTGAGACAGCACTAGGAAGTAGACAGTCAGATGGTTTTCTTAAGTCAGGTTGGAGAGCAGAAGCTGTGTTTTGCATAGGCAGGTACAACACCAAAAGCTCATTTCATCCACATCCCCAGTTTCACTAAAGAGTTTTACCTCCATTCTAACAAAACATTAAAATTAAGTTAGGGAGAAAACTTGTTCTACCCCACTTGTATCTCTCCTTTCCAAAGAAAAGTTGCACCATCACAGATGATTACTGGCACTTCCCCAAAGACCGACATCTCTGGGGTTTGGTTCTCTGACACCTAGCATGCTGCAGAACAGCCATGAGAATCTAGCTCAGCTTTGTTGTACAGAAATGGTTATTGAGTTGTGAGACAATCCATCAGCTAAAGATAAGCAAGAAAAAAAATGCAGACAGAAATTAAACTATTCAAATGGTTTCAGTCAGTGGTTCAAGACAAAAACAGTGACAAAAGAAGCTATAAAGCCCTAAGAAAAAAAAATGGAGAATTAGAAGACAACCATTTAGCACACTAAGTCTGAGCAGTAGAGGAAAGCCCTTTCCCAGCTGACTGATGCCAATTTGCCAATTAACCCACCACCCCTTAAGTCTCTGCATCTGCAATAGAGGACACATTAATAGAATAGTAGCACTTTAATCCTAGTTGACTACTACATGCATTAGGCAATAAATTGTCACCGTGTACCCTTACATTGCATGTGTGATGCTTGCCCAGTCTCTGCACACAGAGATGCCCAAACACAAGTAACCCACCAGAGGGAAGGGGTACCCAGAGCTTCTCAGTCTGCAGGAGCCATCTGTGAGCACATTAAAACCATAAACATCACAACCAGACCCTTCCACGGGGCTGCAAAGCACAACCAGAGAACTACACTCCTGATTTTGTTCAGGACTTAATAACACAGAGGCAGGCAACGTGCTGATAGAGATACCTGGGAGCAAGTGCATGAGTTCATTCTATGGCTTTGAACAGCATGCCAACAAACCTGCTGCTTCCGAATCTTTCTCTGGATATCCAATATGTCTCTGAAAAATTATATCCCAAAAGCACAGTAAAAGGAGCTCAAGAGAAATAAATAGACTGAGTGACAGTGTTGCTGCTGCTGCTGCCACTTCTGCTGCTTAGTCTGACTGGTGACATGAAAAAGCACAAGCAGATGACAGCTGCTTTAGAGCCAAGACCATCAGATCAGCTCTCTCTTTTCCACAAAGCAGTAAAACATCTAAATTTCTGTGCCCCAGAATGGGCACCTGAGAGAGCACTCCCTAAATCCTCGACCAGTAACCTGTGCTAGGCACCTCTTTAGGTCATTACTGACAAAGGTAATCTGTATCCAGTAGGATCAGATTATGAGCAATATCAGCAATACTCATTGAGCCACTTCAACATGACTGCCCAGTTGTCTTCTTTACAGCACTGACGCATTTTCATTTCCCTTGTATGATAAGAGCTTAAAAATTTAAATGAATGTAAACCTCATGCACCTGCTTCTGCTACCAGAATATGGACAAAGTACAAGCCAACTTATTCTGGTTTTTCACCTGTGTGTTGAAAGAAGAGTAGAAAAAATGTAATAGGCAGGTATTAAAAAACAGAGTTGATAAAAGGGAGCCAGAGCAGACAATGTGAGCAGATTTAAATTACAACCCATAATGATGTCCTGTGACACTACCAGGACTTCAACACAAGGTGAAATGGGGTTTAGATGAAACTCTATTGTGATTCTGAAGAAATCATAGAATACAGCAACGCTACCTTTAGAACTGACTGAAGAAGGAGGAAAATAATGAAATGGAAATTATTTCCTCCACTTTTTCTCCTGTGCTGAAAATCTGTACTGAAATTGCAGGTGCATCCTCTCTCATCTGGGTAGGCAGAGTGAGGGATCTTTAGCACTCACTCTCAGTGGACTTTATTCTCTTTCACATCACATTCTGCCAGTGTGATGCTCACAGGGACTGAATATGTCAAAGCCATTAGGAAAAGCAGAAGAAAATGCTGCACTTCCTAAATATCAGTAAATAATTCTGGGTATGAACAAAAATGTTCCCATTACTGGGGTGTTCATGTCCATGCCCAAGGATAGAATAGTGCTATGTATCCCTGAATCCCTAACAGTGCACCATATCTCTTACCTCAGGAAAGAGAAATGGTGAGTTTCTCTTGGTCTCAAGTACCCCCTCCTCTATGATTACATTTTTTGGTAAGGAAAGAAAGATTGAACCTTCTAATATACTTGTTACACAAAGTAAACAATTATACTGTACAATAAATAAATACTGTGAATTAAAACTAGTCTCTTTTGGGATGGAAGTCACCTCTATGTCCTCTCCTATATCCTGTTGTTTACTGAGCCTTTGCTCCTTTCTGTCTTCTCTCTCCTAGATAAACAAGACTCAACGGCCCTGCCCCTCAAGTTCAGACCTTAACAATTACCTGTCTCACTTCAGGTATCTCCTTCCACCAAAATTAACCATGCTGTTTTGTCACTTTTCTTTCCTTTTCAAGACCAAAGCCCAGCTTCCCCTGGTTTCCACTGCTGATGTTCTAGTTCCAATGCAATTACAATCCAAAGAGAATGATGACCAGGGAGATATGGAAAACCCATTATGTTGGGAGACCAAGACCTCAGAAAGCAAGCAGAAGGAAAGGTCTGAGCTCCCTCAAGTGCTTTCAGATGGGCAACCAGAAGACTAAAAACTGGGGTTAGGGACAAGACATGGAAGACAAGAGATTACATCAGGTCTATATTGCTGTTTCAAGGTAATGGAAACATTTATTTTTAAATTTTTAGTTCTGCCTCCATTTGATAGTATGTCATATACAGTCATTAAGACCTGAGTGGATTTTTATAGCTGCTATTAGAACTGAATTTTATCTTCCTCCAAAAAGACTTAATAAATTAAATTTCAAAGGCAGAAATAATCACTGAATGCCACGCACATTCCCCCATTTTCACTGTGAAATAAATTCATCAACAAGAAAGTTTTTACATGATAATCAATATCCATCAAATTCTGAATTTCAGCTTCAAGTCAAAGGCTAATAATCCTTGAATTAGTGACACACAGCAACACATCTCTGTTCTCCCTGAGCCCCAGGGCCTAAGCATTTACATGAATCACTAATACACTGAATTGCTGATCCAGATCAACAAAGCTTTCAAATGCACTGTATTGTTGATAGCCTGTATAAAACACACCCATAGCTCAGAAATGCTGATCCACACTAATGCATTTATTTCCAGTATTTGCTATATAGTCTAATAAAAATATTAATGCACTGAAAGTGCTGATGTAGCCCCATCAAAGCAAGATTTCCTCACTGTAGAAGCATCTGGGTTTTCTCCCCCATGAGTAATATTTACTTTCAGTAAGTATTAGGCTGGAGCAAACCAAGGAGGAGAAAATATTAAGCTGTTCTGTCCTCATCAGTCAGGAAAGGTCATGGTGGTTCAGAAATGATGACATATTTCTTGCCAAAGAGGCAGGGTGAGAGAAACAGAATAAAGTATCCTGGCAGATGAAGGAGAGGAGGGACAAATGTTGAGGTAATTATGTTCTAGGATAGAATCAATTTTATTCTGCTTTAATTTGGTTGCATGTATCAAGCTGTAGGCTCTACAGGTCCAGAATTTAGTGATATCCCTGGTGAATCTGGAAAGACCTTGGTGATTTGAGAACTACTACCACTGTCTCCATGTAGTGGTTTAGTTCGCCATCTTCACACGGCACCAATTTAATGTAGTGGGTTGAGCACTCGGGCTGAACACCAGTGCACCCACTAAACTTATTTACTCATTTTCTGCTGTGAGATAAAGATTAGGAGAAAAGCAAAGCAGGTCCAAAGCTTTTAAAAGTATAAAGACAGTTTTATTAACAGAACTAAAAGAAAAATAATAAGAATCAGAATCAACTTTCAGAACGTTTCTCCCCCCCCTCCACCTCATCTCTCTCCCACCAACAACGTAAAGAGACAAAACTTGGGACTTTCAGTCAGTTTACCACCTCTGAAATAGTCTTTCATCAATTCACATAGGGAGAGGAGCCTCTCCTGCCACGCCATGGAGACTAATTCACAAGAAAACAGTTCTCTCATGGTTTCATATCACAGCGAATCAGCCGCTCAGAAAGGAAATCTGTTTGCAGTGTGAAAGTCCCTTCCCTCGACATACGGTTCTTCCCGCAGCTGTTTTCGAGGGCTCATCTCTGTCTACTGGGGTATTATTTTAAGGATGAGCTGTTCTAGTAGAAAAGCAAAGGGTTTTCTCTCTCTGGAAGCAAGGTTTCTGCACTTCTCTCCCTGGGGCAAGGGTTCTCTTCTCTCTCTGTTCAAGTTTCTCATAGATTACAGCTACTTCAACATCTACTTGCTTCAGCACTGGTACCTTTGCTCAGGCTGCAGTTAGAACACTGCACCCCCCCAACTGTATTAATGAGTTACAAGGAAGAGTCTAATATATCATAGTCAATCACCATGGCCTTACAAAAGAATTTCAGCTTAAAGCATCTCCTCTTCCTCCTCCCTCAGGGCTTTGGCTCCTTCTTCACTGACCTCAGGGTCTCCATGTTGGTTTCTTCACATGTCCTCACCCTTTCTCTTCTTCTTACTTGAGAGAGGATTGATGTCTGTAAGTTTCATCTGTGCACTGAGAGAGTTGTGATCTCCCTCAAGCCCTGTTGGTCGCATGATCTCTGCTGAGCAGCAGCCAAAGCTGCTGTACTCTTTTCCCAGGGAGAGGGGAGGCAGGGGCTGCAGGATCTCAGCAGCAAGGCCAGGATTCAGCTGTGGCAGGATCTCAGCCTTGCCCGGCCCGGCCAGGCCACACGGGCCCCCTGTTACCTGTTCAGAAGCCAGACACAAGAGAGAGTTTCCTGGGCTTCTCCTTTCTTAAATGTGAATCACAGAGACGTATTCAGCTTCTTAAGTGGCTAAACAGAGTGTCCATCTTAGAACTAGCCAGTTAATTGGATCTCTCAGGCCTGAAGGAAGCTGTTAAAGTCCCTTACAGGGAATAAATCACTTCTCAACCCACGACACTCCAACTGGTGTGACACACACTGGTCCACTCATTCCTCTGTCACAAAAGCTGCACAGATTTGGGACAAAGCTTCTTATCATCTAGAGCACTGTTTTAATCACCAGTGGCGATTAGAGAGAGCCAGGCACAAGATGCTATACTACAAGCATGGCTCTTGTAAGATGGCCTTTTATATAGCAGATATGCAAAGATCTGCTAATCTAATATCACAGATAATAGGAACTGATCAGCTTTTCTAAAGACTGAAACTCTCCTTTTGAAGAATGAACGACTTGAAATAGGCAATTCCATTGTTTCCATTTTCAAAGAAACTGTTTATTCATCACCTTGGAAGGTGAGGTCAAAGCCAAATGCAACTGCTAACATCCTTCAGTTTAATGGCATACTTGCAATCTCTAGACATATATATTCATAAATAAATGGTATTTAATTAAATAAACGTGAGGGTTAATCTAAGCAAGTAAATTGCTTGTATAAAGTGTCATTAAAGTAACCAAAACTGGACAAACTGAGACAGTAATTTATAAACACATACTCTAACCAAGATCTGTACTAAAAAATCCACCTATCACTAGAGCACACCAGCTACACCAGCTTTACAGAACACGGAATAAAAACTGACCTAATAACTACCAACATGTTCTAATATCCCAGGACAGCTCCTTATACTTAACTAAATTTAGTGAGTTACTACCAATTTATTACTCCACCTTTTAATCGACAGATGTTTTTGTTGCTATCACTCTACACACGTGCTATTTGCAACATCACTTTTCAGGAAATGTCTGTACCTGCCAATCAAGGACAAAACTCTCTCGTGAAGAGCAAAAAAAAAAATAGTCCTGCACAGAATTGATGTGTTACTCTTAGGAAAAGCTCTGAAAGGCTGAGGTGAAAAAAACATGTGGCAGAGTAAACACTAAGGCCACCACAGTAGGCACATCTTATGGACAATCTGTCCTTCTGTGAATCCATTCCTGTCTGTGGAACAAAATTAAATTTGACTTTACTTGACAGTGCTGCATTGATGCTTCGGAGTAACATAGTTCAAAATTAAGTATCTTTATAGGTATTTCATACAGGTTCTTTTTCTATGTGGGTTTTCATTAAACAGATAAAGTGGGGGGCAGATCTGTAATTACTATAAACAAGAGTATTTTACTCAGCTGAATTTAATGTATTTACTACTGAAACTGATTTATTAACCTTAAAATTTGTTTCAATAACTGGTTAAAGGCTGGCAGGATGAAACTATATTGTTATTTTACTTTTCTAATGTGTTCCACAAAATGTTAAAAACACAACTACATCATCAGAGATGGGTAGAAGAAAACTTTAATGTCACTCTTTATTCTTCAGTAACAATGCCACTGAGAGATTCACGGGACTCTGTTGGAAAGACAGGAATGAAAATGGACTGTCTTCCTAAAGTATACTCATCATTAATAATTTCTCCTTCTGAATGCTCCCACAAGCACAACTCCTCACTTACACTCCAGTAGTTCCCTTCAAAGGAAAGCCTTAGAGTATTTTATAAAAAAAGTAAATTTTGTAGCTCACATATGAGAATCAGTAATGATATGATAAAAAAACCCCAAAACAACTGAACTAAGAATCCTAAGCTAAAAATAAGCATTGTCACTCTGCAAACTGGAAGAACTATCAGATTACAGTGAATGGTAAAGCTGAAGAATTCAAGCAGAAAAGACACAGAGGAGAATCTCTACAAAAGAAACACACTGCAATGAAGAAACCAGGAAGTAGAACAAATATATGTAAGGATGATGGAAACATGAAATTATTTCTGAATAGTTGTGACTGTCCTCTAACTCTGAGCTTCTTTATCTAATAATATCTGTTGATTTCACTGTGAATTGTGTACTCTGGTCAGGAAGCTACTTTTTAATTTCAGACTGACTGCTTACGTCCTCTGCAAGACCTCTGCTCTGCTGGGCAAATAAATGTCTTGGGGAATAAAGAACCCATTAAGGTCAAAATGATAGTTTCCTGTAAAAGGCCAGTGTTCCATTTAGCCTTACACACTTAGAAAGGTATACAGTAGCATGAGTAATAACTTTAACTAAATAAAATTTGCCCTGTCAAGTTGATTTCTGACAGACAATTTCAGTAGCAGCAAGCTGATGCTGAAATGCTTTTAAAGGGTACCCTGCACAGGACAGGACTGTTCCTAGGACCAAAGGATAAACCCTTAAAATCCCAGAGACTTTGCTATACCAGGAGCATGCCTCTAGCTAGGCTGTTTTGGAAAATTTCAGACTTGACAGTTCAGGCATTTCCCAGAAGCAAGTGAGAGAAACTTAGATTGTTTTGCTCATGTTTAAAAATCAAACAAAAAAAAGTCTTTTCTTTAAGAAGCTTTACACATACAGTGTGGAAGTGCAACTTGGCAAGGAAAAATAACAACTCACAAGCCATCAGACGAACTGGAGCCAAGTGCTCCTTAGCAAAGTTATTGAAGTTTGCTGCAGCTGAGTTTGCTGAAAACTCTACTTCCCCTGAGCAGTCAAGGCTGCATGAGGGCAGCCAAGGTTTTCCTACAAATGCAGATTCCTCTCTCAGCCTCAGCATCACATGCACATAAACAGTTGCTTGTTTCTCCTCAGGCTCTGGCTGGGTGGTAAAAATGGCACAGGAAGGTGGTCAGCACAGAAAGCAGAGAAATATCCAAATTTATGAAGATAAGCAAACTTTTATATATGCTAAAAAAAAGCTATGGACCTCCAAAGCATGAAATGGAATCTAAAATTTGAATCTCAGCATTTCAGAAATAACCTTCCTGTTAGTAAATAGCTTTGCAACGTATTAAGAGATGTGTGTCTTATTCCTATTTCCATTAAAAACCCCAAGTTACTGATACTTCAGTTACACCATTAACAAAATTGGTAGAAAATCGATGAATGTGAAGCATCTTCCTCAGTAAGACAGGATAAGACTGCCACTATTAGAAGATGTAAGTACTAAGTCTTTACCATAAGTCATTTAACACAGAAAATGTCAAGTTACCCCAGTTCTGGTGTTTCCTAATTTTAAAGCACTTTGCAATTTTATTAAGATCCCTTTGGGGGTTTTTTTGGCACATAAACAGACACTGAGACTGACCGTATTTATGCACAGTTCTATGCCAGTATGAAAGCATCCTGTTTGCCTTTATTCTGAGACAGGAATATTCACCAAAAATAAATTGTGTCATTCCAGTCCAAAGGGCGGGAAATGAACCAGCTAGAGAAGCAAACTAATCTAGTCAAAGCAAAACTATGTGGCTCAGAGTTTTTATTCAAGTATTTCTAACATGAGAAAACTGGCTACTCTGACTTATCTCCAGCTCATCTGCTGGAGATTCCTTAAGCATGCCAGCCACATGTACTCAAGCATTTACCATTTTTACACCAAAGGCAACATGAAAGATGCAACTTCTGAAAGCTTTAAGAGCAGGAGGTGTGAAACAATAACAATGTCACATCCTGAAATTGCTGTTTATGCATTACTTAAAAATTTTTTTTTAAAAATCAACTCACTAACTTGTAGAGAGGCTTCAAGTCCCCTCTACCTCACACTCACTCTTAGGACAGTTTTTAGCAGTTTTAAGTACTGTTATGGTTACATGTGTATATAAACACCTGCTATACACTGACAATTCAGCACTTGAATGTATCTAGGCAGATGCTGACTAATATTTTATAACGTAGACATTGCTTATTTTGAAACAGAGGCTGGGTTAAATGTTCCTATGTATCCTTTGCACTCAAAGAAGCACACTTTAACAAAGATCTCCCAAACAGAGCACATAATATTCAGAGGAATATAAATTATTAAAGTGGCTCAGTTACAAAAATGCTTTTGAAAACACCTAGTATGCCTAAGTCTATATTTTCTTGTCTCTGCACTTGTATATAAATACAGCTGACTTCATTTTCAAATGGAATCAACATCTAAAACATCCCAGCAAACCCAGTGGTTTTACAGTAGGTTTTGGGTTTTTTGGGTTTTTTTTTTACTATGCAAATACACCTACAGTTGACTAATGGCCAAACTTCTGAAAAGAAACATTTCTTGCTGTTGAAAGACAGAAAAGATTCTACTTTTTGGTGGTTTTTGGTTTTTTTGGTTTTTTTTTTTTTTTGTGTTAACAAAGAAAATTTGGAAACTGAAGCCATTATGGTTTGATCCAGGGAGCTTGAGATCACGGCTGGAACCATGGAGATGCCTGAGCTTAGGGAGAAAGGCAGTAAAGCAGCCACTGCCAGTCCTTTTAGGCCGTTGGTTGACGGGGTACGGACAAACTCCATCCTTCCCACAAAGAGTCCTCTATCCTGAAATCTGGGTATCTATAAGCATGGAAAACACCTTGTGACTCCTTCTTCCCCCACAGATAAAGTGAGCTTAAAGAGCAGTCAGACAGCAGTCCTTTGCCATAAACAGTGGCCACCAGAAAGGACAAGGATCTTCACTGTATCCTCAAGAAGACCATAACTACTGCCCTACACTTACAGCAATTTTGGTAAAAGCAAAACTATATTCCAGAAGTCAAATCAAACTGTACTCTAGACAGTTTTATGCTAAGATAACAAATTTGTTCACAGAAGAAGGATTCTTGAAATAACTAATGAGGAAACCCAGAGCTGTAAGACAAATCTAGACCAAACTCAGTGGTCCTCTCCTGATCTCTTCCTCCCTTCATACAACAGATTTATTAAGGCATGGCCCAGCAGTCCAGGTCAATTACTGGGAAAAGGCCGGGGCACCATGTATCAATTGAACAACTTTCTACCTCATTAAAGGTGAAAATAAAAGGGATTTGAGCAACAGCAGCTTCTTGTGCACTTGCTGATGGGATTTGTGATTTGCTATTGATTGTTCAAACAGAGGCACTTAGTTCTCTTTACTTTACAGAAATGACATTTTGTCATTAAAATAAGTGACACAAAATCCAAACCAACAAACCTCGAGTCATAGTTGAGGTTTTGCGAAATATGTAGTTACCTGGTTTTAAAACTCCTCCCTTCCTGACTACTACTTTTATGGGGCTTTCCTTAGCAATTTTTATTGATAGTTAAAAATTAGGCAGAGCACAAGGCTCAAGTGACTTCCAAGCTGGAAGATACTCTAGCCCTTTAAAGACAACTAAATTTACTGAATTTCTAAAAGCAGTGTTCTAGTATCTTAATTCCTGAACTGCCCCAACTGGGGATGTACGATAATGAATATGAAATATAACCCCATGAACTCAATTCCTTAAGTTAGAGCCCATATGCTGAAATAAACAAATATGAAGGGGGAAACACACATGCTAGAAAAAATCAGAGGTAATCCCAAAGCAGATATAAGCAAGTAAGTCAGAATTTGAGGGAGAAAAGGAGAAAGATCTAAAAACTTGTTTCCTTGGCCAGATGCACTGGGCCTTACAGATCTTTCTCGCTGGCTCTGGTGCACAATGGCTCCAACAAAGTCTTCTCTGAAAAATATAAATAACTTGATTATCTTCATGATGTCAGTTTCCATAAACTGAAGCTATTTTCTTTTAGAGCAGTCTCCTTCAATACAGGACCTGCATATTCCTTAAGTGAGGAAAACAGCAGAACACAGCATGATACCATCAGTCCCATATTGCATGTCTAGCCCACTAGCCAAACCAGTACCTGTGAATCCTTGAAAACCTCTACAAGCAAGACCTCACTCTGCTCCTCACTCAAACATCTTGAGGCATTTTTAATTTGCATTTATTTTTAGCTTCCTGTTAATTAATTTAAAATAATACTTTTGTTCTGTTTGTATTCAATTAATTAGATTTCAAAGTTTCTGGCACAAAACAGCATGCTGAAATAGGAGCTTAGTAACAGATAAAATACTGCTCTTTCAGGCATTGCTTTGTCACAAACCTAACAAACGAAGACAAATTCAAACTACATCTCAATTTTGTTTTTTAATGGCTAAGATAATTGCAATCTTAAAAAAAACCACAGTATGAAAGGCAACCACTGAGCAGAAATATGCCTGGCTCAACAGGACCCATCAGCTATCTTGGGCAGAAACAGGAAGCTTCCTTGAAACCCTTGGCACTCTCAGAAACCCTGAACACATTTTTTTGGCTTGGCTTCCTCTGTCACTATACAGCTAATTGTAAAAAGAGGTCAAATTATTTTTTTGGGATTTCAAGTTCAGAGCAAAAGCTAGTATATGTCATTAATCAAGTAAATTGCCAGTGCCTTGTTCTGCAAAGTAAATTACTTAAGTTATCTCTTTTTCTGTAGGTCTGATTAAGGACAGAGAAGACAAATGAGTTTTCAGCATTAAAGAATTGGAAAAATGTATTCTTCATAATTCATGTATGGCACTAGGAGGGTGGGTTGGACGCTTGGTTGCTCTTTAAAAGGTCATGCATAGAAGGGCATGCACCCAATCTGGTCCCCTAAAAGCTATTCTAATTCTGAAGTTCAGTCTACAGTAAATGTAGCTCACACAGTACACAATTACCTGAATATCTACAAATAAAACCACCAACCAAAACCCACAAAAGGGCATTAATTCACACCCTTCACACCATAGCACAGACTCAGCAAAATGCCTTTGCAATCGGCAGAGATTTCCAAGGTGGATGAAGAGAACCCAGTGTCCAGGTGTTACTGATGTTCTATAAGAGCTGCACACTTTTCATTTTCATGAGATTAGCTGGCAGTGCTGGATCTAAAACAACAGCCTACAAAAAAACCACATTGTCTCCCATGCAAAGTAGCTAAAATACTAGGATAACTGAAGCGTGGAAATTTTCTCACTTAATCTTTACACTAAACCATGTCTCTTGACCATGGACATATTTTACTTTTGACTAGACATACCTAACAGCAGATAAGAGCAAATTTCAAATCTCCAAACATACTTTGATTTACTATCAATTTATTCTAAACTGGCTGCTGGAGGCTCCTCACTTTGAGTGATCCAGACTATGGATGAAAGCCACTCAGTCTTATCATACTTTAATCAACATTTACACATTTTCAGATCTAACTCAGAATCACAGAACCCGCTCAACCTTCTCCCAGTATGAAATCCAGAGGATACCTGTACATAGCAACTTATTCAAATATTTAACACAGGCCCACCATTTCATAAAAAGATAATTCCTCTTCTTCATCTGGAACTGGAAACACAAAATGTAAATCTGCTTGCTAAAACAGCTCAACAAAATAGGTAACAACCCAATTTGCACCCAAAGAGTTAATGGGATTTGAAGAGTTTACTGTACATTCAAGCACAAAGAAGCTGGGGTAAGAAAAGACCTCCTTCCCCTCGTGTCAGAGCTCATTAAAGAAATACATCTGTGAGAGCAACAGTCCCTCTCACCAGGGGCTGGGTCTGGAAGGGTCTTTCGTGCCCCCTAAGAGTAATGGAATAGTGCACTTTCCCCAAAACAGCCGAGGTCTCTCCAACATTAGCCAGGAGCACATGCTGAGCAGTGTATGAGCTGTCCCTACCCTGAACAGCAATGAAGTCAACATGCTGACAGTAAAAAGTCCAGGCATCATTTTCTTGTATTACTTTATCTTTCATGGCAGCCTGCTTGCTCTCTTCTCTCAATTCCTTTGCCTATTGCTACCTCCTCTCCCATATAGAGGAAGTACATCATTAAAATATCAGGGCACAGGCCCCCTGACCATTCCCCCCTCTTTGTTTTCATATCTGTCCCATCTCAGGACCAGGCACACTGTCTTGTCTCAGCAGAAAATTAACTCTATCAACAGCATCTGACACAAGAGGATAAAGCCACTGATGGGAATTTTACTTGCTATCTACACTTATAGTGTTGGAGAGAATAACTAAGGCCATCATAAATATATGACCCTTATTGTTCCTAATGGGTGTCTTACAGTGAGCAAAACGAACCACATCTAAGTAAAAAGCAGCTTCATAGGCTGAGATATTACAAAATGGGTCTTAATATATATCAGCTTGCAAACCTCTTTGGGTAGAAATAAACACCTACTCTGCAAGCCCACATTTGCTAACCTTTGTAGCTGGATTTGACACTATCGGCACATCTCCAGGTACTAACACCATAAAAATAAGTAATTACAGTAATAATACAGAGGTTTTTTGAACAGCAGGAAAGGAATAAGCTGAGATAGATACACAGGAAAAGTGCTAGAAAGTTCTGCAGCAAAGACTGAGCCAGCTGCTGACTGCATAAAGAAGAAACCTCTTAAGAGGCCCCATAAGCAAGGCAAAAACCATCAACAGTAAGAGAAAAAGAAGAAATTACTGAAGACAACAGGGAATTAGAGGGAGGGACAGAGGGACACCACATTCACAGGTTTTAAATGCAGTTAATGCTGCCCACAGCTGGTTTACAGAGGCAGACACACCTGAGCTGTGCTTTCCTCTCACAAAAATGTGCTTCAAGGTGCCCGGAATTATCTGTCAGGTACCAGACATGAGATGGATTTTATGGGGCCTTGAAGGGAGGTGGAGAGTGCAGGAGCAAATGAGGTCCTAATGCTGATCATAACAAAAACTGCTGGAGCCAGTCATAATGGGAGAATGGGAGCGTGTCTGAAGTGAAAATGAAGGTGTTAAGGGATGCACCACACTACATCAATGTCAGAGACTGCCTGGTGCCTCTGAGCAACTCAGAAATAGGCATATAGCACAACTGCCCAGGAACAGTTCTTTGTGGTTATGGCAGCTGTCTGCACCCTTTCAAAAATTATAAAGCAAAAGCTTTCATATTAATGAAACACTTCAGTGGCAAGATTGTGGGAAATACAGCCAGAAGACAGAGACACACTTTGTAACAAAGGCATTCTTTTACTTACCAACTTTGTTTCCCATTTTCACTTAATATTAATACATTGGAGGGCACAAAGCTAATGAAAAGCCAGGAGCTGTGGTTAACACAGCACTACCCAAGCCTCAAGTGACTCAGCCCTCTTCAGCAATACAGAAACATGACTAACACTCTCTCCTCTCCCACCACTTGTTTTTAAGTGCCCCATCATCTGTGTTTACACACAGGTCCACAACCATTACCCTTTGGACAGTGGGGTAAGGAAAGATTAAAGAGGCACAATAACACTCTTAAAACATTCTGAGTAAGTAGAATGGCTTTATAAAGGCTTGGGGCAGTGATTATTCCTCACTGGCTAACTTCTGTTTCTGTCTAGACTAGCCTATCATTTTTATTATGCTGAACAGATCAAGGTGGCAAAATCTCACTTGTATCCTGTCTGCCAGGCAATAGAGGACCTGACCTGGCAGATCTGCACCAGAAAGGGCCTCACTGTGCTTCTGAAGAACTCTGAACAACAGCTTTTAAGAGCTGTACTTCTGAGGGAAAACAAGATCTTTGAATCCTTGCAGTTTTGCTTTGCCCCCTCTAGCGAGTGCATGACAAGATAAACTATTGCCAGGAGCCTGTTCTTTCTTTTCTCAGATGGTGTAGTGTACTGGGACAGTAGCCGTAACTTCTTGCAAGGAACTATGTGTTGTGTCCAAATTAGACTATTTTGTCTCATTTGCAGGTATTTATACTTGGGAGGACAGAATAGATAAACATACAGCATTAGTCCTCTGCACTGTGAGGAATAGGTTTTTTCCAAGCATGCACACATGGTGGATCCTGTTACCTAACACACAGTCCTATGGGACACTGGTTCTGAGAAACTTGCCGAGTCCACTTGCCACTTGCTGCTCACTTCGTCACCACAACACCCACCCACCTCACTATGGGACTAGATGCCAAGTAGAAAGGGCACAACCTTATCAATAAGAAATTTTAAGTGCAGCTAAAAAATTATCAGGAATAGGAGTTTTGAAGTTGCAGTGAAGCAGGCAGCACCCTAGCACCCTAAAGATGCATTTCTAACAGCCCTTTCTCATTAAACACAGCACACCACTGCACAGGGCTGGTACATCCAAAGACCTTGAGATTCGGAAGAGAACTGAACTTCAGCATCTTGGGCAGGAGCTGTGGCCATTGAGTCCTTGGGGAAGGCACCACCAGCATCAGGTGGTGTTAGACTTTTTGATAAGGGTACTCACAGAGCCCCTGCCAGATGCAATTTCAGATGTGCCTAGACTATAGATTTTGGTAAGTGTAAGCTATGAAGTAGGTTATTAAGTACAAAATACTTCATTAAGTAGAAAACATTGGTTTTGTGTCTGTGTTTCTAATTCGTGTTTCATCATTACACCAACTTTTTGTTCTGTCCATGAACTGTCCTAATTTTAATAAACTGAGCCCCAAAATTTGCCCAGGTAGCTACACAAGCTGATTAATGACACTGGTATGAGTGGTGGCATCTAAAATCTTAATGAAGTCTGGAAAATTATTACTCTGCTAATTCAAAGGTGAAGAAATAGTTAAATAGGGCTTTTATTCAGAACATTTCCATGCATGAAGATGACTTTAATGCAATTGCCAGGCCTAGTCTTTGTAGTCACCAGAGTTACACTTGTTTATTGTGTCCGAATAAATTTGACACAAGAGTGCTCTCAGGCATTGCCATAAGGTTTATGTATGCTTGGATGGTACAATCTGCATTTCTATATTTTGCAATGTTTAGGTTCATCAATAAAGCTAAAGGGCAGTGAATTAAAAATCAATACAAAGGCAGACTTCTTAAGGCAACACAGAGGGAGTTCATGGAATACAAAATTGCTAGAATTTGTTAAAGATGGGTGCAGGGAGTGAATTTTAAGAAGGACCCAGTATTATCATTGTGCAACTTCACATAAACCAGGTAGTAAAAAAAAAATAAAAATCACACTTTTGGGTATGAACTGACAGATACAAAGGTCATGAAGTAACTCCTCTGCCTTTTCAACCTTAAGTAAATTACTGCACAGTTGATTAGATAAATTACTGAAAGGAGTCGTGGGTCACCTTGATCCATCTCCATCGCTGTTGCAGGCGGTGTGCTAATACGCCACAGGAGGCAATGAGCTAATTCAATATGGCAAAGTCTGCATTAACAGATTATTGTTTCCTATTATTATCCTAACATAAGGAAGCCTGCAAAGCATCCCTCATCCCTCCCAAAACATAGAGAGGGAAGCAGCAGGTTTTTGTCTTGTGAGAGCAGTGACCTTGGACAACCTTCAAAACAAGTTACCCTGTACAAGCATATCTGCACCACAATGGTGGTGGAAAGAAATTACTCAGACTTACACTTTTAAAAGACAGAAAAAACTGGATGAAAAGGAAACTCTCTGCCAATACAAGTAATGACAATGACATTTCATTTCAAATTAAAGCCCTCTTTAATCTCATCTGAAAACTGGTGTCAGCACAACACTCAAAGACAACTTGAAACAAGGAATACTGGACTGCAGTTAGTCAGGGGAAACCTTATCTCAATTACTTATGTCACTATGAAAAGCTGTTAGGGTGATTTTATCCACCATCCCCTGTGTCTGTCGGCCAGTGCCTTGTTTATAGAGAACTCACAGGCAAAACAAAAGAACCTTAAAAAAAAAAAAAGAAGTACAAAGAAAAGAAGTTAAAAAGTTTTAAAGACATCCCCAAATGGTTTTCATTATACATTCATTGGATTGACTACACAAATACCTAAGATAAGCTGCTTAGCAAGGCTAACATGAACTAGATAATACCAGACACCTAATCAGATGGCAGCTGTTCTCTCCACACTTCACACTAACCAATCTCACGGGCACTCACTACTTTAAAACCTTGACCAGTGCAGGTTAGCTCTACCCTCACTATCCCTGCACCTTGTTCAACAGGTTATTTTGGATTTCTTCTGCCTTGGTTTGACAGTTGTAAACCAAAGCATTACTGAATCTTAGTGACCTGTACGTCTTGGAAGGCAATGGCAAACTGACAGCCCTTACAGAATCTCTTTAACAAAATTTCAGTGTCTGACAGGTATATTTGTACAGTCATCAGCAGAGGGAAAACCTCTGGGTTTATTCATTCAGTCAGTGAACAAAACTTCTACAAATACAAATTTTAGGAATACTAGAGCTTGCTAATTAAATATGCAACTTCCCAAACCCAGTATTTCCCACTGAAAACTATTAACTATTATTACTACTGCCATCAAAGGAAATTTCAGATAAAATACCTCAATCAGAGTTCCTTAACCCAAAAGGTGTTTGTAGTTTTATTTTTAGTGTGACCTAACCAAACATGTTTCCTTGAACTTGCATTAAGAAGTTTCTAAGCTGCATTTTCCTAACAGCATGTTGATTTTTGTGAATTGAGGTACGGGCCCACATTTTCTAACACAAACTGAATGGCTCAGAAGATTACATTTCCTATAATGCAATACAGATCTTCCTCTAAGGGATCTGTATGATATATTATAAAAACTGCATAATTTTGAATAATCCCTGGAGATGCAGTCCAGAAAAGCAGGCCAACCCAAAAGGGAGAATGGAAAACACATCATGCATCTTAACTACAATCCTCATCTTGTATGTAGCTGAAATACGAAATAGATTCAAAATTAAATACTGCAGAGCCAAACAATAATAGAAATTAAGCATTTTTTCAACCTGAAAAGTGTTAAAGTATTTAATTTTAATTAAAGAAAAATCAAATAGAGTGTTTTGGAATTCCCACTATGTTAAAATGTCCTATTTCATGTTTTAGTATCAACCTGGAACAAACTCAAATATTGAAATGCAGGCATTCCCACTACGATGGAAACTTCAAATTTTGCCTAGCTATAATCACAGCTAATTCCCTCTTCTAATTTCAAAGGCAAAACTAAGTGGTGTGTAAGGAGAGTAATTTGCCCTTCTCCTATGATTTCTTTTCTTTATAAAAGTCTCAATTTTCTGAAATGTGGGTGCCTCCAGTGAAGTTTGGAGAGCTGCTATTTAGTTGTTCATCTAACTTTCAGTTTTGCAGTGTTTAGTCTCATGTTCTGTAAAGTTTCCAATCCTCAGTAAGTCATGGCTCACCTTGAAATTGCCATCCTGGGTGGCTTTGGAAATGATGGGGCATTTTAATCTCCCCTTGGTAGGTACAGAAAAGGGAGGTGAAAAGGATCAAAGATAACTGATGGCCTCATAGTCCATTCCACAAAACCCATCACAGGGGCACTCCAGGTCCGTTCAGATCCATGTGGATATGCTACCTGTATAACATACAGGAAAACTTTGCAAGCTGAACAGATTTTGCCGTTGTATTGTGTATTTGGCAGAACACAAGGCAAGCTCAGGCTAATGAGTAAGGCCTTGCATCTGCTACCCATCCCATCTTTCCAAGAATTCTCTTGCTAACATCTATAATAACTGCCAGAGCAAAAAGCCAACAAGACCACCCCATCATGACTGGCACAAGCACTAACCCAGCTTTCTTCCTCCATCTATGAGGTGTATGAACTTCAGACATCCTTATTCCTGCATCCCTATCCCACTCACACCAGTGTCAGTATGCCGAGCCAGCCATTGTTGCGCTCTCTTACGTCCAACAGCCCTTTGTAATACTACCCTGTGTTAGAAAGCCCAGCTGTTAATCAGATTATGACCTGAAGTATTTATTGTGCTATGGTTTGCACTTTTGTACATGTTTGCATCATCAGCGGACAGTGCCATTAACAACCTGTCACACACTCAACAGGTTAGGGAGAATTTTTCTTCTGACTGAAGCAGTCTCCCCTTTGGGATTTTAATAGTTGTGTGGCAGGTTCTTCACTGCATGTTTCTGCTGACATGCTGTGTCAGGAAGTACCTCAAGAAATAGTACTGCTCCCCTATTTCCATTTCCTCGTGTATCACGACCTAGCTGTGCCACACTGACCAATGCTCCTTTTGAGAGAAGACACCCAACACAAAATGGTATCACAAGGGGCCATGAGAGGACTGGGGAAGCAACGAACTGAAACTGGACGTAGTCAATTACCAAGAGCCTATAGTGGCTCTTGCTCACCCTACCTTTTTGAAAAGCTGGGAAAAAGCCATGAAAAGGGCTGATAAACACAGGAGCCACTCACCTGCAGGCTACCAATGTAAACCAAATCCTGAGTCTAAAGCAACAGCAAGTCTCTGTTATCCCCTGAAGACTACTTGGTAGTTTTTAAGTAACATGCTGTGTAAATAAGTTATAGTGTATGGAGCATTTACTTACTGCCAAATAAATGCCCATCCAAAAGCAGCACTAATGCAAGGATAAAGCACGTGGGGACCATCACACCATCATGGTCCAACTATACCAAAGCCATCTGGCAGCAGAACAAGGGAAAAAACAACCTCCCTCTGGAAGAGGTAGCATTACTTTAGGAAACTTCGAGGGCTGCTAAAATTTCCCCTTTGTTTCTTTTTACAAGTCAGACTTAAAGCACCTCCTGTGTGACTTCTTTCTCATAGGACTTCTATTTTACAACACCCTTTCTCCTGCATAGGTTTATTCTGATGTATTTGTAGCCCACACTCCTCCCCAGTACACAGTCTTTTCTGACAAACACTTGGAAAAATGCATCTCCTGAAAACATCTGTGCTGTTGTTGTGTACCAGGCAGTAGAGGTAAACAACATGACAGCCACAAAGGGAGGCTTTCAGCAATGAGCTCTTTTGATGCTGCAACAGCGACACTGATTGCTGACAGGTACCTGAGGCAACACCTGAACACAACAGCTATCTCCCATACCTGGAGATCACTGAAAGGTCACAGCTCAGGAATACAAATATACATATGCACCCACAGACAGGAACTCCTGCCAAGCTTCATTCTCACCTGTTTCTCAAGTATGACATTTATTGAGCAGAGCAAAGGTGATTTCCGGTGTTCCCACTGAGGCAGGGGGCTGGGCAGGGCCATCAGGGCCTCCTGGTGCCCTGTGCCCACCAAAATGCCTTGTGTGCAGGTGAAGCAGCTTTGTTCTGAAAGATACATACAGCATGTGACAGGAAATTATCTCAAAAGCTTCCCTCTATGTTTTGCACACAGGTTGAGAGTGGCCCATTTAGAGGAGGCAAGAAGTGAAACAGCAGGACCATAACTGAAGTTATAGGATTAGAGGCTCACTAATTCTCCTTAGTGCCTTCAGCCAGGTCAGAACAAACTTGATTGCTTCTCTAAAAACAGTATGACATTTGCAGGGCACCAGGCTTCATCCAGCACTTGCTGTGGCCCCTCAAGGAGCCCTCACTGTGCCTCATGCTCCTGCCAGGTGATCCCCACAAGACCTCTGCCAGTCTCCACTGGCAACCTCTGAAGAACAACATAATTTTTACCTTGCCTTCATTTGAGGCAGACCCATTTCAGAGAGCATTGTCCCCTCCAAATACTTAGTAAGAAGAAGTCTGCAATAATGAATTGCTGGCAATGCAGATTTTTTTGCATTCATACTTCTAATCAGGTTTCCAAACAGAGTGTTAAACCCCTGCTGGCAAAAGAACGCCCCCTCAAAATCCTTTCACAGCCCTTGCTTTCTAACCTTTCCTCCCCTTTCTAACCATCAGGATTACACACAAAATTTATGACCATAATTACCCTATCTCTTAAGAGAGTAGCTGCCTGTGAAAACCACAGTACGCCAACTGATTCTATATTTCACATTAATAAGTCTCATAAATAAACCTGACTTAATTTACAGTAGCTGCTTTCTCAGAAATACAAAACTTGCATTCCAGTTTACAATTCCTTGCTGGCTGTTTTAAACATTGTTTTTTCACACTAGTACACATATTTTATAACTACTGCTGCTTTATAATGTAAAAAGAAAAAAAGGTAGACAATAGGCTTGATCTCCCCCAGTTCAGTAGTAATAAGAGTAGAAAGAAATGTAAAGTAACAGCAGTGAATACACAATTTCTTGGAAAATTACTCCAGCTCCCATTATGCTTTGAAAGACATATTAAAAAAAGTCTTAGATGCTTCACTATTACTCATGCTATAATGTGCTACACAAGAGTAATTTCTAATATTGTCTATCTTGTAAAAAACTAGCTGTGGTGACAATAATAGTACTTTGTGGTTAAAAAGAACTGGCCTGGGGACTCAGAAAATTAAAACTAGGGCTTAATATTTGATTGCTATGTATTTCCTGTGCTTTGTTGGATATAGAATTTCACTCATCACTCTAATTATTTATCTTCTACCTAATTCCTCTTTCATCCTTACTGAACAGCCATATAGCTGCATACATATGAATGCTAACCAAACTTGCTCTTTGCCTACCTTCACCAAAGACCTCACCTACAAAATGAAAATGCAGGGAAATGTGTTCAGATCATGTTCCCAGTGCTGGCTCACTCAGGTCAAAATGCACAAGCACAACCTCTTGGAATTGCTGAGACCTCACGTGGGACACAGCCTCTGTCTGGCAACCTGCTTGGCACATCAGTGTTTCCACAGCAGCTCCAGAGCAACACTGCTTTCATACAGGGGCTGGATTAATGTTCGGCAATTTGGATCATTTCACAAAACCAAGGATTCTCCAACACTAGCTACAACCGAGGAGACATTGGTAAAAAACACCGTTTACAATACACCCATATGCTGAGATGTATGCTGGGTGTGACTTCAACACACATTTGTTTGCAGACCTTGTGGCTTTCCACTGAAATGGGACTTTGCAGAAGAAAAGCAATGGGTACATAGCACAGAACCATCATGTGTGATCCAAACACTAAATCTGTTCTACACCACATAATAATCTATTGATTAATATTAAAACCAGATTTATTTGCACTCTATTCAGTGCATTACCTGCCAAGAATCTTTAAGAGAGAACATTCTGGAGGTGTATTATTACATTTCAGTATTTCATATTTCCTTCTATTTGAAATAATTCTGCAGTGCAGCATTTTATCTCATTTAAACTACTTAGCTTATGCATGTGAGATTTTTTTTTTTCCCCAGAACATTTAAATAACTGTCTGCTATTCAGTCACAGCTCTGGGGCACTACATGCAAATCTTTCTTACTCTAATTGCAGCTAAACTTGAGAAGGCTGGGGTTTGCATGATGTTTTATTCACATTCCCATTGTGTTACTGCATCCAAACACCAATCATTTCAAGTCTAGAAGTACAGATTCAGATTCTGTCTTCGGTACAGATGATGTGACTAACACAAAACAATCTTACAGCAACAAAGTCACATGTAATAAAGTTACTCCAGTGAAAAGAAATCCCCAGATGACATGGGGCTGACATAACACTGTTTGTGTAAAGCTACAAAGTCCACTGTTTCTAATAATTTATAAGACTTGCATCTTATCAGCATTATTAACTGCAATTAGATTATCAAAAACTCAGATTATTATCTGTTTCTCTTACAGTTCTAGCTCCTGGAAACGTGGATAACAGCAGAGGCTCTGCTAACAAAAATTACTCACAGTTGATGGTTTCAAAGAACAGTTAAAAAAAACTTTAGACCTAACAAAGTAAGAACAAAAGCATTCAGATCTCTGTTTAAAGTCTCATCGTATTCTAGCTAGAGACTGGAATGTTCAACTACCCAAATAAGTCGAGCCTTTGCTCATCACCCTAAGTTAAAGAAACTGCAACATAAGCTTGTGACCAGCCTTGGCAAAATGTAGATTCCATCAAGCTGAGAAGTATAGAAGGACTTGAAGTTCCACTTAACTGTATCTTCATGTCTCAACATGCATTGTAAATTCTGAGCTACAGATGGGAACTTAAGAGAACTGTTATTAAAGTTCACATGACTAAAAACATTACTTTATTTTCAGATGAGAACAGATTTTTTTTCAAAATACAGTCTATTTCTAGAGCTCTAAATAAATTGCACTGTGCTGATCTAGTGAGTCACAAAAATCATAACTGATCCATTAGGTTTTATTATCTTAGAATGAGAGAAGTGCAGAAAACAAAGCAATAGAGCAATTTTTTATTGTAGTTTTTTCCAACAGTATCTTAATGACTGCTAGTAATGTAGTCATTCCAAAACCTAAGTGAGTTTAAACAAAATAACTAGTAAAAAGTGTTTAATATAAGCACTTCCATTTGGACCACTGAAGTTCCACCTAAAATTTAAACAAATAAACAGGAGAGCATAGCAATGTGCAACTCTTAGTCTTCTCACTTGCTTCCTTCCCTTCAGACCATCTGCACTTTGCACAGAGACACAGAAGTAGCAACTGGAACAGTTAGGAACATAATGATTTGCTTTGCCAGAGGCAGACATGACATTATCTGGAAGATGCAAAAATCAGGCACTGAGTATAGTCCTGTTCTGTCAAGACAATACCATATTCAAAAACATCTCTGCATGTTACATTTGATGGAGATGAACAGTCCCACTGACTTTCCTGGTAGTTCTCAAAGGTGAACTTCACTGCCAGGTTTTGTTAAATGCAAGACTGAACTCAAATGGAGGCCCAGCACCTCAAAGACCTGATTCTGGTCTCACATCAAGTTGTGTACCACAAGCCATCTCTCTGAAGTTGGTGGGTACAAATCTTTTAGTTAATGAATTAAGCAGTAATACTCCCTTTCACTTTAGATAGATCAAATGCCACTCAATCAACAATAAAAGAAGTAAGGGAGAACAGAAGCAGACTTGAAAAATACAAGCTGTTGGCGAATGAAGTAGCAGACAAACTGGAAATAAGTTTTGAGGTTTCTCCCTAAGTTCTCAAAGTAAAAATATGAAAGATAAATCAGTCATGACTATAAGGTGAAAACTGAAAGAGAAAGGTTAGCCCACCCTTAAAATGATTTAGTATTTTCTTCTGGTAAGTTTGAAGGTAAACATTTCTGAATAAATTACCCTTTTAAGACTTGATTCATGCTTCAGTGCTTTTTTTTGAACATGTACTTAAGTTCTGTTGATAGGAAAACTCATTTATTCACCTGCTAAAGTACTTTTCTAAATTGAGCCCTAAATCAGCATCTATAAAAGGTTTGTTCAAATGAATGGTAATCTTTTTATAGACCTTACTAAGAGCTCTATTAGCCACTAAGTCAAAGGAGACCAAACTAAGCAGTGGAAAAATCCAGGATGCTTCTCCTGGAAGAGTAAGCTCCAAAATCTCTGTACTTAGTAATAATTTTCTTTCATCCTCTAATATTAAATGACAGCAGTAATAATATCCAATATCAAATTATTAAGCACCTAGTCCCGAGCCATCCAATTAGTCTGCTGCGATGTAATTAAAACAAAACCAACATTAACTCAAAAGTGAAATTCACTTCAGTTGAAATGAGCAGAGCAAAGAAAAAAAGTTCATTAGAACTAGATGAAATTCATATCCAGATTGGTGTAAACTCTGGGTAATTAGCTTGAAACAGCCTAGCATTATCCGAGGAGGATATGGATAATTGGGTTCAACATCCCTGAAGATCTGCTATGCTTCTTGAGACAATAAACCATTTGTGCTTTGAAGCTGCTTCCCGTTTTCTCCATCAGCCTTGTCTGACAAGGGCTATTGATCTGACAATTTACTTGTCAAAATTTATTAGTCTAGGCAGGACAAAAGCAACAAGGCATGTGGGTAATCCAAGGGATGAATTTGTCCTAATGACTTCCAGGAATCCCAACCACCGTAGTGGAGATCAAACAAATCTCTGAAACACTTGAGTCTAAACCAGGAATCACACAGTAAAAGAAAATAAGCAGGCCAAGAATTATTGTATTATTTTATGCAAGATGGCTACAGAAAGATGAAACCAGTGTATATAAACACACTGCAAAGTTTCTGGTCACTTCACTTCAGACCCAGATCCTCTGCTTAAAATATCTCTTAATGTTAAAGTTCAGTGTCAGCTAAGGGTTTCCTGCAATTTACTGTCTCCTGACTCCAACCATTACCCTGCCTGGACCAGGTTACAGCTGAAGATGGAACTGACCATGAGGATTTATCATCCTGCTACTGTGTCAAGAAACACGATGTCTCAAAACTGACACAACATTACCCCGACTTGTCTCAACCTCTCTTAATCGAGAGAACAGTTGGTAATTGATTCTAGAAGACTGGACATTTTCTTCTTGAAGGTTTAAGAATATATAGCACCTTCCAATCATCCTTCACATTATCAGTCATGTAGCTGACCCAAAGTGGTAACAAGACAGCCCTGACAACTTCCCCATTATACCTGAAATGATCTTTGGGCAACCTCACCACCTCCCACAGTCTCTTCTGATTGATAACTGACTTTGGTTCAGTCAGCTCACTAGATTTCTTGTCTGCTGTAGATACAAAAGGGAACAAATCCAGCTCAATTAAATATTTCTTATCTTACACATCGAAAAATCAGGAATCAAACTCCTAAAACTGTGAGACTGGAATAAAATTCAGGATGCATTTCTTTTTTTGAATGTTGGGAGTCTGAATATTCCAGAACTTTTGAGAGACTCCAGAAAGTGTGACATTTGAGTGACACCTTTTCCTCTGGAAAACAAAGTTTAAAATGTGCTCACAGAAAAAATAAAACCTAATATTCTGAAATATTAACACGTTATAGAAGTTGGAATTTTATGAAAACCAGCAAATACTGCAAGTACTGAAAGAAAATTCCATGAGGACAACACTCATTTTGCTACATTAGTCTTCTAAGATGGATAAGAAAAGATTGTCTCATCAGCACCTCAAATGCTGATGCCACAAGCAACACAATCCAAGAAGTACAGTCATGTACCTTTTATACAGCTATTTTATTTAGAGAACACATTTGGTTATATCGGCTACATCATCTCCTCCAATGCCACTCTTGGCAGTAGAAAAGGGAAAAGACTCCAGCACTGCAAATGACCTGGAGTGATTTTTTCCAGGGTTGCAGGATAGTTTTTAGCATGCAGATCTCAATCCTAATCCACGTCACAATTCCCTCAAGTAGACTCTCTTCCACCAGCTCACTCTGGCAGCTGAAAGTCTGACATTCACAGAGAAGAGGTAGCAGGGGAAACAAAAAATAGCAAACCAAATATGAAAGGCCTTTCACATCCTACTGATGAGTAGATATCACCAGCTATAGCAATAAAAATGTTTTCTTTCCTGCATGCACATGGGAGAAGGAAGGAAAATTTAATTCTAAATGCAAATCTCAGGAAAAAAAGAAATCTTGCAGAAGAGTAAGGGCAGCAGGGAACTACTAGAAACAAAATAAAAAGAAAGCATATATAGAGATCAGAGATAATAGCTCAAGGATTTTTGCTTGTTTGTTTTTGTTATTTGGCTTTAATTAGAGATTCTTCATTTTTTCTATTCACATGGTTCATTTTTCCCTTCCCATCACCCAGCAAGAAACCTGGCCCGAAAGTGCTGTTTTCACAATTGATAAGGTTCATCCTCAGTTTTTCTATCTCTCTGCTCTGGCTGTGGGTTTCAAGTCTCCACCTTGCTGGGAATGTTTTATGCTGTACAGGGTCACACACAAAATCAGCACTGGATCCTTCCTCATAATAACGCAAGCTAAACACAGTGCAGGCAAAATGGTGAATGCCAATGAAGCCATGTGCATGAGACCAAAAACCCAATAATCCCACAAGCTAAAGATACTGTTAATCAGGCTTAACAAGTAATATAATTAAACAGGTTTGCAAGCAAATCTTTTTTAGGTTGTGTGAAAAGAAAGGTTATTTACTGTAAAGTGGAGATGTAAGGGAAAGCCAGAGACTACAGGGTCTGCCCAAGAGTCTGCAAAGGAAGGAAAAAGCAAGTTGCTGAAATGGCTGAACAAGAAAAAAAAAAAAAAANACTGAGAACATGAGATCAGCCACCCCTGTTTCACTGGCCACTGAGGAACTGCAAATGCAAGACACCTAGAAGGCCTCCCACCACATTGTCTAAGGCACTTCAGAACTAATGTATAGAAGCATGAGCTTTTTGGTGAAATTCTTCAAAACTGGATATACAGAAGATCAGATTAGATGATCCACTGTTTATATTTTACATCAGTAGATACAAAGACACCAACAACAACTTCAAATAAACTCCAAGCAGTGTGACATCCATAAAAAGGCTAAGCCATCAAACTCAAGTGATTTGCCCATAATCATGGGGAAGGTTCTCATAGTGTGAATACTTTGCTTTTGCTGATTCTGTCTCAAAGGTGTACGCTGCAAGAGCTTTCTCCTCCTCTCTTAACCACTGTTTGATTCTGTAGAATGGGTGGGAAAAAATATATTGACTGTAAAAATCATCCAAGACCTCTTCTCAACTCTCTCATGCAGATAAATGGTGATGGAACAAAAAAAAACCATTTTGCAGCAATGAATTAGGGATAATATTTTGAATATTGTGACATTTCCCACTGCCTCATAGCCAGCTTGTTACTATTGGTTTATAGCAGGGAATGATAAGTGCAAGAAACTCACTCTGTTTTCATTAGATTTTCATGTGCCTCAGACCAAGCTTTTCCTCTGCACCATTCTTTTTTCAGTCATGTATTTACAGAATAAAGACAAATTAGTTTCTTTGAGAGTGAAACTCTCAAAGAGTCACCCCAGGAAGGGGTCCACAGTGAGACTGAACATCTTTGAAGTTACTTAAAACTTGATTGGACAAGCATAGAAACAACATAATCTAGTAGGACCTGCTTTCAGCCCCCCTATATAATCACCAGAGATCCTTCTGAATCCAGTTGCAATTCTGTAACTGATTATCTTACACTGTTCTTCTGCAGTCCAAGGCAGCTGAGAGTACTTTTTCCTCAAGCAATCAGTTCCAGAGTGGCAATGCAATTATTTTGGATGGGGAATGTCATTTGTGCTGATGGAGGCCCTGAGGTTGCCTCCATCCTTTAAGTTGGGTTCTGCTGGAGTCATTCAGTGTCTCACACAGAATTCAGCTGGACACAGATCTGGCTCCCTGAATAGGAAAGACTATGAAATGTGCTGAAATGAAAATGACAAATGCCAAATGAAATGACAAAACTATTTTTGAAAAGTTGGGTGGAAAAATAAAAAACAGTAATACAAAAATCTCACAGGCGTAAGGCAGAATGAAGTCCAACATGTGAAATAATTTATATACAGAGCCTAAATTATGACACTAAACTTCAATCTTCTTACATATATTTATCTGACAGAGAAGAAAATGGTAGTATTCTGAACCTTCTGTATGTGCAAGAAACTTAATGACTAATACTATATAAAGTGAAAGATTAAATGCAGAAACCATGAAGAATAGTTGGTTAATTCTCTTAGTCCCTTTCACACTCATTCTGAACCACACTACATAAAGAATGTAGAGGAAGAGTTTATGTGATCAAAGCTGTAACACATCATCTGGTTTCAATCGAAAATATTTATACTTTTAGTAGACTGACACCTCCTAGACATTTTTCAGTGCATGAAAATTCATGAGAATTCAGGATAAATGCCAAGTGCTAACGTGATGTTTTTAATGCAGCAGCAAGTACCTCTTTAGAGTTTGTGGAGACCACGAAGTGTTCTCAGACTGGGACAGCACTGAAGTGCATGTAATGAGCTGGGAGTTATTTTAAGTTACCAAATCTATAGAAGGTAGGTCACAATGTTCCAGACTGGAAAATGATCTGCAATTATTTTTGCCTCTTCATGGAAATGCAAGACCCAGTGCCCTCAAGTCAAAAGTCAGAAACAAAGACTCAATTGGGAACTAATTCTTATGTGTAGATGGCAAGGTTCACATCTTACATTTGTTTACTCTTCTCTGAGGCTCAATTACTGCCTTTGTTTTGAACTTTGCCATTGAACTCACTTTGCACAAACTCTTTAACTCACCCTAAGTGACTTCCCAGACACTGCAGAATTGTTAAACACACTTTACCTCTCAGTCATCCAGCTTCATTTCAACATGACGGCACCATCAAGACTTTTGCAGATGAAAAGGAGATTTGTTTTCCCCAATAACTCATCCTCTCTAAAACTCGTTCATTTATGCCTAAAGAATTCCTTCCCCTCTTCTCTAATTTTACACTTCATGTTACCATACTTGTTTTCCTTCATGACATTCTACCATATTCTCAAACCATACTGCTCACAACTACCACAATTTTTTTTCTGACCTTCCAGTTCCTCTTCCATAATTTTACACGCAGTATATGAAACCCCAGCAGTATCAGAGGGTTCAGCACCACATTTGATAGATCTTACTTGAAAGGCAAATAAAGAAGTTGTCACTGCTTTATTATGAGATTATTTATTATTATTAATTCAAAAAATCTATTATTATAAACACCAAATTAATATAGTTATTTATAAATAACAAATTAATTATTTATTCAACAAAACCTGCCTTCACTGCTGCTTGTGCTTTCTATTGCCATACAATGATGTTTACCACTTCTAAAATTACTCATTTCCTTCAAACCTCAGTGCAAATTATTTTATCAGACATATTCACTTGGATTCTGCCATGCTTAATTTCACTTTCATTCCTACTCCTATTCACCCTTCCAAGTTTCTTTAAAATATTTCTTTACCTTCCTTACTATTGAATGGACCTCAGAACTTCCATCTTCCTTATCGTTTCTTCCAAATACTTAACGGAACTGACAAATAATGCTCTTTCAGATATCAAAGAAAACCAGCTATTTATTTAGAAAATAGAAAACCTTGATGGAAAACAACAGGACTAAGTCATACCAAGTTTCTACTTATTAGCACTTACCTGCATTTCTCTCAACGATTTTTAATCCAACTAGTAACAATGCAGCAAATTGTTCTGCCTGACGGACTCTAGCAACTGCTCCACAATAACAAAGGTATTTATCTGTTCCCCACCATGCCATCCAACGTGCAACACAGAGCTACAAAGACCTAAAAGGAAGATGTGATTTGTACCATCATGACCTCACTGAAATCAACCATGCTGTGGCAGTTTAACCAAGCAGAGAATAAGGTCCTATTTATTTTTGTTAAAGATACACTTTTTCTTACAGTACATTAGTAGTGTAACCAACTGAGAACCAGTCAGGCTATGCTGAGGAACCGATTTTTGCTTCAGCTGAAATTGCTAGTCACAAGCACCTTTAAATACTTAAGCACAGTGACACTAAAGCAAGGCAAGGTGTTCTGTAAACTCCATAACTGAACCAGTCTCTTGGAAGTTTCAAGAAGCACTGACGTCCAGAAAACTTTAGAGACTGAATAACAGAAACCACAGTTTATCATAGCCAGTGGAAAACGGTGTGTATCAGCCAGTAACTTTGTGCTTTTAAAAGCCCAGAAGAAACTCAGTCCTCTGGTACAGACATAAAATCCTCAGGGGAGGGGGCAGGGGAGAAAAAACAGATTAAAAAACATAAAACCCAAATTTAATTAAAAGCAAAAGGACAGCTGATGGCAAGAAATAGAAGCAGGGCACACTGTTAGATGAATCAAGGAACTCTTGTGCAGTACAGTCTATTTTTAGGTGAGTGGTTTTTAATGAAGTCTCATCCAGAGGCAGCAACAAGCGTGGTTCATGTCAGATAAATGGGGGAAATGCCAAGAGATAAACACAAACCTTCACCCTTTTACCAACAGAATCCTTGACCCACCTTGAGCAGTTCAGTGCTCTGGGACCAAGCTGAGCATGACTGCAGTGACACTGCTCCCCAGTTCACCACAGCTCTCTGGATGAGGGGGAGTTGGGGGCAGCACAGCCTGCAGAGGTGCTGGCTGGCACTCTGCAGGTCTCTAGGCCAATGTCATTTTCCAAGAAGGACTACTGCCAACACTACATCAGCTCAGTCATGGCTTGGTCTATCTTAGTCTTGGAAATATCCAAGAATGGAGATAGGTTATCTCCAGAGCTCAGTACCAACCAGCAGTTTGGTACTATTACAGTGCTATTTCAGCACTGCAGTACCAAACAAATGAGAAGGTTCATCTTAAGTAGCTGAAGCTTCCAAGCTGCCACTTCTGGCCACTGCACCCTTGACCCACCACCTGCAATTACTGCGAAGGGTTTGACTCTCTCATTTTTCTTATTCCCTTCAAGTAGCTGTGGATTGTTATTTGATTAGTCCTTTGCTTGACCTCAGCAGAGTATATGAACCCATTCCTCTCAAACTCTGCCCACAATTCCTGTGCTCAGCCCCTATCCATCCCAGCAGGTCCCTGTGGATCTTGCTTCAGCATCTTAAAATCCTTCTTTTTTAAGAGAGATCCAAAACTAGATCCAGCATGCCAGGCAAAGCCTCACCTGTCTCAAATGGAGAGGGCTATTTTTCCTTGAATCTGCCAGCCACAGTCCAAATGCAGTCCAGCATTTAGTTCATCTTATTCACATTTAGGTCACACATTGGTCAACATTTTGCTTGACATCCCTCACAGCTTGCAAGGCCCTCACAGCAGGATAGTTACTCAGACACCTGGTTCCCAGCCTGTATGGATACTAGGGTTACCCTCCCAAGAAAGCAGAATTTTCCATTTCTTGTTAAGGGCTCTCCCTTGGACTATCTTCCAGCTTCCCAAGATGCCTCTGGGCTGAAGCTCTTCCCTCTGGCATACCACCAGACACAGGCACACACTTCTCATCTCTCAGGCATTGCAAGTAGAAGTGCTCACAGCTAGAGTTTCTCCTTTTCCTTTTAAAAATAGTTCCACACTCCAAAGAAAACAACAGAGTATTATAAATGCCATTCCCAAATATGAGGCAGGTGTTAACTGCCTCAAGCATCCTTCTTAGGAGTAAATGTTTGAAGGAAAAGTTTTTTTTCCCAAGGGAAAGCAACATTGCTGCTGTATAAAAGGCAGAAAAATATTCCCATAAATCTAGTCAAAGATCCAGCATCCAATTCAAGTGACAGGTGCTATAAAGCAAGAAAAGCCAAACACAGCAGGTAGTATCTGATATGTGGTTTGGGATGCCTCTGAAGCATAAAGAACCTCTCCAAATGGTATTTCTGTTGATAAACTTGGTTTTCCTTTCAAAAACACCAGACCTGCCAAAACACCAGATTCTGTACCACTGTAGCTCTCCACAAGGACAAGGTATCTTGCATTTTGCAAAAGCAAGTAGCACCTCCTTCTGAAACTGCTCAGGCCATGTTCTGTGCAGAAAATTTTAACATGACTTCATGTTTTAGAAACTGAAAGAACATTACTGCATAACCTTTTGCATTTTAGGATATAATAATATTATGTATAACTTTTTGCATTTTAGGATACCCAGTCCTATGTGAGGTAATCAACAAAATGAAAATGTACCAATTCCACTTTCTTTCACAGAGACAGACATATTTTACCCACGATGGTCTGAGCTTGCCTGGCATCCTGAACTGGGCAATTTAAGCCAAACAGGCTAACAATTTAAAAGGACTGGCTGATGATAAAAACACTGGACCACAGTAGCATTATTCAGATACACCAGCATGATTTCAAGACCCTGAAGGAATAGGGATGGTCAAAGTACAGTTCTTATTCAACATCATTCTTCTTTAAAAGACTTTTGTTTTTTAATTGTGGCTGTGGATGAGAAGTTTTTGGCTCTTCATTTGCAATGAACAGATAAATTAGACCTGGAATGGAGATTCTTATGACTAATGCAACCTGACCTGTGACTGTACCTGTAACAAGACTGCATTTTCAAACAGCATTCATCATCAGGTTAGAGCTAACACAAGACAGACTTCATTGCACACATACTTTAACAAAAGAAAAGCCTGTAAAACACAAGAAAACATCTTTCAGATCCACCCATGGATCCTTCCCAGTTTTCCTCTCCACCTCTGCAGTAGCTACCAGGAGATGTTCATGTTTGGGATCCTTCCCCCTTGAACTCCTGGCAGATGGAGGGTTACCTTCTGTTTTCGGCTTCCAGCACTGGGCTCAGACAGCTCACATACCAATTGCTGTGCAGTGTTTATTGTGTGAATGAACTCTTGGTTCTGGTTACATTTCCACCTGACAAGTCTCCACTTAAAAAAAAAAAACAAAACAAAAACCCATGTGATTTTCTTTGGTAACCTCAGGATGGCTCCAGCAAAGGCACTGAAGAGCAGAGGCTCACAGGCAACAGGCTGTCACTTTCCCCTCAGCTCCTCTATTTGCCCCCTGCCCCTTGACTCACATGAAAAAAAAAATGCTGAGGACAAGTGAGATTTGTTGGGGACCCCTGCAAGGGTAATATTTTTTAAATGAAGAGTAGTGAATGTAGTCAAGCTGTGGGCTTGTAGGTAGTACAGACAAAAGGAAGCTGCAGCTGTCTCTCTCAAGGTTATCTGACCATAGTTTGCTTCCCTTCACCTGAAGCTTGTAAGAGAGCTCCCAAGCAATGCAGAACAAAATGCAAGTCAGCACTTCACTCTTGAAGAAGGCCAATATGTCTGTGCCACAGAAACAATGTGGTATGGCCCCTGCCTCCTCACGCCCCCAGAAAATTCTTTGAAAAAATTACAAAAAAGCTACTCTGAAAGGAAATAAAACAATTTATAGCTGATCTTTCTCTGTCACAGACCATATATCTGGAGTGGGTGTTTTCTGTTTTGTAAGAGATTGAACAGAAAAAGGATGTTGAATGGTTCCCTAAAAAAAAAAAAAAAACCAAAAAAAAACCACACAACACCACACACCAAACAAACACCAACCAGGTAAGGCTAAAGCCATCAGACTTCAGAGCCAGCCAAAACAGTCAATACCTACAGCAGCATGGAGCTACCAGGGATCCCCAACAAGGAAGCACACATACACACACACAGGCACTCCCATTCAGCCAATTCCCCTGCAGCAAACCACAAAAATGCTGCTTCAGCTGCTAGACAGATATTCCTACATTTGAAGGAAGGATGAATGGAAACGGAGGAATAACTTCAACTGCTGCTGCAGCAGAACATGAAGGCACTTCAAAGCCACACTCAAACCCCAACTGGCTGAAAAAGAGCTCTGTCAGTCATACTATCGCAGCTGTGGCAAGAGAAGAGATTGGAAGGTGGTTGGTTGCTGGGAGGTTTGTTTCATATGAAAGGAGCAGCAGCTCACTTACATAAATTTCCAGTTGACAATCTGAGGTCCACCTCTAGACAGCACAGCTCTTCCAACACCCTGATGTGGCCAGCCCGCAGTCCATGTAGGGGAATGATCCCCTTCCCAATCTGAGAGTAGCATTTGCCTGTCACCTGCACAACTTTGGCGTTTGTACCAACTACAAAGGCCCCACAATTTGCTTACAATATTTCCTCTTCCTGACAGTGAAGCACAGAAAGCATGAAATTGAGCTATCCTAACACAAAATGCTGCAATGCAAGTTCAAGGCCAACATCTGAGTCCCCCTGACTCCTTCAGGGCCTTCTCCAAGCCCTCTGCCCAAGGGGCTCAGCCCTGAGCCTCCAGTCGCTGCCTCAGCTGTCATGAAGATGTCTCCAGCTCCAGCCCTGTCTGTGCCAGGCAATGCACAGCGTTGATCCAGACCCTGCTCTGCACCCTACCTTACTAACATGACCTCAGAGCTGCTTCACTCACCACTACGGACCTGCCTGGTGTCACTGGATGTGGTTCTGCCCCTGACCTGTGCTCTCAGATGGACTTCAGACAACTCTCATCACCACGGATGTGTCCAATGATTTGGACTCCCAGCTGACCCTGATGACCCTCCCCAAACTGGCCCTGCTTGCCCTGCTGGGATAAGGTGGAGATGCACCCTGCCCAGCCAGCCCCCTGCCCAGCCTGCTGTGTGATGGCACTCAGGTGCCTTCACTGCACCCCAATAGTCACGTCAGAGGTGACACACCCTGAATTCATCTATTACACGAACAAAGCAAGCCCAAGATGTGTGCTAAAAACACCACATAAAATAGTCATTCACATGGCAGAAGGTGAGAAAGAAAACCCCTAGTATGCTTCAGATGTGATTTTTGCAGTGGTAGGAAATTCTCAAATGACTCTGCCCTGTGAAGTTTGTGTGCTGCATCTCTCATGCAGCTCTGGCTTGCAGGGAGCTGGTAGGCAGGCAGGCAGGCAGCTACCTGAAGCCAAGACACAGTCTGCTGCCAGAGAAAAGAAAACTACTTCTGCCTTGGAGACAATGGAGCTTCCTTAGAGAACTCCTATCTATAACTTTGCAAAACTTCAGAAAATGCTCCTTTTTGTGAAGAACACTAGCTTAGCAGCTGACAGAGGTTCCAACTGTGGTATAACGCTGATATAATAACTGAGTGAGCTGGGACTTATCAGTAGATGTACAAAAATACAAGCAAAAATAGAGGATAACAGCCTTCCCTCTCTCTTAAAAAAAAAAAAAAAAGCTCTTCCAGCACATAGCCGGAAACTAGGAAGACACTAAACCAATGCAGGCCAATCTTACTTCAAAGGAACCAAGGTCAACTTAAAACCCGAATGCAGGAACTTGAGATTTCAGGGGTCAGGCTTTGCTGGGTCCACAGCAGAGCATACAGACATAAGGACATTTATCCCAGGGCCATACATACTGAAGGGAGTATCACTGTGCTTTCATTTCCTTCCTCAAAACATGCCCTCTTAGTTTGTTACTACGATGTACTTTGTACTCCCTGGAGAAAACAATGACAGATTTTCAACTTGTCAGCCCTGGGAGAACCTGCTCTGATTATTCAAATAGTCAAATGGGGGCTTTCCAAGCTGTGGCTGATTGACACATTTAACGTGCTTCTCTCAACAAGAGACTATTACCTGATTTCATAAACTCCAGAGCCATCTGTCCTCCTGTCTGTGGAGTAAAGAGCATGTTTTGATTGCAGTCACTCACATGCCTGGCCTCATTTACTGGACAGGCTTCCCTTCTTGGACATGCTACCTTCTGAGCAGAACAGCACTCTGGCAGATCACACCACCAAATGTGACTATGAAAGGAGGGCTGCAATCAGAGGAGGCAGCATTTATCTCTGCATCATCACTCTAGGTATTTCACTCTTCTCCCAATAGTAACAGGTTCTTCAGATGTTCACTAACACTGACTTGTAAGTAGGCAAAATATGCAAAGGCTTAAACATAAGCCTCAAAAGGATGTATGAAATCATTCTGGGAAATGCTTTCTACACACTGAGAGCACCCAGGGTTCTAGGTACAGCTTCCATCAAACCAAGTATCTGGCAGCCCAAGGAAACATGCTCAAGTAGTGAAGCTACCACACCAAACATCAGGAAGGGGCTTTGGAAATACACTCCTGCACACAGAGAGAACAGCAGGAAAGAATTCAATTACTGTCAAGCAGAAAATAAGAAATTCACCGCCCATGAGTTTCTTACTTGTCTGTAATTACCGAGCATTACAATAACCTCATTGCATTGCTTATTATGCTAATCTTAATTAGCTTGCTGTTTCTTTGCACACTCTCCCATCTGTCATTTTTGTTGGTTTTCTCTCCTCTGACACTTTTACTGCAAATTCTTTTGAGTTAAGGACTGACTTTCTATTAAAGGTATAGAAAATCTGGTCTGAGGAGGTCTTGGTCTATGACTGGGATTTTCAGCTAAACTAATTAGCTGGCATCAAATGTATCTCAGATTATTTTTGTTTTGCTGTTAAATTAACTTTCACCTTGAAACAAGTGGTACTAAACTGAAACGGACTCTATAATTATCAGGAAAAATATACAGGAAATAGCAGTAACAGAATCAAATCTGAACCATCATTTGCATTTCCTTTAACTCTTTCTCTCCCCTTCCTTCCAAATATTTATTTAGTGGTATGAGTGAAAATCTTTCTTATGTTTGATTTCTCTGAAAATCCAACAGTTTCTAACATCTAAAGAACCAGTGAGCAGCAGATGTATATGCTGTTATGATCATGGCAAAATTAAAACCCCAAATCAGAGGCTCTGTTAGAAAAATAGTGGCTTCTAATCTGGTCTTTCTCCTTTAATAAGTTTGCTACCTGAATACACCTTAAATGAGTGAGGCAATTTCCCTGAAGTAGCACTAATTACTACAGGGAACCAAATGTTGTCCAAATGCTGAGACCTGAAAGCCTCCTCCCAGACAAAGATTTCCAAGTCCCTGCATCAGGACAGTCAGAATCCCTAAAGACTGAATACCCATTAAGTAATAAGCACACATCTCAGCTTGATGGACCTTCTGTTTCTATAATGGTATGAAGTGGATTTATGTTCACAACCACATAGATGCAAGAGTATCAGGGCAGTAGTGACCATCTATTAGAGGAAGGTGGCAAAGTTGTATAGGGGATTTCATTACTGGTTTGCATCTGAATACAGCAAAGCACGAAGCCACAGTCACAAAAGGAAGCTTTTAGTTTTAGTTAACAAAAAAACCCTTTGCCCACAGGTTTTCCAAAAGAAAATCCTAGGACAGAAAATGTAAATGAAAATTCATTTGACCTACATTGAGGCTGCACATGAGAAGAAAAACTCATTCCTGACCAGCTGTAGGAAACACTGCTTAAGGAGGAGTTTGTATGGTGCAAGAAGCATGGATCCTATCTGTGTTATGTCCAAATGTTGATGAACAAGCTGCCAACCAGCTTCTGAGTGCAGAGTCTAGAGGTAACACAGAAGGTAAAATTAAAGCAAACGATTCCTCTCCACATCTACTTCAAAGTGTTTTGCCCTGGTTTGCACTTTCAGTTACAGTGTTGAGTTGGCTCAATCCACACTAGGATTCACAGCCCTGCCTTTCCCCCAGCTCCTGCAAAATTTCCAAAAACAACTTGCTAAATCAGTAGAGAAAAAAACCCCAAACCAACCAACCAAACAAACAAAAAAACCAAACCAAAACAAAACCAACAACAACAAAACCCAAACTTTTATTAACAGAGACACATTAAATGAGCACTTATTAATAGTTTCAGGAAGTTCTGGATTCAGCTTTGCTGCCAACAACACCCAAGTGCCTCTCTGCTCAAAGAGAGGTAGAAGGGTCACACCAAGACGCAGAAGGCCCATGGACATTACAGCTGTATCACACCTGTGCCAGGATTTCAAACAAAACCCTTCATATCAAAGGAGCCTCAAGTTCACGGGGCTTGAAATCCGGGCTGAAATTGAGATTTTACGTTTCAACTCCATCTCAAATAGAGCAATGCAGCAGCTAAGCCTCAGCATGCCTAAGCAGTATGTGGCAGGAGTGAAAAAAGCACAGCACAGAGCCTCCTGCCCTGCTGTCAGTAGGAGCCCACCACTAGAGCAGTCAGCTTATAGAGAAGTGACAGCAGAGAGCCTGCACTCATTCTGTTACTGCTTAGTTTACAACTCAGTGATGGGCTCTTTCTCCCCTGACAGTTCAGAAATATCGTTTTGAGACTGGAAAAATCATGCTACATTTCTCCTGTCTCTAACAGCAGCACAGGTAATAAAGACTCCAAATTGCATATTCAGGACTGTGCCTAGGAGTTAAAGTATCAGATGCTTTAGGCAGAAAAGACTGCAGGCCACTCTTCCATAGTTTTATAAGGTCTGCAGGGAGAAGCAGCATAAAGGTTTCTATTTGTCAAAATAATAAAGTGTCTTGAAAATACACTAGGGAACCATTCTGAAATCAGAATGGAGTTATTTTTACTTCGTTGCTTCCCTGATCAAGAGCACACTTTAAAATATATATTCTCTGGCTCTAAAAATCTTTGAAATATAGCAAGTAACTCATCAGAGATAGCAGCACTGAAGGGAGTCTGCACCAGTATCTAAATATCTGGACAGAAAGTCAGTACATACAAATATTAACACAATCCTTCCATAACAGGAAGCAGTGGCAGGTGGGAAGGCTGGCCAGAGCCAGTCTAGACCCAGCATGTACACCTCAGAGGCTGCTTTTTCAACCAGGCTGCCCAGGCAGCAGATTGCTGTCACGGTCACCCACAGCGCAGCCCCGTGCCTCCGAATCCACTCTAATCCAGGTTGGAGACAAAGAGATTGCCAGCATGACAGCAAAGCTAAATTTTTATTACTAATGACCTCTATTGACTTGTTTTATGGATAAGTAGATACTTTTTCTTTTTTCTCATTTGCATATTTTTCTCCACAGGAATGAATTTAAGTTCTCTGCAAATCTGAAACCAAAGAGAGTGTCCATAACCAGGAAGAACATGCAGAAGTGTTTATGCAGGTCTGCAAATACAGCCCTGCTGACAACACTCTGTGCAGATTCTCAGCCCTTCCTACCATTTCAGGTTCTTTACAGCAGAGGCTGTGACTCAGATCAATCTGTCAAATGACCTAAGGAAAGCGCAGAAAAATGATGCAAGGAGAGGTGCCAGGCCAAGCATCCCTTAGAGCCTTTGGGACCAACGTCAGTACTTAGATCTCCAATGTCAGCAGCTCTGCTGTGCCAAGGTTACTTTGCCTACATCCAACAGCAAACATGAAACAAACACTTGCCTCCTCATCATGCTCAAATCCTGTATGAAAGCTGTCTTTAGAACATGCTCCCTGTTTGATACTTAGGCAAGTTATTTAACCTCACCAGGGCCAGGTGAGAACCAGAATCCTTGAACAAGACATCAGTCCAAGGGTAAATCTCCTGAACAGGTGCTGCTGGCAGACTGACTCTCCTAAGCGTTTTGGCTGTTGGGTGATGTGCTGGGAAAGCTCTGTTAGCATGAGGAAAAACCAGGGTGAACAGAGCTGGGAAGTCTCCCAGCAATTATTAGAGTAACCCTTCCTCTCCACTTCCCACCCCACCTTTTTCATGTTTGCCTAAATGTGTTGTACTGAGTTTGTGTGGCAAGGTTTTTGTAGCCAGGGAGTTACAGGAGTGACTTTTGTACAGAGCTGCTGGAAGCTTCCTCCATTTCCCATAGAAGCATTGCCAGCCAGCTCCAACAAAAACCCAGCACAGGACAAGGCCGAGCCCATCAGCAACGATGGTAGTGCAACTCTGGGATAGATTTAAGAAGGGGGGGAAAATCCCTGTTCAGTGGAGCCAAAGGGAGAATATGTGAGAGGAACAGCCCTAAAGACACCCAGGTCAGTGAAGAAGGAGGGGAGGAGGTCCTCCAGGCACCGGAGCAGAGATGGGAATGGATGCAGCCTGTGGTGAGGCAGCTGTGCCCCTGCAGTCCATGGAGGAGCAGAGATCCACCTGCAGCCTCTGGAGGACTCCATGATGGAGTAGCTGGGTACCTGAAGGAGGTTGTGATCCTATGGGAAATCCACGCTGCAGAGGCTCCTGGCAGGACCTGTGGTCCCATGGAAAGAGGAGCCCATACTGGAATAGGTTTGCTGGCAGGACTTGTCATCCCATGGGGGACCCACACTGGAACAGATGAAGAGCATGAGAGTCCTCTCCCTGAGGAGGAAGGAGTAGCAGAGAAAACATGTGATGAACTGACCACAGCCCCCATTGCCCATTCCCCTGTGCCACTGGAGGGAGGAGAGAGAGAAAATTTTGAATAAAGTTAAGTTCAGGAAGAAGCGAAGGCAGGGGGAAAGGGGGGGTTAAAGATTGGGATTTATTTCTCATTATTCCGCTCTGATTTGATTAGCAGTAAATTAAAATAATTTCCCGAAGTTGAGCTGTTTTGTCTATGACTGCAGTTGGTGAGTGATCTCTCCCTGTCCACCAGCCTTTCACTATATTTTCTCTCTCCTGTCCAGCTGTGGAAGGGAGTAACAGAGCAGCTTGGTGGGCAGCTGGCATCCAGCCAAGGTCAATCCACCACACGTGTGAAAGACAAGTCTGTGCCTTGCCTAAGAAGTTGCTTTCCTATTTAAAAAGATACTCCTGTCATGAGAGAGCACATACATATCACAGCTGGCTATAGCTCCTTCGCACATGAGTCTTCAATCATACAGTATAAATACGTATACTGCAGAGCACAAAACACTGACAGGTACACAGGAACCCTGACAGAATAACCACTCCTCTGCCTACATTCACTAAGCCTTTGGGTAAGTAACTCTTCAAACTGGTAAGCTTTTTTCTTTCTAAATACATTCTATTTACTTGATCATCTGTAATGACTCCTCTCTGAAATCATTAAGCTCCATCCTGCAGAAACATATTTAGATGGGATTATACTTACACTCATAACAAGAAATAAGATGGCATCACTCACCTAACACTGTCACTTGGCATGAAGTATCCTCTTTTGCACAAATAATAGCTAAATTTCAATCTTTCTTCCTGCAGCAAATAATACCTTAATATACAAGCTATGCCATATTCCTGAGGTGAGGCACAGAGCAAGGTGATATTCTTTACATTCTTTACCATCAATGTTCTGAAAACTGGCATTTTAGGTCCTGAAGTGCAGAGAGGGATTTGAAATCATCAATTTTTTTGTGCCTAAATGGCAATGTTTGTACACAGCCTTTTTCTCAAGAAGTGAGAGGCCAGTATTTTACTGAGAAATGGCTGAAAGAACAAGCTTCCATCAAGAACAACAGTGAATCTCTAACCACACCTTACACCACAGGAAAGAGAAAAGGCAAGGACAGAGGCAACACACAGGGACACTTCCCCAGAGCCCTGCCTCACATTCCAGCTCTTGGGCACATCCTGATTCTAAATGTCTTCTTATTTCATAGACTTCAATAGGTTTTAGTCCTGATTTTCTCATTATTGAGCTCGTGCTGCCCACANAGGGTAAATCTCCTGAACAGGTGCTGCTGGCAGACTGACTCTCCTAAGCGTTTTGGCTGTTGGGTGATGTGCTGGGAAAGCTCTGTTAGCATGAGGAAAAACCAGGGTGAACAGAGCTGGGAAGTCTCCCAGCAATTATTAGAGTAACCCTTCCTCTCCACTTCCCACCCCACCTTTTTCATGTTTGCCTAAATGTGTTGTACTGAGTTTGTGTGGCAAGGTTTTTGTAGCCAGGGAGTTACAGGAGTGACTTTTGTACAGAGCTGCTGGAAGCTTCCTCCATTTCCCATAGAAGCATTGCCAGCCAGCTCCAACAAAAACCCAGCACAGGACAAGGCCGAGCCCATCAGCAACGATGGTAGTGCAACTCTGGGATAGATTTAAGAAGGGGGGGAAAATCCCTGTTCAGTGGAGCCAAAGGGAGAATATGTGAGAGGAACAGCCCTAAAGACACCCAGGTCAGTGAAGAAGGAGGGGAGGAGGTCCTCCAGGCACCGGAGCAGAGATGGGAATGGATGCAGCCTGTGGTGAGGCAGCTGTGCCCCTGCAGTCCATGGAGGAGCAGAGATCCACCTGCAGCCTCTGGAGGACTCCATGATGGAGTAGCTGGGTACCTGAAGGAGGTTGTGATCCTATGGGAAATCCACGCTGCAGAGGCTCCTGGCAGGACCTGTGGTCCCATGGAAAGAGGAGCCCATACTGGAATAGGTTTGCTGGCAGGACTTGTCATCCCATGGGGGACCCACACTGGAACAGATGAAGAGCATGAGAGTCCTCTCCCTGAGGAGGAAGGAGTAGCAGAGAAAACATGTGATGAACTGACCACAGCCCCCATTGCCCATTCCCCTGTGCCACTGGAGGGAGGAGAGAGAGAAAATTTTGAATAAAGTTAAGTTCAGGAAGAAGCGAAGGCAGGGGGAAAGGGGGGGTTAAAGATTGGGATTTATTCCTCATTATTCCGCTCTGATTTGATTAGCAGTAAATTAAAATAATTTCCCGAAGTTGAGCTGTTTTGTCTATGACTGCAGTTGGTGAGTGATCTCTCCCTGTCCACCAGCCTTTCACTATATTTTCTCTCTCCTGTCCAGCTGTGGAAGGGAGTAACAGAGCAGCTTGGTGGGCAGCTGGCATCCAGCCAAGGTCAATCCACCACACGTGTGAAAGACAAGTCTGTGCCTTGCCTAAGAAGTTGCTTTCCTATTTAAAAAGATACTCCTGTCATGAGAGAGCACATACATATCACAGCTGGCTATAGCTCCTTCGCACATGAGTCTTCAATCATACAGTATAAATACGTATACTGCAGAGCACAAAACACTGACAGGTACACAGGAACCCTGACAGAATAACCACTCCTCTGCCTACATTCACTAAGCCTTTGGGTAAGTAACTCTTCAAACTGGTAAGCTTTTTTCTTTCTAAATACATTCTATTTACTTGATCATCTGTAATGACTCCTCTCTGAAATCATTAAGCTCCATCCTGCAGAAACATATTTAGATGGGATTATACTTACACTCATAACAAGAAATAAGATGGCATCACTCACCTAACACTGTCACTTGGCATGAAGTATCCTCTTTTGCACAAATAATAGCTAAATTTCAATCTTTCTTCCTGCAGCAAATAATACCTTAATATACAAGCTATGCCATATTCCTGAGGTGAGGCACAGAGCAAGGTGATATTCTTTACATTCTTTACCATCAATGTTCTGAAAACTGGCATTTTAGGTCCTGAAGTGCAGAGAGGGATTTGAAATCATCAATTTTTTTGTGCCTAAATGGCAATGTTTGTACACAGCCTTTTTCTCAAGAAGTGAGAGGCCAGTATTTTACTGAGAAATGGCTGAAAGAACAAGCTTCCATCAAGAACAACAGTGAATCTCTAACCACACCTTACACCACAGGAAAGAGAAAAGGCAAGGACAGAGGCAACACACAGGGACACTTCCCCAGAGCCCTGCCTCACATTCCAGCTCTTGGGCACATCCTGATTCTAAATGTCTTCTTATTTCATAGACTTCAATAGGTTTTAGTCCTGATTTTCTCATTATTGAGCTCGTGCTGCCCACATGTGTTCTGCCCATTTTCTGTGACAACACCCACAGGCTTAGCCATATATTCTTCAAGAAACCATTCTTTTTTCACCCTTCTCCATCAACCCCTAATGTTATGCTTACAGAATCTGTCAGGTCCATCCTCCAGTCACCTGCTTCCTAGACTGAAGAGATCTAGTCTATTTAACTACCGTGCATCTGGAAGTCATTTCCTGTCTCTAATCATCCTATATCCCTTCTCTGCATGTTTTACAGTTGTCCGAGGGTTTTTTGAGGTGAGAGGCACCAGAGCTTTATGCAACATTCAGGATACAAATGTCTTATTTTTGAGACATCAATGCCCATCAAAGGAGGCTCCATGGGTTAAGCACAACAAAAAAGAAGCATCCAAAAATAACTGTGTTTTCAAGTGTCTTGGCCTTTAATTCAGCTGTATTTATAAGCCTTTTCTTTCACTGCTAGCTTCACTATCTTTTAAGAAATAGAAACTTCAAATGAGATCAGTAATTCACCTATTATCTCTGAGAGGGTCAAACACTTCAGAGAAGGCAAAGTAAATTGTAGAGCACATAGTGATAAAATATAATTTAGGAACCATCTTCCAAAACCTGTAAGTGTTTTAATTCCTAACACACTAATATGACTTTTAGTATGTCCAGGAATTGAAGAAGACCGAAGAAACCCAACAAACTTCAATGCCAAAGCCTTTGGAAAAAGAAGAGGAACACAAGATCCCAAATTTCACATTTACAAATTGTTTTTCTGTCTTCATTAAGATACCAAGCACAAGTAGGTTGACTTCCAAGTATTTTCCTTTGTCATTGAAAAAGTGATCTTCCACATTTGCTGGACATAATCTGTTCTTACTTTATGGGAAATGGAAAACACAAGCATGTGATACTGCATTCATCATTCTGCCCTACATTTACCACACATTCTTCAATTAAACTATGTTATGTTCCTCACAAAATGTCTTTTGATCTCAATAATCTTAATTATTCATCAAAAACGCTCTCCTTGAACATTTGAGTTGAACAGGACCAGTGATTCAATCCCATTTTCCTTACAGCCAAGTGGCCAGGGAGAGCTTTCAAGGAAGATAAATTTCTGGCTTCCTTTCATCTCTATTCTCACCAGTTCAATTACAAATGATGTTAATAGACATGAAATTTTAAATGCCTTTCAGGAATTTCAGCAACTTCAATGTAGTAGTGAATTTCTAAGACTATCCTGCCCCTAAAGTAGATTTCTGACTTTGACCATATTTTTTCTGACCTTTCATTGCCTAGGAACATCCTTTGTTCTTATGTCTTTGCAGCTGGTGAGTGAGACCTGCATCTAACCACTGCATCTTTACTGGGAGGACTTGAAGGTATGTGAATGCAAACATGCAAAATTCACAAGGAACAGAAATACAGCAACAAAAGTAAGAGTTACTTAAAATTAATAATAAGGAGAAGGACATATTGGGAGACTTGCAATTTAAAAAGCAATAGCTTGTTAAGCTGGCTTTAGTACCAGCTTAGTTCATTACTCATTACAGAGTGACAGGGAAAATAAAGCTGGAAGAATTGCTAATGATGCCAGAAGTCTGTAATATGCATTTTGTAGTTCCTAATCTCTTAAAACTAAACACACACACACACACACAAATAAAAAAAGCAGCTAATCATCTGTTCCTAGTCCCCTGATTTCTTACCAAATTGCCAGCAAACAAATCCACTTATGGGGAATTTTTTAGTTCCTTTTCTGCAGTACTTCATTTAGATTCCACCAATAAGCCTCTGAAAGGAACATAATTTATTTTCTCAAAGCAGTTAGATGAGGCTTGCTGTCTTCATGTGAAAACAGTCTTGGCCATCCAACCTCTTTTTGAAGTACTGGACAGTGCTCTACACTGCCCAGGCATAATCTTCCTCTAGGTCAGTGCCTTCCAGGGTTGGTTATCAACACCACTTCCAAAAAATCAATGCCATTGAACCTGCTATTCCAAAAACTTAGAAGGTTTTTTTTTCCCTATTTGTGTTAGGGAGGCTTTCTGCAGACACTGAGGTAATGCGGATCTTGGGTGACCTAACAGATCCAGTTCTAGAGAATTCTGTTTTCATTCAGCTGTCTTGGTTTTGGCTGGGATAGAGTTACTTTTATTTATAGTAGCTGGTACACTGCTATGTTTTGGATTTAGGATGAGAACAATATCAAAAAGAAACCAATATTTTAGTTGTTGCTAAGTACTTATCTCTCTAATTCAAGGACTTTTCAGTTTCCTATGCTCTAGGATCCAGTCAGTAACAGCAACTGAAACACACAAAGACTGCACATACATCCTATGAGGCCAGAACATGAAATATTGGAAATATGTCTTTCCTCTGATAAAGACAAAACATTGATGAGCAGAGTCAATTTGCTACCAGCAATAGAAACTTCCCAGTCTCTGGTTTTGTGTGGAATATGTTCACTTGGAGGTCTGTTTATCCACTCTCCTATCTAGAAAGATACATCACGTGCTTTTGAAGGATCAAAAAATCTGCTTTACACTGTCAGGTAATTTATTGCATGAGCCTCATTGAAAATAGCGGGACTTACCTCTAAACAAGCAATTCCTTATGCTTGCTTCACACACGTCTCTGAAGCATCTCTGCTTCTTCATGGATGCAAACAAGTCTTCATTCATTACATGCATTAATGCACAGCTAAATACAGTACTCTCAGAGCAAGTGGATCTTTCTGCCTTACAAATTTCTGACAACTCCTTAGCTGAATTTTGATGACAAAGACATTAGGAATACAATTCTGTAAGCAAAACTGTCACAGCAGACAAAAATGTCATCCCACTGGAATCATCAAAACGTGTACCTCCATGAAATGAGCCTACTCCTGTAATAATCCTACTCAAGTAAATGCCTGGTATTAAAATGTAATCTGCCTCATTTAAAGTGAGATCATAAGGTCTTAAAGAGTTGGTAAAGAATCTCAAATGCCCACCCATGCCCTTTTTCACTATTTAGGATGACTTCACTATTTATTTTCACTATTTATTTCACTGTATGGTGAAAATGGGAGACACTAAAAGGTGAGATTTCCAAAGTGCAGGAAAACAGAATCTAAACATGGTGTGCAGTGGTGCATCCACTGAACCATTTGAACAGTAATCCTTTAAATCAGTGGTGCAACAGTAGCCCCCAAATTCCTTGAGATTCCAGTGCAAGAAACAGAATCCTTCCTTCCTGCACTCTCTCACCAGCCCTGACAGTTGTGGGTTCTGCAGCAGCATGGAAGCACACAACCAGTTTAACTGATGCAGCATCAAAACCTTAGTGTGCTCGTTCCAGTAGTTCTAAAATACATGAAAAAAATCAATTAAATGAGGTAGAACAATTGTCTTTGAAGTATTCACTGTGCACTTTGGAAGGGCCACATAAAGGATGGAGAACAGTGGTTTACAGTATCTTGCAGACTTTCAGCAGGAGGGTAAAGAAAAGCAGAACCCCTCCTGCAAGTCTGTGTGTCATTTGTGTAAATCTTACTGAAAGGAAGTGGCAATGACAAAACACACAGCTGGGACAGGTAGGCACTTGTAAGTGGTTGGCCAGAATGCAAAAGAAGAAAGAAAAGAACAAAATTACCTGTAAGTGCTATTCCCTACCACTTCTTATTTAGTGAATAGGCAGTCTTGGAGAAGGGTCTGCGGTAAATCCAAGTAAGTCAGATACTTTCCAATTGTTTAAACTGGCTTTTGATGAGACTTAGCTTTTAGATATTACTATTCCTAATTACCAGGATCATTACAGTGGTTCCTTGAGGACCAACCAAGAATAAAACCCCACTGCTTTAAACACAATGCAAACAAACCCAAAGACATTCCTGAAAAAGCTTTGTATATAATCAAAAAAGAAAGAAGATGAGAAGATAATGTACAATGACCTGTACCATTATCTGCTGTGTTGCCACCTGAAATGCAGACATGGCCAATGGAAGAGGAAACATACTTCTGCTCAAGCTGCCTTAAGCTATTGGAGAGCTGCTCAGAAAAGCTCTGCAATTAATGGTGCAGGGCATTAAGTAAAATACAGTCACTGTGGTCTTCTCCATTCCCTGAAACTGCACAGCCAGCTAAAGGATAAGACCCTGTGCATTTAAACTACGCAGCACAGCCTCTAAAGAGCCTGTGCAACCTGGCAGGGCAGTCAGACTGCTTCCAGTTACTGCATGGTAACACAAAGTACATTCTTTGGTAGTATCACAGAGGAAAAAGTGGAAAGTGGTAGTATCACAGAGGAAAAAGTATCACAGAGGAAAAGTGCTGTCAAGGGACTTGAAAATATATTTACCTGCTAATCTCTCTAATGAACAAGAACAAAAAAAATCTAAGGTAAAGCTGATGACATTCTAGTGAATTCCTGATATGTCAGGAAACCTTGTGTTGGTTAAAATATGCATTAATATGCATTAAAGAAGCTCCAGGGCATTCTTATTTTCAGCTGAATTATTGGCTCACAGCATGGCAGCTACTTGTAAAGATCCCACAGAAAATTATTCTGTATTTCAGGAGGGGAAAAAAAAAAACACAAGAGTATGAAATTACAGTGTGTCACTGTAGAACAATGCCCCAGTCAGATCTAATCAAAGAACTGAAAGAAAACTGAACAGAGTACAAGAAAAGGTAGAGATTAGATTGATCCCCAAGTCAAGGAAAGAATCTGGGAGACAAGAACAAAATCAATCCATACTGCACAGAACAAAGAAATAGTTTGATAGAGTCCACAAGAAAGTGCACAAGATCTTATCTGTAGTGGATAATATGCACTCACACTAGTATTTATTTTTGTACAACAGAACAGGTGAGAAGGTGAGGGAAGAATGGAAAGTTGGAACCAAACCAAAAAATCCCCACCCCACCCAAACCACAGAATAGAATACAATTGATTTTTATATAACATGCTCATCGTGAAGAGTCGTAAATCACCTTGCTGCAAGAGAGTCAATCAGAACCTAAGGGAACAATGAAGTTTTACAGCAGGGTAAGTAGAGAGAAAACAGCTTAGAGAGGAGGAGAGAGAAAATGTATTGGGAAAAGAAAATCCAAGCACGTCCAACATAATAGGATTGGTCTGGAGGAATAAGGGAATTAGTGTATGGGCTAATAAAACAGCAGTGTTGAACACATCTTTGTGTGAAGACTGAAAGATTTTTTTTCCTCCACAACATGTATTCAACCAGATGGAAATAATCCAATGGCATCAAAGTATCAATAAAAGCTATTCCATCAGAGAGGAACACTGCTTTCTAGCTCCCCTTTCTCATACAGCAGCTGACCAGTATCATAAACAGTTCTATCAGTGAGCATGCAGAGATTTATTAGAAGAAGTAAAAATGGATCTTTGTAGCCACCTAGAACCTGACTTTGTAGGAATGCCAGGAACATGTAGTGTTGTATTCTCCAAGGTACACATCCATAGACACCATGTCAGCACTGCCATGAAAACAGCTCTTGATTCATTCCAGTGCTTACTCCAGAATCCTTATCCAAACTCATACCCTCACACACATCCTAAAAAACTGATTCCAACCCCTCTGTAACAATTTCCTAAACATCGAGTCTCACGTGCTAGATGGTTACACATTCAAATCTACACTGCCTCATTTGTTCAGCCCTTACACCTGCTGGCACTCAGATCCACAGTCCCATCTTTTCACTCCAAAGAACACTCTTTCCCAGGTGCATTTTTCTGCAGCCACGTGAATACAGGCTGCAAATCTCTTTCACAGCAAGGGCTTGCTCTCCTCATCTGTATTCGCTGCTGCGGTCCCTGGAGAGCTGCGAGGGCCGCGCCTCAGCCACTGAGCGCCGCGGGCAGGTCCTGTCACCAGCACTAAGTGGTTGCTTATTAGACAGGCAGGGAAAACTCGGGCCTGTGGGCAGCCTTATTTATCAAAGAAATCAAGAGCTTTGCAATGAGAGGGGAGCCTGGAGGGGAGGAGGACAAGTAGAAGGAATTCTGCCAGGGTTGAAGGATGCCCCGCCCAGGTAAAGCCCATGGTTCTGGAAGGGCAGGCGAAACCATTTATCTGCAAGGGCTGGATTTCCAAAGAAATTATCTTTTAACTCAATCTTTAACCTGAGAGTGAACGTGGCCTTCATGATGGGTGAGGAGCAACAAAGATAAAGAATTTTTGGATTAAGTACCCTTAATCTTACCCTTTTGGGATTAGGTTTGTGGTACTGTGGAGTGCACTACAGCTCAGAAAATGACTCTTGCAGAGGAAACAGAGTCGTATTGATTCCCTGGCATTCCTACAGACACTTAAGGTCTGTAATAAAGTTTAATGAATGTAATGAAGCAGAGAACAGTGCCTTTCCTCCAGAGAGCTGAGAGGCCCCACACTTTCCAGGTACATTTAAAACTGCAGTAGAAGCAGTTTTCTTTCCCTCATCCCTGAATAGTGTCCAACTGGCAGGAAATACCAGGGTGTCAAAAGTTGTTCAGTGGTTAATTATGTACTTGGAAGGCATCATACATCCTACATCCTAAACACCTTCAAGAGTCATTTGAGAGCTTGTCACCTTCACAGAAGATTTTCTGTCCTGGAAGTTAGATCGACTTCCCAAAACTGCAGTCTGTACAGAATGGCGTCACAGAGCACTTACGAGCTACAGTTGGAATCACACTCTTGTACCTACAATACTTTTGATCCTAACAGGATCCAGATCAGTAGCAGTATTTAGCAGCATGGCTTTAAAGAAATGAAGTGAAGGAGGGGCAATGGAAACACCACCAGGAATAACCACCACCAGATAAATAAATTACTTTAAGGGATATTGGGGGAAACATCCTTACGAAGATGCTTCACATTCCCTTAGGCTGCCTCTCCAACTTTTTTTTATACACTGACTTGTCAAGGAGAATAAATTGGTTCAGATTACTTGCTAGAAATAGAACACATCAATAAAACTCCCTTCCAACCCCTTTAACCAGTTCATACTGCAGAAAATGTGCTGTTAGAGGAAGAAGGTTTGAGCATGCAAGTCCATTTCCCTTCCTTAGTCATGTGCACTCTCACATACAAACACTGAAAACACAGGTGATGTGCCCCTACATGAAACTATTTCACATAGTATCATTTCCCCCAATGTGAGGGAACAACTAATTTGGAACAGAGCATCACTGCTTTCAAGACCACTAGAGCTGTGCATATTGCTAGGGATTCAGCTCCTCACACTCTGTGTCCAGATCTGAGGATTTTTTGCCTACTTTTTGAATAACAGGGATTTCTTTATTGCTGATTCTTCATCATAAAAAAGGAACAGAAGTCTTTGAAGTCAAAAGTATTACTTAATTCTGTAATCACTATTGGATAATAAGGATCTTTCAAGAGTGAAAAAGAGTTGGTAATTTGAAAAAAATTATTCACCTAAAGATACACATGGACATGAAGACACCTACTTTGTATTCTGATTCCTCAACAACTTTGAAAACCTGACTTTCTCTCCTGTAGGCATCCAGCAGAAAACTATCCTTAATCTTCTCTTTTTTCTTCCTTTTTCATTTTTGCAATCTCTTTTATAGAGCAACCTGACATCTTGGTGCCCAGCAGTGATATTAATCATTGAAACACTCCTCTGTTTTGCCAGTTTCTCTAAGAATCTGAAAATCTGTTATGTAAAAAGAGCAGTTGGCAAAGCATAGTTCTTACAGTTGCACAAATGCTAGACTTAAGATGCTGCTACAACGTTTTCCTTTTGCTGCCCACTCCACTCCACCAAGCAAAAAAGATAAGCAGCACAAGGCAGCAGGAAAAAAGTGTATTTGCCTTTCCTAGCAGTGCAATTTGTGAGCACAATTACACAAGGGTGACACTTTTACTGAAGTGCTGTATGGGATGGAATCATGGAGCATGAACTTCCCAAGCTATGCCTGGTTACTGTGGTGAGTTCCTTGAGGCTTTCTGTCCAAAGCTAAGGGTGTTCAGAGGTAGATTTTTCACTAAAAGTGTGTATTAAGTCAATGGCTTAAGGATTTTAAGGTAACAAGATCAGGCAGTTTGAGCAAGGAGTCTGGAAGAACCGTGATCTTAAACATGGCAAATATTCTGCTTTCAGAGGAAAGTGGCATCAGTCTTGAATTCAGAGATGGGGTGGAAGAAGAAGGGAGACCTCTACTGCTGCTTTCTGTTTGTCAGACCAGGTTCTGATGCTTTTTCACATCTATTAGTAAATCACACTAGAAACAAAATCACAAAAATCCATAGGGCCATTAACTGAATACAGCATTATTCCATGCCCATAAGAAATACGGTATCTATCCACAGAAATCCTGTTGCTGAAAGCCTGACCCTGCTCAATTCCAAACACACAACCTAACACCTTTGAACCAAGATCTCAATCCACAATAAAATGACCTTGGTTTAAATGGCTACTACTTGCCAATTCATCTGCTGTGATACTGCCTGTGTGCTTTCAGTGAGAGTAACCTCAAGAAATATTAATTATTCAGTATGAGCTAAGCTTAGCAGAATTACCTCAAATTGTCCTAGTTTTGGCCAGGACCTCAGTGCTATTTGACACCACCTTATGTCATTGCCAGGGCAGAGAAGGGGACCCTGGCTTTTTCTTAGTTCATTGCTGTTTCCAGTAAATTGCTCTTCTCTCAACGCGTGATTTTCACTTTGTGCCTCCAATTCTCAACTCCATCCCTGGAGCAGGAAGGGGAAAGGGAAGAGAGGAGCAAATGAGCAGTGTCTGGTTTGGGAGACTCTCAGTGGGGGAACTGACTTGGGAAGTACCATTCCCAAACCAAGACACAAATACATCATGGATTATAAATGCAGACAGAGACTATCATCAGCACTCAGCTGATACAAAACCCACTGTGCTCTAAATACTGATGCACAGCATCAAACTGACACTGTTGATGTTAAAACAAAATGCCACCTAGGTGCAAGGCAAATTCCCAGTTTGGGCAGTTTGGTCTTTTAACAGGACCAGTGTACAGTGACATGGAAATTCTATTCTTTTATTTCTCTATAAAAGAATTACGATTAACAATGCTAATGGTGGACTCCACAATTTAAAGGATGCTTTTCAGTGAGCAGAGTGACACAGACTGTCACCAGGTCCAACTTCCAGCTCAAAGCAGAACCAGCTTAGATATCAAATGGAAAGCTGGATGCAAAAGAAAGACTGGCGTAAGAAAAAGAACAAGAAATTAATGAAGGAGAAGTAGCAGGATGAAAGGGAGTGGGGAAGTACAGAACAACACTTGTTTATTCTCATCATGATACTACATAGACCTCAGAGACCACAACTAATGCTAAAAAGAGACCAAATGTAGGCAGGGGAATAGACGGATGGTAGTGAAACCACCAGATCAATGTCAGGATGATAGGGAATGAAAAAAAAGAATTCAAAGGGGCAGAGAAAGGAGAGCTTTGAACTGGCCTTTATTTTATCCCAAAAGTAAATTCTGAATGCAGGAGCATCTCTGGTAGTAATTCCTATCTGCCAGGTAGTGCCTACATCTGTCTAGACCTACAGCCAACATCAGATAAATACTCTTCTAAATGGGTGATAAGGGAAAGGAATCTCAGGAAGTCAACACCAAAGAACTCTATTTCACACTTTTTTTCCTGCCTTCTCCCATTCCTTTGCTTGCTCTGAAATGGAAGGTGCCTACATCTCTGGAATGTGTCCATCTGGCACCACTTCCAAAAAGCAACAGCAGGGTGTGACAGCATCCAATACCCTACCAGCCCTGATACACTTTCCCTGCAGGAGAAGTAAAAGCAAGTATTTCACTAATAGAAGCTTCGTAACAGTTTGCTGTAACAGGGGAAAGTCCACACTTACCTACAGCTGAAATTGAGTCCTGCCTGCACATACTCCATGGAACAAACAACACAGCACCACAAAAAGAATGAAAAATTCTGTATGTAGTTGGAAGATAAAAGGATACTGAATTGGTCAAGCTGTATCACATACCGAAATTCACCAAGGATCAAGATGATTCTTTTACTGAAAGTGTACCATTTAAGTATCTTTGTAGTGTTCTAAGATCATCTTGTATTTTTGCCAAAGCCTTCAGTTCTGATGAAGTGTTTATCTCCCAGCTGCCTAAGTGGACAGTTTATAGTGTCTGTCTCAGAAGGATGCCTCTGCTCATCGTATTTGATGCTTCCTGAGGTCCCCCCACAGCTACTCTAAAGTGGATTAAGTTCACTGGCCTATGCAGCAGCAGACATGGTGCTGCTATTAAGTAAGATTTGGTAAATGTTTCTGTTAACATTGTTTTCACATAAAGCTCTGGGAGCAAGGTCAGGAAAAGTCAGAGAATGCAACTTTTCTCTGAATTCCAGTTAGGTACTAGGCACTGAGGGTTATTCAATATACTTCACTTTAAACCAAGGGTTTGCCATCTGTTCTGCACTCTAATTACAAAATATAAACCAAATATAACTCACTATTGAATCACAGAAAATAAGCTGTAGGACATTCAAATTCATAGGGAAAGCTCTTTATTTAATGCGGAAAGCATCTGCAGTGTTTTTCTTACGTTATCTTTTAGGCAGTATAATCTAGAGAAAATGAGATTGCTTATCCAGGACCCTGACAAACACATTTTTGGAAAACTGGATGAGTCCCTGGGGAGAGATGTTCAGTTTACGAGAAATATCTTGCAGAGCAACTTCTGCATCAATTTATCTATCTATCTAGAAGTAGAGGTATAACTACACTAAGAAGGTTAATACAGTCATGATAATACAAGGAAGCAACTGGGGCAAGAATGTAAGAAAAAAATTGCTTTTATTAGAGTGATTGATAAAGTTTGCTATAAAAGTAAAAATTTTTTTTAAAAAAGCTTCCTCATGGACTAGCTATGCAATTTATCCTTCATTTTTTTCTCCAACTACATCCAATTATAAAACTAGAGTATTTTACTATGTTGAGCAACAAAAAAATCTCACTGTAATGGAAATACAGATATAAGGAACAGCTGAAGACAACACCTGGGTTTCTTACAAGCTGGTAGCAGTGAAAGAGCAGCAAGAAAGAAGGAGTCTGGGGCTTCTCTTTTATCCAGCCTGTTGTGGCTACAGGGAGCTCTGCCAACCTGGGGTTGTATATGCTGCAGAATTCTGGAGAACCTTTAACACTCCAGTGCACTCTGACATGCAGTTTCATTATAGACTGAAATATAAGGAGGACTGGCAGCTGCCAAAGCACCTCCTCCCCCATGACCAGGCAGCAAACAGCACTGTGGAAGCATTCAGACAAAATGAGCTGCTTCTGCCAGCCTGGCAGTCCCTGCACAACCTGGAATTTCACAGGCTTGCAGCATTTTGCTTAATCAGGAGCTCGCTGCCTTACCAGATGAATGTGCCTAATTGCTATTTACTGAAGAGACACCTATCAGTGAGACACTTAATGAAAGCAGAGATGTGAGAAAGGAACAGGAAACATAAGGAACTGTCTTTGGATTCTGCACATTCAAACCTAACCATTGCTGCACAGATAAATGCCAGCATTTTTCTCTTACATGCAAGGAACTAAAATATATTGATTGTAACTCCTTTTATAAAACCAGGAGTGCTGATCAAGCTAAAAAGCATGTGCTAATCAGATCCACTGTGGGCAATCCTCCCCAGCCTACCTCTCCTGTGCATCCTGGACTTAGGTTACAGACACATGGGCTTTATGTCAAATCAGGTGTGCTTAGTCTGAAGGTGAGGAATGGAGCAACTGATTAAACAAGGATGCTTCTGTCAGATAACTGTTCTGTCACTCACTAGTTCCTGCATAAACCAGGAAAATAGGCTCTCCTAACGGGTTGACAAAATTCCCCCTAGCACAGGCCCACTTTTAAAGGTTGAGTTGGGAAGATGTTTGAATGAGTACAGCATCCTTTGCCAAAACATTCCCTACCACGCAAAGTTAAAGAAAAGACAATTTCTAGAATTCTATGCCAATAGCCAAGAGATAACTGAAGACAAGGACAGAATATCCACAACTGAACAACTGGAAAAATAGGCCAAAATAGAATAAGTACATCTTAGATACTTTCAGGGTATTAGACGTCTTGAATTAGTAGTGTTAAGGAACAAAAGGGGAAATGGATAGGGGCTAAAAAGTTTTCAAGCCCAAAACCAGAAGCAATAAGGGGCTCTTCATCAATATGAGAGGCTCCAGTGCTAAAAAAGATGAGTCACAATAACTGCCAATAATAGAAGGCTTTGACAAGAGTCACTTCCTGAACATGACAGTGACAAAAATCAATGAGATGCCATTCAGGAAGGACATATAACCTAGGGAAGTTACTCTACAGAAAGATCCCTGTAACCTACAAAGACAATATTGAGTGAACAGATCTTCAAAACTACAGCTGTAGGAGTACGGATTCCAGAAGAATTACTATCTCAACCTTAAGAGTGGGAAGAAAATGCCAGTGAAACCCAGATCCTACTGGAATTTGCAGAACTTCTCACAGTGGTTTCACAAGAACTGAAACACCATTCTGGACTTTATATACATGTTCTTAATATCCCCAGATAAGACAGCCATCAACGATCTGGAATAATTGCCCATTTTAGGTTTTCTGCACCTTCTTTCAAGGTATGTGACACAGGGTTCAGATAAGACAACACTTGTCCAACCAAATGCAGTAATGCTTGCGTGATGAAAAATGAATGTCACATAAATAAAAGGGAAAAGGCTAAGGATATAGGTGATGTGGATTCAGAACAATCAATAATAACAATAAAGTTACAATATAATAGTAATAATAACATTAAAGTTGCAATAAAACCATCCAAAGGAAATATTTAGATTGATTCCAGCAAAGAAGAGAAGGGAGACATTCCAATGAGGGACCACTTCAGGAATGACACATTCAGTAGCAAACCTGCATTAGGATCTTTTCCCTAATGAAGATGAGGAGAACCTGAAGTCAGGAGGGAATATGCTGGTAAAAGTCACAGAATCAAGGCAGTTCACAGCAGTAAGCAGATTACAAAGGCACTGGTTCTCCTCAATGATGTGCTGAGAGGAAATCACAGTGCAGGCAAGAACCGTGGTAAATACTGTTGATTAAAGGTTTGGAAACAATAAATAAGAAGGCTGCTTTGTAAGACACACAAATCAAAGTTACACTTTTAAACTGTGAATGATACATGCAAATTCCAAATCAGGTCCTCAGCACTCCTTCCTCACCTCCTCAGCACCTAAGCCTGGATATGCCTGAGATCTTCCTGCTACTCACAAGCTTCTTCAGACAGTGAGGGATGGCAAAAGGGTCTGGCTCCAACAGCCCTGGCTGGTGACATAATTTCTCAATACTCCAAGTTGTGTCATATGTGCAACTAAAGAGCATGGTTTGGTATCACAGTCCATAGCACCTCCATCAGATATGACACCACTACAAGAAGTGAAAAGAATGCTCCACAGGAACTGGAATATTTAATCCTTCGTAGACAAATTACTTCACAATCAAGTGACCCATGGCTTCTAAAAATTATACAAATCCCAGAGGAGGTGGGATGGAAGTCAGCCTGGGCACATCACCAGCCACTCTGACTTGCAGGCAAAAAAACCAAAAACAACAACAACAACCACAAAAAAAAACCCCCCACAACAACACCTTCGATTCTGTTTATGCCACATGTTGCTAAGAGATCAAAACGAAGAATCTGTTAGAGACTCACTCCAAATACAACAGTGCTGCTGCCTATGTCCCTCTGCTCTGGTAGGCTCTCTAACAGGCATATGCTCCTCTAAAACATACCATTTGAAGAAAGGGCAGAAAGTGCAGAGGTTTCCAAATTCATGCTACATTTTACATTGTTTCTGTAAAGTTGCTTTCACATTTTGGGAACCTGATCAATTAACTCATGAGTAAACATTTTTAATAGCTTATTCAGCTCTGCCTGACAGCAGAATTAAACTCTCCCAGTTGTATGATACTTCTGTCAGGCTTACAGGTAGTAGATTAGAAGGAACAGTTAAGAACTTAGGATCAAAGGTAATTAAAAAAGACTGCCATGTACAAACAATATCTAGATCACTGCAAAAACCCTCTGGAGTGTCAAGGGCAACTATAAAGTTCAAGCCAGTAATAAAACTTCCTGCTCAATTAATAATATTTTCAAAAGAAGCAGACAGCAAGTTTCAGCTTCCCAGAAGAGAGCACCTAACTAGGGACAAACAACCAGGGCAGAGCAGAAAACTTAAGAGACAGCTCATGAATAACATTTCCTTGGTGATAAAATCTTCTTAGGAATACACAGGTCTTCCAGCTCAATGGTCCCAGGTGCTTCTTCTCAAAACTCTGTACCTCTGACAGTACAGTCTATACGAATAAAGTAAGAAAAAAAAAAAAAAACCAAAACCAGAAAATCCCTGTCAACATTGTCTACACAACGACATTCATGCAATATTCATCTAAAAAACAAACCCACCAGTGTGTGCCTGCAGAGACAGACTAAATCTCTGACTGAGGTAAAAGAGCAAAAACTAAGGTCAGAAAGGGAAAAGTTCCAAAGCAGAGACTTGTGGAGGGGTAAGAGGATGCCTGCCAACCCAGCAGCACCCACAGAAGCAGTGCAGCAGTGAGATTTCTCCCCTGTAGGTAATTTGTATGATTGCAGATATATACTTCTCAGATTACAAAGTTACTAAAATTATTCAAGACACAAGAAGCCCAAACCCTCAGCAGCTGTTTTCTAAGCAGAGCCTATTTTGTAGTTTTCATAAAAACAAACCCAATATGAGGCAAAGCAGTAGGCATAGAGGTAGGAGGTGAAAATTAAATGCAATATGACAAAAGGTTATCACAGTGTTACAAAAAAACTCTCCATCTTGCTGTGCCATTCTCGGGACTTTTCTCACTTGAAAAAACGGATTTAAGCAGACAATTAGAAGAAGAGCTTCCAAGACTACTGAAACTGCTTCAGCCTTCTGCCTTTCACATAAATCCTGGATTATACGACACCACACACAACGTGGTTAACGCTTCTGCTCACACTTGACATTTGCTAAGAGATGAGTCTGAAACAAGAAAGGGGAGGACCCACTTTCTGAAATTCATGTCACAGTTGCCTTGTTCAAGGGCAAAGCTCCTCCTGTCTTCTGCAGCCAAAGGAGAGAGACTTGAAATAAAACTTCCAAGGACTCAAACCATGTTCAGCTGTAACAGAAATTCAACAGGACATGGATATTTAAGTCTTATTAGTCCTTTCAAACACATCAGGTTCAGAATTGTCACTATTATAAACTCTCCCCAGTGTGGATGACTCAGTCATCCCCAATCATAGGAATTATATAATAATTAATGACCAAAAAGTGGCAACAGCTTGAAAAAGTTAAAGAAACACACAGGTTCTTCTAACATCCTCTTTTTTCCTCCCTCCTACCATATGTATATTGTACACTCTAAACGACACAAACCCAAAGCACAACTCTTCTGGAATGCCTTCACTTCCAGCTATAACATCCGACAATTTTTTTCTCTTCTGGCACAGCTATTAAACACTTAATAGCCTGGAATGGCTGTTGTTAGATAATTGCTATTGTAAGGAGATACCGCGTTCCGAAAGATTGAAACTTCTGCTCTCCTGAATCTTTTCACATTTTCTACATAAGAATTTTTTAAAATAATGTATTTTGTTCTAAGCAGAAAGGTAAATTAAGAAAATCCTGCAAGCAAAACCAGTCTAAAATATTACTGGTTTTTATCTAATCTCTCTCATTTTTTTAAAAGGAATGTGTGTATTAGAGAACAGAACTGTAGTTTCACAGCTACTGACCTGCAGTTAAGCTGTCTCACATGAGCAAAATGACTTTCCAGCAAGGGAGGTGAGCACTGAGTCCTGCAGCACAAACATGGTGATGGTGGCTGTGCAGAGGCCTAGACTGAACTCACTGCGTTGCTCTTAGAGCAACTATATGGGAACAAGGATTTTCTTCCATGATATTGTTCAAGTGGTTTTCTGAGAACAAAAGTATTTCTTTTTATGCCTCAGGTTTTTATTTGTATAGAAAGGAAAAGTGTTTGTTTTAAATCTTTTGAGATTTCCCCAGTAATGTTTGTGATAATCTTGTATTTTATCAAAAAGAGTTTCAGAGAAGTAACAGTAAGTAAACAGCCTGGTTTGTGAGATCCTTCCCTAATATGTAACCTGCCAAAAAAGTCTACTAAGACTTCCTATTCCATGATCTACAAAATCACTTTGCATTATACCCTTCTTATATGCTCACAGTGCCTCTCATCTCTTAACTTATACTATTTATTTAATGAAAATTTATATTATCTTCTCTTAACATCCCTAAATATTCATGTAACTTAACGTGTATTTCCCTCCCCTAGAACAAAATACACCTATCCAATATATACACCTATATACACCTGTGTTTTGGTGTGATCATTGTAACTTCCAAACCTGAGAGATCTCTACTGCAGTCACTTGTTATCCCAAATTCTAAGTGAAACAGGATCTTGTTAGCCAAAACTGAACACCCATTCACAAAATCTCAGTTATCTCACTCTCCCATATACACGCACAGACATGCATGCAGTGATGAAATGGTTCAGATGAAAGAAATGATTCTACATTTCACACAAAACAAGAGCATGTCTGAGGTGAACATCCAGCTGTTGTCTCCTACAGCTCTTCATGGGCTTCTTTTAAGCATCTGCTTGTCCAGGTCAGGACAAAATCAGCAGTAGCACTGAATCGTCACAACAAAGTATTTTCAAACCTTTTGGAAGTCTCTGGAGATCTCAGAAGATGCGTCCACAACGTCAATTAACTTGTAAAATCTTCTTCCTGTTCCTCTGTATAAACCTTAGCTTTTCCTGATGAAACCTACTTCTTCATATACTGGGGAACAGCCTTGTTCCATGATACTGGCATACACCAGTACATCCTTCCCCATTCCCACTAAACCCTCACATGCAAATGCCATCGGTCACAGCAGTGCCAACACAAGCAAACCCATGCTCGATCTTGTAACCGCAACACCACAGAGAGGCTCTGTTCCCTCTCCTTCTCACCATTCCCTGTGCAGAGTAGAGGTACAAGCATTGACTGGCTCAAGGATGTGTCCCCAGCCTGAAAGCCAGGACACTGAAACCCCTGCCTTAAGCAATGCTGGCATCCCTGCTGCCCCAGCACAGCTCCTGCAGGAGGAGCTGAATGGCACCTGTGCCTGGGGTTCAGGAGCTCCAGGCTGGACAGCCCCACGCAGCACAGTGACAGCTCTGCAGCACCAGCTGAGTCCTCTGGCACTGTCTGCCCTGTCTTCGGCAGCAGAAGCCATGTAAACTTTGCAGTAGAGTCCATGGATAGCTGAGGCTTAAAGTTTTGGAGATAATTAACACAGCACAGCTGTAGGGAAACCAGCTGTGCTCCTGCAGCTTCCCCACTTAACAAATACTGTTTAGGAAGAAAAGACAAAGCATTTGGCAATAGGGCAAGAGCCTAATTCAGGAATATAAAGCAGGTGTAGCTCCAGAGACAAAACCAAAAAATCAAACTAAAACTACTGTGTGCAGCACTGGATCTGTGAGCAACCTGACACATAGTCAGAATACTAGGTTAAACCAGAGTGATGTTTGTGGAAAATAGACCTGTTTGGTGAATCAATGGAACATTTGACACCTCTGTTAAGCAACTGAAACAGTCTGTAACAGCTGTGATGAGAAAAAGATGGTTGTTTTACTGAGCATACTGGGAACTTAAGCCTGTAACTTGCTGTGCAACCTAACAGCTCCTGTTGTACCAGCAGACAGCAAAGCATGTGCCAAGACTATGTGAATCCTATAGAGCTTCCAACCCACTGACACTGCATGTCCACAGAGCTTTTCCACTTTTATAGACACAATAAAAGAGGGGGAAAGATCCCCAAACCTCAACATGTGGCTGAAATTTAAAAATTAGCAACGCATTGCCAGTTATTATAAAATGAGATGATGCACAAAGAGGATTAATTCACAAGCAACCAAAGGGAAGTAATGCAAAAGCAGGTACTGATGGCATCAAATGTGACTCTGAAGCATCAAGGTCTGGCTCGGATCTCACCGGCAATATGGAGCATTTGTGCAGCTGCTCAGCCACGTGATGAGGACAAGTGCACATGCTGCACCAAATGGTGTACAGTATGACACCCCTTATTGTTTTCAACTTGCATTTTCTTTCTTATGCTTAGTAATTTTCATTCTGTCTCTGTGCCAGGGAGTTGCAATATCATCAGTTGAATGTCTCCTGAACAAAAGCATGCCATGAACAGAACAATGTCATGGTGTGCTTGCCATGTCACAAACAATTTCATAATGCAAATGAACCTTGGGTCAAAGGTGAACCCTGTAGGATATGTAAAAAGTGGCAATGTAAACAGACGTTGTAAAAATCTCATGGAATAAAAATCATATTCTTTCAGAAAGAAATAGAGTGACATGAGAAAGTACAACCAGCTGAAGAAGAATGTGCCAGAGAACTTTGTACTTCTTTGCTGGACAATTACATTGGGAGCCCATGGAAAATAAGGTACAAATTCTAAGCCCAGGGGACAATTAAGTACTTCATACAGACAGACATATATAGTCCTCCAGCTAAAGGGAGTGAGATTTATAATCATGGGCCTTCTGCTGTTTTCATGATTTCGCATCAGAGATAGAGAGTTACTAAAATGGATTTGGTTGCAAAGAGAGTGCTCCCAACACATGCACAGGGAAATCCACACTGCCATCACAGTGAAGCCAACATGTAACTGTCAGCAGCTTGTGCTAAAAATACTGAACTAGGAACTGAATGGGTTGGATATTATCCTGGAGAGAGAAATTTCAACTGCAGTGACAAAGATGAAGTATTTCCAAGCTCCAGCCTCAAAACAATAACTTCTGGGTAGAGCAAGTGGAACTTAGAGGAAGGTACCAGCAGCTGAGAAATCTAAGGAAAACAAAACCTGTGTTTGATGAAAGGCCAGTGCCTTAATCTTGAAATCCTACTGAGTATTTGCTGAGAAATGAAGGCAGAAAGAAATTCAGTACTTAGAAAATGCAAGAATTTAATCTAAGGTTTTACTGGAGTATTGAAACATCCCTTTAGTGCCAGCAGTGGAAAAAAAAATGGGACTATCCAGTCTGTGTTTTTTCAGAATTACAATTTAACCAGTACCATAAGTGGAGACACATGGTCTCCTTAGGTACAGAACATTTTTCTCAGTGACTCTTAGTCGATTTGTCTCCAAGAATTATCTACCTAAAACCTACTTACAAAGGGATCCTGGAGAGAGGGAAGGGGTAAGTGGTATAAGTAACACACAAGAGCATATTCAATAAGACAGACTAGTGAGGGTAGAGTAAAAATGTTTCAGGTCCTGCAAATTTACCCAAATAATAGAAATGGAAGTTGCATAAATTACACACAGGATTTCAGTGATGTTTATTCAAATAAACAGTCCTGAACTTACTACACTGTTTCTTTGCCTCTGAGTTGAATTTGAGACCTCCCTGTGGCACCAGAGCAGTATTTTTATCTGGCCTATGATCCCCCTGAAACACGTATGGGTTTTGCTGCCATGTTGTTACACACTTTCAGAATGCAACAGTGCTGACATGGAAAAGGGATGAAAGAGTTTAGCCTAGAATGTTAAAGACACTCCTCAGTCTGGCTATGAAAACCACTGTGATCATGTTTACCTCTTGGTTCAGCTTTCCTCAGTAAGGAGCATCAGGAAAAGCCTGACTGGAGAGCAGCAGTGCAGCTGTGTGCTCCAGCTGTGACAGTGAGCTCTAAAACACCACCCAAGAGGCACATGGAGATCCCTCAGCACATCTGCCAGGAAGAGGAGGGCAGGGGCACCAAAGCAGCACAAGACAGTAATATGTTCTCCATGGTACAAACTGAATCCCACCAATGACAAAGGACAGGGAGCCACGAAAACCTGAAAACAAGCTCTTACTCATTATAATACATATGGCTGTAATTAATGGACTCATGCACACTCAAATTGTTCCTGGTTTTCTTTGCACTGAAAGAGCAGCCATAAAGCTCTCAGGGTCTCTCCTTTTTCACACCAGGTTTTTATTACTGTACAGTCTGGGGCTTGCAAACACCAGAAAAGTACTAGTTCAGTGCAAAAGTAAGAATGTCTTGTGGCTGGGGGTCCTGAAATGACCCATGAATAAACAATGAAAACAATGTCTGCTTTTTCATGTCCAAAGATGCTTCAGCGTATTCTTCGGTAGTGGCAGCATATGTATATAGGACATATGTGACCACTCCTGTCTTCTTTAGTTTACAAAGTCATTCTAAAACTACAAAGTATTCTGCATTAATACAGTAAGTACAAAGCAGATGGTAGATGTGTTAAAACTCTGGCCTTCAATGATTGGAACTTGTAACAGATTGCAAGTGGCAGTGGAACTCAATTCATATCTAGAGTTCCAGTTATTTTGTTCAAGAAAATGGTACTAAATACGTCACCCTCAGCTCCTTCCCAGGCTGCTACAAATAAATTAGGGTAAAGGTTTATTGAAACATAAATAACCAGTTTGTCCTACAACCTTGAATAAATGTCACTTACAAAACAGGAGTACAAATGTTCAACTGGCCAATATGAAGACAGTCTGTTTATAAACATTTACAAACTTGTCAGAAGCAATGTGGTGGATAGCATACAACTGAAGGTTAGTTTGTAGGGGGACTTTAGGACAAAAGTCATGTAATAAAATGGCCACGAATAACCACATCTAAAGTTCTAGTTTCTACCAGAAGAAAGGAGGATATTAAAAAATTTTTATTGAAAGAAAAATAAGAAATTATTTGAATGCTTCAGCAATTCACAATTAGCTGGAGCTCTATTTTATGTTTTATAGAGGAGCCATAAGTCCATCTCCCCCAGTATACACCTTCTAAACAGCCAGTGGCGAACACTGGAGAAGTAAAGAATGTCAGCAATGTCACAGAAATGCTCTATAGCAAGATGACCTAGAGAAGAATCCAAATGTTCAACAAAACTAAACACACTCACACATGATGCTTGCCAAGGAGACTCGTAGCCTTGCCACTACCACAGGTGACTTCCAGCTTGTCCCAGGAACTGCCACAAGACTGGAAATTTCAAGTACCACTAATGGGAGAGCACAGCAAGGAAAGGGAAAAAACCCTTAGAACTTCTGAAGCCCGGAACTGTCTCCTATGAAGGCACCATTGGGTGCCTCCTCAATGGAGGACACCACTGAGCCTTTCCAAGTGTAGCAGCACAAAGAGGAACTTGGTCTTGGTGCTCATAGAGCAGAGAATAAACGTATTTTTTGAAAATGTAACATTTCCTACACACTCTCCCTTCTAAATATTGTGTAACACAGCAAGGAAAAAACAACTGGCAATTGAAGAAGGAAGGAGAAAGTGTAGAACAAGTTGGAGCCACTAATTCTGCCACAGCAGCTGCTGGCTGCTAACTAGTATGTAACTGTGTGTGTGTGTGTGACTCACTCAAAACCGTTCAACTCTGAGAGAGTCCAACATTAAAATGACACAGACCAACACCTGCTGCAGCTGCACTCCATCTAAAGTACCTGAGAACAAATAAAGTTGCTATGGCCAAAGAAAGAGTAAAAAAGGGCTACGTGAGCAAAATGGAAAAGCAAGCAGGAGAAAGAAAAACCACAACCAACCAAACAAAATCTCAAAAAAAAAAAACCACCCAAAAGTTTTGAAGGTCTGTGTATAAAAACTTTAAAGACCGAGTCATTCTGGTCCTTTGTCATTGTACATCAAATCCTGTGCCTCATTCAAACCACGGTTTCAAATGCATGGCATCTTTAGAACAAGCCTCAACTGAAACATGTGCTAAAGCTCTGCATGCATTCACACTTGACACAGGCAGGAAGGGTTTTTTGGAGGGTGTTGGGTTTTTATACTGAAGACAGACTTAAGATGTGTTTCAGTATGACAGTCTAATTACAGGCTGCAATTTCAATTTCATTTGCTTCTGTTGCATCTCGTGATGACTTAACATTTCCCAGAGAAACAATTACAAGACAGTACCAGGAACACAATTTACTATCTCCAATCTTCATGAATATGCAGAATTCATTCCACTCAATGCCATATTTCATTTCTGACCCCACAGTGCTCAGTTTACACTAAAAATACCAGAGAGAAGTGTCTTTATACATTTTTATATAGATACTGCATATTATTCGAACTTGTACAGACCTGCAACCTTAGCCAAAAGTTACATTCTAAATAAATAAGTCACTCTGTAGTAATAACAGCCATCATATTTTAAACAATAGTGTCCGGAGACAAACCGAGACTGGGATTTTATCCTTCTATATACTCTCTGAATACATAGTTACAAACAATCCTCTGGCCAAAACGTCAGGGAATTCTTCTTCTTCTAAAATAAAGTCCCAAAGGGGGTGAAAAAGGTGTAACACCTGGGCAGAAAGAACTATGAGATGACAGCCTATGTTGTAGCTGTTATTCCAGTTTTGATCATGGTCCCAGTGATGAGAAATCCTGTGTAAGAAAGAGGAACTGGCTAGCCTTCAAAAATCTTCAAGCCAAGAAAAGAGGAAGGAGGAATAACGACAAAAATTATCTCACTTGCCTTTTTTCTTCCTCTGTCTACGTCAAAGTATTGGCCACAAAAAATTTAGTAGCTGTCATTGTCCAGAAGACGGAATTATGTTTGCAGCCTTTTGACTCACTGCTTTAAAGAGGCTGCTTTGTCCACCCCTGCAACATGGCCATATCCTGTGGGGGCTACTCAGTGCTTAACAGTATGATAGCAAACATACCTCATGCTGTGAAACTGCTCTTGTCTTGAGCAACAGAAGCAGAAACTGGCCCACAGTAAGCAATCAGAAAATGGTCAACTTTAAGGTAATTATTTCCCTCTACTAACAGCCTTCTGAACCTCATTTCCTTAGCAAAAAAGATTATGAAAAAGAACTGTGTTGGCTGAGTATCCCATGATACTTGTGAGCCTATTTCCCACTGTTAGCCTGATCTGACAGATACACATTCCTCTGAAGTCATTAACTTCCTAAAACTTTTCAAAAAGTATGCATTTAGACAGCAAATGTAGCCCTCAGCAATGCCTTCACCGGGAGATATGACTCCAGCATGATCCTCAGTCCCTATTAGACATCAGGATCCACACAGCAAAGGGATTTTATGAATGGAGCCACTATGGAAAAAGCTCTAATTGGTGCCCATACAAATCAGACATCAGGTAATACAATCATCTCTCACACTTGAGATCAGCCCTCAATAGTTCTGCTTCTCATGGAAATGCCATTTTTTGAAGTCTGTAATTCCCACATCAAATGGCTCTCTTTTCTTTAAAGGCAATGCTCCTCAAAAACACATCCTCAGAGAACCCTCAGAAAGATAAGATGTCAATCAGACTGAGCAGCTTCTGGAAGGGGCAAGTAACAAAGGAGAATCATGAACTCGGAGGCAGCTAGAGAAAATGACATTCTGGGGTAAACTTCTCATGTTTTAATAACACAGAAGCAAAGTCTGCTTTGCTGATTAATCAGGCTTTTGTTTGTCACTATCCACCTCTTACACATTTGAAAATGTGCAGCCTGTCTTACTTGTAATCAAACTTTCTTGGAGCAGCACCCAGCTGGTGGGGATGTGACTGAGGTGTGCAGAAGAGCACCAAGCAGCTGCAACTGGTAAGCTCAGCTCCATGGCATGAAGAGCAGCCCTTGCCCACCAGAGGAGAACATGTGCTCATAATGATGATGAAATGGGGGGCCTGCTTTTAAAATGGCTTACTGCTCTACTGGTAATTTTTTTTCCACCAACTTAAGACTGCAGCCAAGTATAACCACAAAATTATTGCAGTCCTTAGTCACTAACAATCTGTAGAGCTTCTGGCTGTTTTAACCATCAATCTCATTCAGCTGACTGATGGAGGATGCAGACACTTCAACAAAATCAGCTGCTTCTCTTACAAAATTCTCCACCTTCCAGCCAACAGCTCTTCTCAAGCTAATAATGTCAGATGGTTTCCCACGAAGGTGAAATGAAGAGACACCCCTCTAGCTCTGCCCTCTGGCCAAATTTGGCCAGGATCACTCAAACACAATCCAATGCCCCATGGTGCATTTTTAGACCAAGCTGTTCCCTTCTCAAGCTGTCCTGAGCAGTCAGTCTTCCACATATTATAAACATTTGCATGGTTCTTACAAGACAACCTGTGCTGCTGAAGTGTAAGGAAGTAAAATGATGCCAGTAATGAGGGATTTCTCATTTTCATTACTTCCTCTCCTTCTAATTAAATGTGAGTAACATTGGCAGTAACACCAGTGCACCAGGCCAGCAGTACTCATTGGTGCAGAGCTGCTCAAACTGTGGTCCACAAACCATCAGCAGCAACAAAGACAGAGGAAGAGACTCAGAGCTGGACCCTAGGATCAGATTAAACAGGTCCTTGGGTTTTTTCCTACACAGATCCTAGTGCATTCACTAGTGCTACCTGCCACTTCCTTGGCCTTGTGTTTCCATACATTTTGGATTTGCACTTTTTGTCTCACAAACCAAGATAAAGCATTTCCAGGGCTATAACAGCTGGAAATTTAATATGGACCAAATGGCAATAGAAAGCAAAATGCCTTGCCTGATCTCTTCATCCAGGAAGGTGGAAAGCAGAGCTCCAGCTGCTTATTTCAGCTGCAGCGTGTCCAGCAGATGGCAACTCCCAGGTTTTCAAAAATGCAGAGACTATTCCCCTGCCTCGTTGGGAGCCTACCTGACAAAATTAGAGCTTTCACATAATTTTTTGAGAGCTTTGACTACTTTGCAGTGCATACAAATGCAGTATGTTTTAACAGTGGAAAGGAGACACATGCATAGAAATAACTAATGGTAAGTTTGATAAGTAATAACTACTTTGCATCCTTTATTTTTGTTGCCATTTCCTCTTTACAACTAGATTTCTAACAACAGCATTTTGCTGTTGGATTTCTCTATTGGTTAAAGCATTACCTTAAGAGTCAGCTATAGCTATTCAGTTCTTTAAAGGGCAAATTGCTACCTCTTTAAGCAGTTTTCCCTAGCACAGGATCTAAGGAAAGCACAAGCCACTGGCAACACAAGTACAGTTAGTGCACTTCCTTTTTTGAGTCTTGGAGGTTTGGGAGCTAGAAGCTGAAGCAAGTGGGATACTGCATCAGTCAAGGGGATTATGGGAATGACACTTTTTTTTTCTACAGCACTCTCTCAGCCTTTAGGAGATACCCCACCTTTTTTCACAAAAGGAAAAAAAAAGAGAAGGCACTAGAGCCTTGGATTAAAAGCACAGGAAGAAAAAAGTTTGTTTTGCTGACTGTGAAAAAATGCTGGATGTCTGGAGGACAGAATGTGGAAAACAAATGTTCTTCCCTGGGTATGTCACAGAGAAATAAAAATACTTCATTATGAAATAAAAATATTCTGCTCTGCGATCATCTGAGGTGATCTTCAGTCTCCAGGGTTCAGCAATTCAACAAATGAAAATCGAAGTCCATAAAAATGAATGAAGCCAGGCAAATATTCTGTATCAGGTGACAAAAGTTATTTTGGGAGCTTACAAACCACTGAGTGCAGTGATACAATGATGGCTCATCTGCATCTGGCACTGTTCCAGGGAATGGCCTCTGAATGGCAATTCCCACTAGAGAAGCAGTACTGCTCTCTAATATTTTTTTGCCCATGCTTCAGGATCTTAATACCCCAGAGTAGCTGCAAATGCACCAAGAGCAATTTGTACAAGACTCCTCACGGAGAAATGAGCTATTTTAGGAGTATTCAATCCTTTTCTCTACAATAATAGCTGTTAGTCTGCTGTACCAATGGACTGATTCAGCATCAACACTGACAAGGCACTTCAGCCTCTGACACTTGTGAAGGAGCTTTGTGTCCCCTTTAACCATCAGAGACGGGAGGAGAAATTTGCTGTTTTCACAGTTATATGACAGCTTTTAAAATTTTTACAGCATGAGTGCAGCACCTAATCCAACAAAGCCTGCCAGGAACATTTAAAATCAAGGTCTCAGAGTATTTGCTTCCTATAAATTCACCAGTATTATAAGAAAAGGATCTTTTCCTCAGAAATGCAGCACAAATCGCACTGGAGTTGCATTGGAGGGCTGAGGACTGTTTTCTGCCACACTGTGGGAAAGACAGCTGAAAGTACTGGGAAAGAGGCTGTAAGGATGCACAAAATGTACTGGAGTTAATGAATAGGAACAGGAAGAAGAAGATTTTTCTGATGGAAATCAAAGCATTTTCTCAAAACAGAGAGGAAACAAACTATAACAGGCATTTAATTTATTTAATGCAATGACTGCTCTCAATACTTAAAAAGAAATTCCTCTTCCTACCTAGACTATTGCCTGCAACTAACCAACTACCTACAGAAGGGTGGAGGAGGAAAGGTGGAGCCAGAAAAACTTCTGTGAAAATGTATGCAAAGAAAAATCCTATGTTCTTGCAGAGAAGCTTTTCCTTTAATTTCACAAAGTAAAACACAACAGATAACTGAAAACAAGATGAAAAACAAAACAACAGCATCATCAACATGTAATCATTCTAAGATTTCTGATCACTAGAAATTAAAATTTTTTTTCTGTTTTTACTAAGGAGAGGCTAGACAGTACCTTTAAAAATCATCTCTTTGTAGTTACTTTCTTCACTATGAGAAGGTGACGAGCTGCATCTATTATAACTACATGCTGTGCAAACCTCATTTGGACATGATCACCATCCATCACTCCTGCTGTGCAGGTAGCATGTGAAAGGGAAACAAAACAGAGACTGTGCTGCAGTATTTGACACCACCCACTCCCCTGCTCGCACGCTTCAGTTCATCAAGATCCCAGTTGCCACACAGGTATTCTCTTTTTGGGACCCCCATCTTTTCTCTCCCTCCAAGCACAGCTTGGAGCAGCTCTGATGGTTTCAGGAGGGAGACAGAAATCTTTCTTTCTCTCCCAAAGCATTAAGGCTTTTCTACTGAAAAGCATGCCAAAGATACATTATTATGTGCATCCTTGCCTCTGGAAATACACACACCTTGCCTTTGGAAATATACACACATTAACTGCAGCAGTACCTCTTCTCATGACATGGATATGTTTCAGTGGAAGATGAATATTGCAAGAGAAATCAGAATGCCTGTATCCTTTGAGGAAGTGCTGTGCACAGTCCTGAAAAGAGCTATTAATGCCAGCATCCTACTGCTTCTCTCTAGCTCACACTTCAACTGTCAGTGCTTTCTATAATCTCAACCAGGAACAGTCAGTAGAGGCACAAGACTTAAAAAAGCAGGAAAGATAAACACTATCTTTTTCAGAAAGCTCTGGAGTAAGATGCAATAATTATTAGATGATTTTTAGGGAAGCAGAAGCAACCAGAGTTAGCCTTGAAAAACAGAATGCAGCCTTAACAACACACTACCAGCTCACCTAGGACGCAAAGAGAGCACCCTCCTTGTGTTTCACAGCTCTGGTTTCACAGTGCTGTGCCAATTCAGGGGAATAACTTGCACGAGTTTATCACATCCTGACTCTTGGTATGACTCAGGTCAGCAGGAGTTGCCTGCACTTTGTGTATTCTGATGCACTGCAGCATGCCTGGCTTTGAACAGCTGTACAGCAGCGCACACTAGAGAACAGCTCTCTCCATTTCACTCACAGCCCTCCGAGCACCTCCAACCACTCACGAGAGCACAGACAATCAGCAACACGGACACGGTAAGGTTCAACTGCAAAGACACACCCCCTCCTTGATTGCCGGGACAGGAGGGCTGTCACTTCGCTATACTCCTTATTTCCCTCAGCGTGTCAGTAAGCCACTGGGGAGGAACAAGCCATTTAAAGGCACCTCCCGAGAATCTTGTAACAGACCTTCCCACGTATGATTCTGGACAAGAAACCCTGAACTAGAAATTCTGTCCTGCCCTAGCAAACATGCTACTCCCTTTTTTACAGGATAAACAGGATCTGTGATCTGGATGCCCCCCACTGCACTTCTTTAGTCTCCAGCTACAGCCTACACTGCATTACATGGGAGTGAAGTGCCCAGCCACTCTTGTTGTTGACAGCCACCTCATTTATTAAAAAGATGATGACACGCACATGCCTCGTAGTGATTTGATAAGCTCCTGCCACAGAGTAGCAGCCCCAGAAGCAGAGAGGAGCGCTCTGGTCTCTCCCCACCCACGTCTTCAACAGGGAATGGCAATGCCAGGACCCACCACTGACAGTAACAGAGAATGATTACCTAGAGATTCCTGATACAGGATTTAATGTTGTGATGTACCAAGTATGCCATCTGCAATGGAGCAATGGATGTAAGCACATGCTCAACCTTACAACCATAAACGGCCTTAGTGATTTCTCTAGGACTACGCATAACTTTTGAGGTAAGCATATGTAAGAATGAAAGATGAAGGCATGAAAGAGTGTACAGCTCTCACTGGAACGAAGTGATGAAGGCATTCATGCAACTGACCTCTATAAACACACTTTTGTCACGTACCAGTTTTGAAACGCAGCTGAAGGCCAGTAAATGAGAGGATGATGAAAACCCTCAGCAGGTTATCCACACAAATTAATGAGGCCACAAAAACAGCAGGCTAGGCACCACTTTGTTCAACTCTCAAGTTTAAAAGCAGCAACAAGTTCACTTTCCATCTTAGTAAACAGACACAAACTGTCTCACGGTTCCAAACATGTACTCACCCAGAAGAGAAGGTTGAAAACAAACATTAGGTACTTGATACACTGCAGGCAGTTGTGAGCCATGCTGCACCTCTTCAGTTCTAGGAGAAAAATAAATGAGAGATCCAGGTAAAAGACAACGTACTTGTTTCCCTTGGGAGTCGTGTACTTAGCCTTGGTGGCCTTCGGGCCTGGGTTAGTATGAAATCCAAAAAAAGAGTTGCTGGCAGCCCCAAACTGGCCGCCATACATGCTGCTGTATCGACGGAAGGCGCCATTTGGGAAACTGTAATCCTTGCTGTCCAGAGAAGGGCTCCTGTGATAGGTGGACTCATCGGTGCTGGACCTGCGCATGGTGGCTTCAGCTGTCCCGTTCCTGCTGCTCTGACAGCCGTCGGGCGAAAGGTTGGTGATCTTCCCTCCTCCTCGCTAGGAATCCCCTATTGCTTTGCACCAGCTGTTCTTTTGTCTGCCATCCTGCCAAGGAGTTACGCGTGCTGTGCGGCAGCAAAGTTGGTGAACTGAAGTCTGCTTAGCCAGGAGTTAGGGAGCAGCGTGCTTCCACATGAGAAAGACTTCTGCACAAGTAAACATTCCCGTCACTGCCACGGTCGTCCCTCCCGGCCCACCCCGCTACCAGGGAAGGAAAAATCAGAGAGAGATATACTGTACCCAGAGCAAACAATTTTTAAAAAAGGAACCGTGACCTCGCTCGGCTCGCAAATGCCATATAAACCCCCGGCTCCACATGCCACGCACAGACAAGAGAGTGCCGCTGCCCGAGACCCGCGGCAGGGGTAGGAATTATCCGAAAGGCGAGCAGCTGCCGTGGCCCTTTCCTGCCGGCCACATCGCTGTGCCCGGAGCCGCCGGGCTCACTTGGCGCATCCCCTCATCCCGCTCCCGCGGCGGGCGCCCGTGGCACGCCAGCCCCGGCGCTCCATTCCCGGCGCGGCCGCCCCTCCTCCGAGCGCCGCGCCAATGGCGCTGC
>VZTR01019339.1:267161-334576 GCA_013400775.1 Chaetops frenatus
TTCGTACGCAAAAGCGGCGGGGGGGCTCCGCGGGGAGCGGGGTCAGGAAAGGCCGCGCTCCCCTTGCCGGGAGGCTCGTTTGTTCCGCTGCAGATCCATCACCGGGATGTTCCTAATTCGCTCAGTCCCAAGGAATCATCACTTAGCACAACGTATGGCCAGCTCATTTGTCCGCCTGTCAGAACGCACTGATCGGCATCAAGCTCTGTACGCTGGGGAGCACTTCGCTAAAATCTGACAGCTCCCACCGGCTGTAAAGAGTTGAAACTGTGCCACACGCAACTTTTGCGGGAAAGAAAAATCTTACTGAAGCTGTGGCAATTTAACACTCAGGAAAGCAAGGGTCATTTACCATCTTCACCCCAAATTCCCTGTGCAAGTAAGTCACTCGTCTCCCTCCGTATGTGCCACCTCCTCATCTGTCGGCCCTCCTCTATACCCTTTGATTTTGACTGCAACCTACTGGAGCCAAGTCAAAAGATGGCTGGCTAAAATTTTTTTAAAAGCCTGCCCAGCAGAGAATTAATCAGGATGAAAACAGGTTTCTTTTATGAAGCATCTTACCAGCCTCAGCATAAATCAAGAGACACGGGCACCAATTAATTAAAGAACAAATTAGTAAAAGTAAAATGAGCTGGTTTTGCACATAGCCTGAGCAGTTTGCCCCTGCAAACCACCCTCTAATTCTGTTAATTTACAAACTGCAAACTTAGAGTCTAATTAATTTCTTTTCATTTCCTCTGCATACTATAAATACACTGACCATACCTGGTGCTAGCTTTAGAGAGAAAGAACCTGAACACAAAACACAAGGGTAATAACTCCTGCACCATCTGTTTCAGTAACTTTGATGACTTACAACTTTTCCACTTTTTGATTTTCCTACCTCTAAAATTAGAGACAGTTCATAGCCATGATGAAGGTCAGTTTTCCTTTCCTGCACAAAATGAACTCTGCCCCCTTAAAGAAGTTCTCCTTCCCTAGCACATAAAGATGGTCCCATGGAAGCAAATCTGTTCTCAGTCAGAGTTTTCAATATAATATTAATTTTTCCTGTGGTACCAAACAGTTCGGCCTCCAGTCTTTCTCCTCACCTGTATTACAACTAGACCAGTTTGGCAACAGAAATCCAAAGACGATTCAAATATTTTCTACATCTTTTATCAGTACACAAAAATGCCTGTGCACAGAGCTTCGTATTAAATGGTGAAAGAAAAACAGGGTATAGCTCAGCACACAAATGATGCTGAAACAGTGACAAGTCAGGTAAATGTTATTTAACAAGGGTGCGCATGGTACTGCATTTAACAGAGGAGAATTTGGCATATTTACCATAAATTAGACAACTGAAGCCCCAAAGGCAGCTCCTTGCTATCTAGATAAGAAAATGGTTAGAAATCACTTGCTTTCACCCTTCCTGAAGCCAAGAAATCACCAATTCTTAAGAGAATTAAGTCCCTAATATGGGTAGAATAATTTATAAAGCAAAGATCTGAGGTAGAAGGGAAAGTTTCTAAATGTGTCTTTTAAATAAAAAGTAATAAACATCAACACACGGTGTATATATTTCAGACAGATGCAGAAAAAGCTTGAGGAGGGCTGAGATCCTGCATAACCCTTACAATAAAGGGTACTTTTTCTCCAGCCTCTTTTCACCATCATCCTGTAGCACACCTCATGGAAATGACAACTTTTTAAAGACGCTTTAGTGTAAAATGTAGTTCTCAAGTAGTTGCTGTTCTTTCTCATGACAATACCAACAGCTAATTGCAAACAGAGTCATTTGGGATACAGACATTAAAATCATTCTTTCATTAAATCTTCCACACCAGGAAATCCAGTCAGAATTACTAGCCTAAGTGGGAAATCCTTGAGACAGCAATGTTGCACCAACAGGCTAACTGCAGCTTGGATGACATGCTTACATGATGGAGCGATGTCCTGCATGGGAATTGGGGGAAAGCAACAAAAGGAGAAGGGCAGGTGTGCTCTACTCTTGCCCATCCCTGGTGTCAAGTGAATGGAAGGAACATGCTGGGACCTGTACTGACATTTAAGCTGTTTAACAATGAAGTAATGCATGAACCAAGAATAATAAACCTTGGAAGCACTGTATCACTGGGCCATTGTATCTAAAGGGTGACTCAAAGGGCAGGTGAATTAGAGCTTTCACAAAACTTTTTGTTAATGACTGGGCCTAAAATCACAGCCTGGACCTAGTCACCTCTGGTCACCTCTGCTTAACATCTATTTTTTCTCTCCCCAGCTGCATTTCTATATTCCCATCCTGTGGCCAATTCATATTGATTCCTCTACACAAGAAAGCAAGCACTGTGCAGTCTCGCCAGCAGAGGTTCAATTTGTATTGATTCTGGTGGCACGCTACCATTTAGGTTATAACAACTCTGTCCCTGCCACTTTGAGTGGAGGGCTCGATAACCCTTCAGCGTCTCCAGCCAAAACCTTGGCCTTGAAAGGGAAGAGGCAGCACTCTCACTCTAATGACATCAGGTGAGCTCCAAGCAATAAACTGTAAAAGGTTTGGGCATCAGGGGCAGATCTCTTAACTGTGTTATTCCTCACACCCTTATGCTGAGCAGCCTCAGCCGAGGCTTCAGCTTTCACCTGAAGACACAGCTACTTGTTCAGCCCACACTTCCCACCTCACCCTGAGCTGCAGCCACCACAGACCCCACACCACGCTCCCACCTCCCTTTTTATTTTCAATACCACTTTCTCTTCCTCCTCCATGATTTAACACTCATGACCACAAGACACCAGCCCCTTCAGATCACACAGAATGCAGCCACTAATTCACCTCCTCATTAATTTAGTCTCCTAAGTCCTTTAATGGTTGCACTGGTTTTCCTCCTACTAATGCCTCTTGTCATTGTCTTCAAAATTCTGCATACCTGCTCCATCCTCCTAATGAAACAACCCACTTTGAATTAACCTCACTTGTTAAGAAGTGATCAACGAAATAAAATTCTAAAGAACCCTGCTAGAAGCTATTACTGAAACATACTATATAAAACAGGGTACGGATGTGACAACTGCTCCTGTTCTGCAACAGAGGGGCGTGCAAAGGCATGCACGTGACAGGTGACAGTCATTCCCAGTAGCTTCAGTGAACAAAATGACAAAGATCAAATATTACTACAAGAGTGGGATCTTCTTGTGAGTTACTAGCTTTGCTTCACACCAGAGTACTGAAATCAGCTAAGGGTGATCAACTGATGAATATACTCCAAATGCTGAACTTTTTAATTTCATGTACATACAGAGATCACCATATGAAAGTGTTAATCAGACCTGACTGGCCCTGCCTGTCTTTTTCTTCAGCAACATGCCTGGAGAGAAATCCCTTGTTTCCTCACCCAGTGCACTCGTTGCAGCTACTGCTGGTTATGTTTGATTCAGTGATGCAGGTTTTATGAAAATTGTACCTCTTCCAAAAGTCTAAGAGAAACATTATCTCTTCTGACTGGAGGGTGAACCAAAGTTCAGGGCCAGGCTGGCTATTTCAGCTAGGAAAAAGAGCCTTGTGATGGAGTCTTTGATTTGTTTGCTTCTGTATATTCATTTTGCATGAATATAAATGACTAAAAGAGCAAAGTGAAGAGAGTGAGAATATGATTTTTAACCTGACGGCCTCACACTGCCACAGGTTTTCAGACTCTGCTCAGCCCTGCCCAGGACTGTTCAGTGTCTTCATCAGTGACATGGGCAGTGGGATCCAGCACACCCTCACCAAGCTTGCAGATGCCATCAAGCTGAGTGGTGCAGTTAACACACCTGAGGGATGGGCTGCCTTCCACAGGGATCTGGACAAGCTCTACAAGTGGGCCCATGGAAACCTCATGAGGTTCAACAAGGCCAAGTGCAAGGTGCTGCACCTGGGTTGGGGCAACCTCCAGTATCAGCAGAGGCTGGGGGATGAAGGGATTGAGAACAGCCCTGCCCAGATGGCTTGGGGGTACTGGCCAGCATGGCCAGCAGGTTGAGGGAAGTGATTCTGACCCTCTGCTCTGATGAGAGCCCATGTAGAATAGTACATCCAGCTCTGGAGTCCTCAGTTCAAGGGAGACATGGACCTGTTGGGACTGGGTCTGCAGGAGGGCCACAAAAGTAATCAGAGGGCTGGAACACCTTCCCTAATGGGAAAGGCTGAAAGAGCTCAGGTTGTTCAGCCTGGAGAAGAAAAGGCTCCAGGGAGACCTTGTAACCTTTTAGTACCTAAATGGGGCTTAAAGAAAGATGGGGACAGGTTTTTTTAATAGGACCTGTAGTGATGGGATAAGGGGGTAATGTTTTTAAACTATAAGAGTGTAGATTCAGACTGCATATAAGGAAGAAATTTTTTACAATGAAGTGATGAAATACTGGAGGATGTTGCCCAAAGAGGTGGTAGATGCCCCATCCCTGGAAACATTCAAGGTCAATTCAAGCAGCAATCAACAGGTTTCCTCCCTAGATCCTGCTCTCTCCTAAAAATTCACATGGTCCAATGAGTCTGCACATGTTGCCAAAGACTTTAAGAGAGGCATGGGGGTCAGGAGATGTGGGTCAGGGGGGAGCAATAAAGCCAGTTCCTGAACCAAACAGCAGACATGTTAAAGTAGCCCCCTAAGAAACAGGTAAATCATGCACTATCAGTTCTACTCTGGGCTGCAGGTCCTCCAGCTCAAAGAGTATGTCCACAGGGCTGTAAGCTGAGGATACCTCTAGAATCTTTTAGATTTTAGTTTTAGAAAAAAATATTAATGTTTTTAAATAAAAGAAGCAGAAGATAGTATGCTTTACTGAAACTTAATACTGATCACATATCTAAGAACCCAGACCCTCCCTTTTATTTCCAGGGTCCTTGCTGTCCCCTACCAATTTCAGTATCTGTAAAAGGTTATAGTTGCTAGAAAGAGGTTAAGCCCTGGATTGCATGGGCAGGAGAAGACAGTCAGACATTCTGGAGATTTCCTCAGCTAATACAAAAATCTGCTGATATTCACAGTTGTACCTACAACTACTTGAAATATTTCCTGATGCCTCCAACAAAACTTTGAAAACACATTCCAATCACAAGCAATTTCACTTATATAGCAGACTTTAGGGTTGTTTGGTTTGTTGTTTGTATTTTTTTTTATTTTCTTTTTTTTTTCTTTATAAATAAGGAAATCTGCATTAAAAAAACTTCAACACTTAATAGCTCATCTCCTTCTGCTCACATGTCACCTGAAGTCATGATCTTTGGTTTATGGCATAATTAGTTGCTATGGAAATAACATAATCATAGACACAGAGAAAATATTCTAGGTATGATTTGCAATGCTCTATATTTAAGCCTGTGCACAAGTAACTTTGCAGAAATCTCATTCCTTTTTACGTGCTCTCATCTGCATAACTGCTGCCATCACCTCTGCCTGTGCATTCAGACTCACTGCTAGTCCTACATGCAGGACTCACACTAAGGGCATTTCCTTCACCCGTACTGGAGCACCTGTGTGTTCAAACAGTGCTGAGAGTGTATGTGCATGCAGAATAGCTGGTGCCAAGTCAGACTAAACAAATAAAATCTCTTTAAAAATTACCTGGTATCGGCCCCCAAAACCCTGTGCACCACAGAGCTCCCTTGCCATCAAGTGCTTTCTGGGCTTTTGTCATCCTATTCTTTGCTAATGATTTCTTTCGTTCAATAGCAAAAATTTTAGAGTGAGGAGATTCCTTGCTTCCCTAGCAAATTCTGCATACTTGAGTCCTGCACTGAGTGCGTTATTACTGCAGATGAAAGACAAGCAGTGCCAGTCTGTGAACTCCTGAAGAAGCAGAAGCCCCGTTTCCTTACTAATGTCCTCAGCAATAAAAAACCAAAGAGCAGAAATAAAGAACCCATCTGACACCCCGTACAAGGAGAGTTGTAGCCCAAATAAAACTTTTGTCAAGACCTATCTTTGCAGTGTCAGCAGGTCCTAGCAGCACAGATGCAATTTATGTGCTGGTTTTCTTAAAATCAGGTTACTTTCTCTAACCTGAGAGATCAGCTGACGTTCAAAGAAACACCACTTCAAACACACGTGGTACTCAGTCTTTTTCTGTCAAGTATAATCAGGCATGAAAATCTTTAAACTGCACAGTTCTGATGAAAGGAGCAAGTTATTGTGAAAGCAGAGCAGACAAAACAAAACAATGACTTAGAAAAATTTGAGGATTCAATAATGTTCACTAACTAGTGTCTGCCTTTTAACATCTTTATGGATTTTTTCCTTGGAGACTCAAAATGGATTCTCTTCTTGTCTTGCATCCTTAAAAACAGGACTAAGGTTTTGCACGCATATGAGCATGAAGCAAAGTTCATAGAACCATATTTCAGCTCCATTTCCAAAGCAATGAAGGCCCAGAAGCACTCACTGACCTCACAGGCACCCAAGCAAACGCTCAGAACATTTGAGAATCAGGTCACAGAGAGCCCATTTCAACTGAGTACTCAACCACAGTTTTCACTGCTTTGAGATATTCATGTACTAAAATAGTAAGCACACATTAAGTGCTTTCACCAGTGGGATTGCACATAAGCAGGAGAAATGCAGTGTTTCAAAGGCTTCAGATCAAGCTGGACTCTGCACATGCTGCTGTAGCACAAGGAGTTCCTCCCTGAACACACACCTTTGAGGTTGCTAATCCACAGATCTGCTGGCTGGGAGGTGCCTTCAGCCAGAAGAACAGGGTTTGAAATGAGGTGAGGGGCTCTCCTACCAACAACTCAGTCAGCAGGTGTGAGCGAGCACACCCAGACCCCACGGCCAGCCAGAGAAGTGATCTCTGCTGCTGCACTGCTGGGCCTCCATCCTTCTCTTCATAGCCAAAAGTCCTCAATTTGCTCACAGCTCCCTCAGGCTCCCCTTCCAAAATCCAAACGTGTGAGAGAGCTTAAAATTAAAACTGAAAGATAAAACAGCCTCCAACAAATTAAAAGAGTATTTGAAAGGGAATAATAAACAAAACCTCTACGTGATAATTAAAGATCGATATTAAAATGCAATGAACTTGTACAAAGAAAATGCAAGTGGCCATATATTTTCTTATATATTAGATTATCATCTATTGTTTCTTTTCTTAATATTGTATGGAATCACAGGAGTTGTATCATCCCACATAGTAAAAGTAAACAGCAGGGGATCTCTTATCCTTGACATCTCTGTAATCATTCAAGCAAAAATAAAGGAGCTTCTGCTATTAAAAATAAAAAAAATTAGAATTCTGTGTAGGATCACAAGCTTTAGATTCCTGATTTGCTATTCTGAGCACTCATAACAGTGAACAGTCAAAAATAACTTAAGACTGCTAGCAGCAGACATATATTTAAATACATATTTGAAGAGACAATGCATATAAGTAAACAATTTAAAACAATAGCTTAGAATTGACAGTCTTAATAGACATATTAGTGAGTACAATAGTGATAATACTTGAAATAAAAATGTTCTTTTGGAATAAAAAGTATCACCTGCATTGGAAACCACATGTTTGTATTTACTTGTTCATGCCACCACAATCAAGGTCTTATATTTCACTGCCAAAATCTGTAAATGGACTCATGTTCCTATATATGATATATCTACACACAAAGAAGAGGCACCTGTATTTTAAGGCAGCACAGGTGTGATATCCTTTCTGCAAAACATACCTAAATTCAGTTACCAAGACATAATACAGAAGCTCCAGTTCAGCAAATTCAAGATGGCTAAAAAAAATGAGAAACTCATCCCTAGTTATTAATGCACTCAACGCCATTCAACTCTAATAATGGAGGCTTTGTTTGGACAGAAATAAGAATATAACTTAGAGCTTTAATGAGAAAGAATGAAAGATAATCAGTGCCTGAATTAAGATACTCATTGCAAAGATACTGCATTGCAAAAGTATCTGTTCAGTCTTTAAAGTCATCACCTATTTTGCACACTGGCTAAGATTCTGAATTTAATCAACACCAAATCTGTGCCTAAACTGCACCTGAGCATTTGTGCTCAGTGTTTCCTATTAGTCTGTAGTAGGCATTCAGACAATCCCACTCTGCAAGAAACACTTGGCACAGGACCTTAGCAAAATTTAATCCTGCTAAATCTAAGCTCTAGCATACACCAAACTGATAAAAATGCAAGGTCAACCTCTTCTGCAGTCTGACCTCCAAGCAGTTTGCTTGCTGTGTTATATTTATGAGGATGTTTACAAAGGCAGATTTACACACTAAAAATTATTCTGCATCAAATCACCAAGAAGCCATTTGAAAAGGAGCATTCCCACAGAAAAAGGATATCTGTTCCAGGATGGTTTTCAGAAATGATGGGGAATGCACCAAGAAAAATCAAGCCTCCTGATTTCTGTATTCTGCATTCCTGCCTTTAAACAGGATTTCTTGTAGCAACAGGGCACGAAAGAAGGACACGGTTTCACTACTATCAAGAAAACAGAAGAGGCCCCCAAAAGAGGACTCATTTATTACGGACACACAATTTATAGGGTTTGCAAAGTGAGGGAGGATTGGAAGATGAAATCCCACCTCTCAACCAGACTGGTGAAGTGACCAGTCCGTCAGATTCCCTTCTCCAAGAAGGAATGTAAACAAAGCTAGTGTTTTCAGTACAATGTGTGAGAAAATCTGACTCAAGAATATAAACTTTTCAGGCTTTCAAAAACAAGGCGACAATTTCTGATTTGATAGAGAAAGAAAAACTCCTTAGAAATGTATTTATTTTACATGTATGTCCAGGTATCTAAAGACCACATTAAGCTTCTGCATAGCTCTGGTATTGCTAATGATATTTATCTCAAATAACACATAATTATGAGCCTATAAAACTTTAATTAAGATGCTTTATAGCATTTTTTAAAGTGTCACCCAAACCTATGCTGTAGGGTAAACTGTACTTTTAATTTCTATTTGTGATGTTTATACTGTGCAAAGAGATTCATTACAGTAAAAGCTAGTTATTATTTCTTAGAAGACTACAGAAATTCCTTGGGCAAAGTCCATCTGGATAAAGCAAACAAGTAATTTTTGTTTGCTTCCATTTTGCTTGGAATTCCTATGCAGTCAATCACTACAAAAAAAAATCATTTCTATAGGGTTCAACTACTATAAAGTTAAAACCATACTTCTGAATCAAGCCAAGGAACAGGACTCTTAATGCACTCGCAAGAGCAAAACCTGAAAATATACACAATTATCCTCACTGCCTGGCTCAAACAACATATTATGTTTGGGGCCTGATCCAGTCAAGGTGTTCAACATCACAAGGTGTTCTTCTAATCTCAACACCTCAAAAATCTGACTGATTTAGCCCAGACAAATCTTGGAGGAAGCTTCTGCCCCACTGATGTGTGGATATAGTGGTGAGTAGGACTGCTATGAATAGTCAGTCAGATGAGGTGGCATTCAATTCCTTATGCAAGATAGAGGCAGGAGGATTCAGTTCAGGACTTGCTTTACCACGGTGGAATGGGATTTCTTTATTAGTCCGTTTAAGACAGGATAGGTGTGATAAGTATGACAGGACAGATGTGACAGGGCATTAAAACTCCAAAAGGGAGGAGGGAAGGGCTGACATCCCCACCAGAGCCGGTGAGGGCTCCCTGCTGGCCTGCCAGCTCTGTGGGGCAGACAAGCAGTCCCAAAGGCATCCTGGACACCTTTTCCTTCAGACAGGTCTTAGACCCTGTCCTACAGTGAACTGTGTAGCACCTTTTTTGCCCAACAAAACTACCACAGGAAGAGTTTAAACAGAAACACACCCCTTACAGACAATTTTTTTAAAATGCTACCCAAAAAGAAACAAAATCAGCTCCTCAATAAACAATTGAAACTAGAACACGGTCCTTTTGAAGTGGGTAGGACTCACAGTGCTGCATCTGCTGTGGGCCCAGCATAATCCTGCCCTGGCCTTAGCTGCTGCTTCAACAGCAAACTGATAGAAAGGGAACCAAGCCAAAGTTGGCTATGGCAAGACAGAGGTGCAAATCTGATTTTCCTTCACAGAGTAAGTTACGGATCTTGCAACCTCAAGCCTCCTGCAGCTGGAAGCTGACAGCTTCAAATGAGAGGAATTTATCATTATTATTTTAGTATGAGAGCAGCTCACTGATTGCAGCTTGACAACTCAAGTTAATTAGTTGATGAAGGGTCTGATACACTCTGGCTGGCTCCACATCTGTGGACGATGACAGAATCAGTAGAATGAAATCCATACTTAAAAGGTCTTTGGTCTTTTTAATCCTAAACTACAGATCACATAACAAAACTGAGAAATCAGAGGAATTACACAAGAGGTTCCCCTTTTCCTGGCCCTCAGGACAGTCTGGTCTCTGCTGCCTACTGGAGCTCATAAACAGACAGACTTGACTTCAAAAGCATCCTCTTCTTCCTGGACTCCCAGTGGTTCTCAATAATAAGGTAACTGGTTTGAGTGCAGCCTGGCAATGTTCCCTTTTGGCTGCTTTCCCCAGTAGGGAAATACCAAGCTGCAGGCTTTCCCCTGCTCTTGCCAAACACCAGGTGGGATTTACCTACCCTGTCAAAGGGATTATGTCAAAATCATCTGGCCCCACCTATCAATGCTCTGATGCTGTTTTGCATCAAACCTTACAATATGTTTCAATTCTCACCAACCGACAGCTAAAATGGCATGTGAGGCCATGATGTCCAAGCTCCTAAGAAATACCAAAGAAGCACAAATGGCAGGAAAATCTGGCTGGCAAGTGATCTACATGGGGCTGGAGCCACTGAAAGCCATTAAGCAATGAGGAAGGGTTAGAGCACTGCCTGTTGGGAACAAGAAAGGGCTGTTGCTGGTAGATAGACCTGGAGCCTTGGATCAGTGGGAGGTACTGTAGAAATTCAGCCAGCCCTCTGCCAGACTCCAGGTGTAACTATAAAGCATAGCTGTAAATCACTCCATGGCCCCAGCTTTTATCAACAAGAAAAGCATTTTTTTCCTCTGCCTTTCCCATCCAGATTTTGCACTTTTCAGGGCACAGCCTGCTTCCATCTCCCCTTTTTACTTATTACCTAGAAAGAGGAACTGCACTTAAAAGCGCTCTCTTAAATCAAAAGCAGAAGAGGCAACTCCAAGAGTCCCTGGGCATATCTGAAATGTGGTCAATCAGAGGTTGCTGGAGAGCAATCAGGAGAAAGGAGGTCGCTTCCTACTGACACAGACAATGAAATTCCAAGACAAGCAGCTCTTGTTCCCGGAAATGATGAGCAGAGTATGTAACCCAGCAGCCAATCTCACCTGGGCCTTCCCAGTCCTGAAAGGGATTGCAGAGAAAGGCACACAGTTATGGGCACAGAGCCACTATTAAGTAAGAGATGTGATGTGCACAAGAAACAGAAATGGCTGGGAACGCTCCCATCATGCTTTAATCTCGTTTTAATCATCCACACAAGGATTCTGTCAATGGAGCCTGTATCCCTCTAACAGAAACATTTTAATCCTGGATCCCTGCTTGTCTACACTTCTTGAAGTACCATAAAAGCAGATGAAGATTTTTTGTCTATGTTATAGGACTGTTTCCTCCCAGTCTGACAGTAGCACAAAGGAATTAGCTTCAACAGCTTTCCATGATTTAAGTTTATTTTTTTGACCATGCTGAGTTTTGACAGAAGAGAGGTTCCAGAGAGGGCCATGCTTTATTTTATTTCTACTAGGCTGCTACTGAAAATCTTAGGATGAATCAGGACAGCACAGATGCTGCAATAATGTTTTGAGCATTCAGGGGACCTCAAAGATTATTTTTTGTTATTACGGTCTAAACAAAAAACAAAAACACTTTTCATGTTGACATTAATTTCTATAACACAGCTTTAAAAACAAAACAACCCCAAAATTCAATAGAGTGTACCCAGGATGGCAATGCCTCAAAATTTGAAGCAGCATGTTGGCATTTTTCCCAGGAAAAAAAATATATACCTGTGTATAGACACACTTTTTNTGAAGCTCTGGGGTTTATTCTCACCTCAGTCAGACAGAGGCAGAGACAGACTGGTCTGTGCACTTGAGGAGTTTGATTACCTGAAGTGTGTGTGTGTGCATCAGAAGTGGTGAACAGCAAGGCTCTCTCAAATCCATGATGCTGAAGCCTTATCCTTCCTACCCAACACAGAGATCTTAATTTGAGGGCTGCCTGTGCTTCCAGGACAGAGTTATTAGGCCATAATAAGCAAGCTCCTAGCAGCAGGCTGATGAGATTAAAAGAATCCCCCTGCTCATCCCCAGCCAGTTGTGAGCAGTAGCAGCAAGGCTGGGTAGGGTTTTTCTGTGGGATCAGGTTACAGAAGCTCCTAATCTTAAATCCTCCACCCAGCCTACTGAGATGTCTGCAGCTCTGTCTGAGCCAGTCCGAAGTGTGACTCATTTTTTGCAGTAACAGGGAAGAAGAGATGTAGTTCCACACACACCCTTACACACTCCAAAACAGGCATCTTAATGCTGTCCAAAATTTAATTACATGGCATGACAAGCTCTGACAATTAGCTAAGTAGACTGCTTGATGGCTATGATTTTAAATAAGGATGTTTCAAGGGGGAAACTCTGGAACAGGCATTGCTACTGTCATAACATTCTGAGCTGTCATGAAACCACAGGACCAACAAGACAACCATGAAGCCTTCACAACTGTGACTGAAAAGGAAAGAAAAGACCCTGGGTGAAAAGGACATATTTAACTGCACCTGTACCTCACATCCATCATCAGGACATCATCCCTTTCCAAGAGGACAGCAACACGGAAGGATTTGGGTCTGCTCCAGACTCCATGGCCCCCATGAAGCAGCAAGAGACCAGGACCACCATCTGCTCTCACTGGAGCTGGAAGAGGCGTTCTCTGTCAAACTCCATCAAAGGTCACAGGTAGGTCAGTCCCTGTAGAGAGGTCAGCAGGCCCAGCACTTCTGACACCAGCTAGGTCCAAAAGTGCATTGCCTCCAAAATCCCCCATGTTTCCAGTCCAAACAACCCTGAAGGTTGCTGCTCCTCCACCTTGTCACTGAAGGGTTTTGGCACAGGGCTTTTGCTGCTATGCCCCGTTTGTGTGGATTCCTCTGATGGCTGCTCGTGGAAATCAGTTCCACTCACACAGCTCTCACCTCTTTGGGGTAAGAAAACAACGCTCCTACCTCTCAGATTTCTCACTTTGGGTGCAAAGGACAGGGACAGAGAGGCAAGGATTTCAGGACAGTAAATACCCAGAGCGACTTGACAGCAAGCAAATCATCACTTTGTAGTATTTATGGCAACAGCTTTTGGCATTGCAGGCAAAGAAACAATTGATTACACAACAAATAAACTACATCTCGTATTTACAAGGCAGACTTTCAGTGCAGCCAATTACTGTACATGCTGTGGTGACTAAAAGTCTTAGGCTACCATTTACAGATTATCCATGAGATGACGTGGTTTTATCAGTGTACCTTTTTCATGAAAAAATAACTGGGGAAAGTACTAAATAAATAGGGAAGATGGGTTTCAGTGGAAGCTGAGTGCCTGTTTTCTTTCTATGCATGTGAAAATCTGTCTCCCACATCTAGTAGAAACATATTTTAGTCACAAAAAACATTGTTTTAAATATTTGCTTCTCAATTTGGTATTCTTCTATGAAACATTGTTGGCAGTTCCTTTTCCCTGACAGGATTATTCCCTGGACCTTTCGAAGGTTTCAGGTTGGTTCTGGATGTATACTTACAATGAATATATATTAATAAGCATGTGTCAGTGTATACACTTTCACAAAAACCTAGATTCTTAAGAACTTCACTAATGCCCCTGAGAAATTGTTAATTTAATCATTTTTATATTTATTTTAAAATTTCTTATTTTGGGGTTGGACTTTGTCAGATTTGAGCAGCAACTTGCCAGCTCATTTTTCCTCTCTAGAATTAAGATCAAACATCTCTCCAGATAAGAGCATTGAAGCACTGTTCACTTAAACTACATCTGCTTTTAACACCATATGCTAATTAACCTTTGAGTTTTGATACGAATCCCTCATCAGCTCACTCTCCTCAGTCGTGATTCAGATGTGTAAGCAAGATTCTCAGACACTGCAAAACAACTTAACTACAAGTAAATCAAAAGCACTGGATGTTTACACCAATTGAGAACCCAGCCAACCATCTTAAAATTGCAGAGACTTCCACTCAGGTAGCACCAAAGTATTTCTCCCCGATGGATATGCTGCCTTTTTCATTCTTGTCGATACAGTAGGAAATATCTGCAGCAGCATTTCTGAACTGTGCCCTGGGATTTGCTTAGAATTCTCCCTCTCTCTGAGTTGGGGCTCTGTTTACCCATTTCAGCTGATCACTGTGTGCCAAGGCTCGACTCACACAGTTTATACTGCTGGGGCACAGGTGAGATGCCCTTCCCCCTAAGCTGTCACCACCCTCGCTGGAGAATCAGCTGCCAGCCCAGCCTCAGCACCTATGGGGACACTCACGTGTCACAATGCTGGACTCCCTCTTGCTCCTCCATCTGGGAGCACAGCCGTCCCCCTTCCCTCTCATGGCGAGCAGCCAGGAAGGGCCAGAAGTCACTTCACACTGTTATCTGCTACCTGCCAATCCACGCACCAGAGCCAGCTTCATCTGAGAATCCGTCTTTTAGACCTAATTTTCCTTCCAGGCAAAGAGGTAGCACAACACTGCTGCCAAGTATATGTTTTGTTATAGCTTCCCATTGCTGCTCAATGCCATGGTTTATTCTGTAATCAGGCTGTTCATCCCAGCTCTGTTTTTCAAAATGTTTTGGAAGACACATGGTCTGAAAGAAGGCTGCCCAGGACAGTGGCACAGTGCAATACTGCATGGAAATTCCCTAAAGCAGATAAGAGGAGAGGAGGAAGAATGGCTCCCTGGGGTAAGGACCAACAAAGCCATGGCAATGAGAAAGATATTGGGATTTATCAGCTCAGCTAGTGCTTATTCAAAAATTCTAATGTTCTTTTCCTTCTCCCTGTGTGGGCCAATCCAGCACACACTGAAGTCAGCAGGAGGTCTACCTATGCAACTGAAGGGCACATAGACAAACTTTGGAGACATGTTTTCATTTAGAGAATAACGAAGTCATCTCCCTGTAGATGTGAAAGAGCTAAGTATCAGACATTTGCAGCTACTTTACTGACAGCTGCCCTTCTATACTGAGCCTCTGGTGTTCAAAAACCTTCATGTGCCTCCCAATGTGCTGAACAAGAGGATTAGATCTGACCTTTTGAGAAAAGAAGCAAGGGAAAAATGGGAGTCAGTCTGCTTTGCACATGAAACAACGAAAAGGACTAAGACTTTGTCTCTAAAAATTACATAGGCTTTCATGCTGGAGTCATTTCAGCCATTCCGTTTCCTACACAATCATCCAGTGCTGGGTACATCATTCAATCCCTGTGCTTCAGTTCTGCCCTCCAGCCCTTTGTTTTTTATACTGTCTCTCATGAGCTTCTTGAAGTATCTAGGTAGCATTGCAACACTGCTACAGATGGACATGCTCTATGAGAGCAGCAAGAACAGCATTATGATAATGACAAGGAGGAAGTACCCAGCACACACCTGACATATAGTTATGAGCACACGGACATGAACACAAACTTGTTAACACATAATGTATGCCAAGATGCTTTTTAAAGGTGTTAGTGGGTACCAAGAAGGAGCTTTTCTAACTTTGCTGTTAATTACCACTACAACAACTACTAGTCTTCACTAAAGTGTTTTCTGCTTTAACTAGAAGAGCAATTGCATACAGTCAATCCAATGTTACTTACTCTGTGCTCAATCATTACACTGTCTGGATGAAAAGTCACTTCAACCAGAACAAGTATTACAACCCATGTGTTGATTTGATTCCTCTGAGATAGGTCTGAAAATGGAGGTCTCCCACATTTCTATTATCTTGGCATTGTCCTGAAGTAGTTCACCAAGAGATAGCACTCAGCAGAAGTGAGAGAAAACACCACAGAAATGGGGAAACACAGTATGGACAGGTGGTGATAGTGAAAAGGAGTGAGACATGTTGTCATCACATCGGGAGTATTTTAGCTTTGCTTAAAAAAAGTCATATACCAAAAGAAGCTGCTAGCCACACAGTCAAAACCAAGAGTTTCATTGGATTTGGGCAAGCAGTACAGAACAGCTTCGTATTTCCGAAACATACAGCTTTTCCAGAGTGACATCTGCTGCATTCCCATCATGCTGATGCAAAACCACAGCACTGGACCCACTTGTCCAAGATCTGAGTAAATTGCAGGGAGTCTACCCCAAGCTCTTTCCCCTCTTGACAGCCCCTCTCAACATATTCAAGCATGTTTGCAAGAAGGGAACAAGTTGTTGTTCAGCCACAATGACAAGTTTCCACAAAGGAGAGTTCTTTTTTTACAGCTGATAGATACGTATGTTGAATAGGTGCAAACCTACCAACCAAATGTTAATAATCAAGTTTAGGGGCTCGGCATGTTATTTCAGATGAAGTCAAAGAATTCTTTTATAACGTGTGCACATGGAAGCACAATGCAATGCAGGTAGGCGCCACAGTACAAACTAACAGCTCTGCCACAGGGATACAACAAAATACAGGGACATGTCAAGTGGATTTTGGCAGTGGATGTTATAGCAAGTAAAATATATATGAAATATATATCAATAAATATACCCTCCAGCTGCTCCTTTCTTTTACTCTTTCTTTGCTACTGACACTTATACTATAAAACAGTATCTTTTTGGCTCATAGGAAGATGTTGTTCCATCCACTTTTTCAAGACATGCTTCATAAATCCTATTTGCAGCATAAATCATACCTTACAACAAATTATATTTTGAGAAAATTATCTCCAAATTTGTAGTTGCTTAGTATACAGAATAAAGACATCCCTTGTATTAAAATTTGCATCCGTAATATTTTAGCATGCACAGTAGCAAACAAAGGAACCACAAACAAGTCCACTTAATGTAGCTTTACACAGCTTAAAAAATACCTTTCCCTAATTTTTAGTAATTTTTTTTCCAAAGAGATAAAAAAGCTGAAAGCCTTCATAGCCTCACAGTGCTGGAGTCTTTTATCACATCACAAAGGTGAGAAATGCTCTTCAGTTCGTTTCACCAGCACCCCCCACACATAAGACTGTCTTTTCAAAAAGTCCAGTAAAAGTCTCTTCAAGAAAGATGCTGCCAGAGCCTGAATCAAAGCAGATGGATAGGAATTACTTGATCAAAGCATGAGAACAGAAAAGCGTTTTTATTAAATGATCTTATGCTTTAATTCCTTTGTACATTTACTCATTGATCTGGGCTTTAGCAAAAGCTCTCTCCAAATCTATTGCTGGTGAGAGACCTTTTGTGTACTGCACCATGTCACATACCCCACTGCAAGTAACAAAAGCCCTAATCAATAGAAATGCAACTGGATTTTTGATCATGAACAAAGAATAACTATTTGGGAGTTTTTTATTATGCCTGTGCATGCAATTTTCTTGGTACTCAAGGTAGAGTATTGGTCTAAAATGGTCACCTTATGCCAGTGATATTAGGGCAGAGGAGCTGTAATTACTATCTAGATGTGATATTTCATATCAAGCAACAGGGTTCCAGTTTAGATTGCTAATTTACAAGTAACAAACACTGGCGGGGGGGAAATTGATAATATGCTGTTTCTTCACTTCCTTTTCTTGGCCTTTTATCTACCTCACACCCAAGTACTCCCTTCTGATAAAAGTGGGAGCTTCCTGGCTTTCTGGTTCAATATTTTCTTCCAACTTGGAAATTATTCTGAAATACATTATTTTATGTTGATATTCTGTGTGTTAACTAAACCCAAACAAAAAACCAACAGTAAACTCCGATGTTTTGCCTTTACCATAGGTCTGTACCAACACAGAAGGCACCATCAGCTTCACACAAATTGCACAGGGGCCCTAATCTGTTGGAAGATAAATGAGCAGAAAAAGCCAAGTTTCCAAATGCCCTCTGCTGGCTCCTGTCAGTATTACTAACAATTCCATCCTGTTCCTCTTAATTCTGAAGGGTTATCATTTAAAGATATCACAAAAAGGCTGCAGAACCCAGCTATCCTCCTGCCACGGGATCCAGCAGCCAAGTCCGCACCCCTGGATGTGTTTCCTCACAACTCGCAGCACCGCTGTCACAGGGAGCACCACAGGCATCACCCAGCCCCTTCCCACATCCACCCCAGCACTGGGCACAGTACAGGGCTACAGCTGTCACAGCACCAACAAAGTGACAGATGGTTTTTGAGTTCATTTACCCATTTTCCCCCAAATCAGTGGATTTCCAAGCACAATGGAATGACCACCTTATTTCCAATATCCCCCTTAGCCACCCACTAGGAATTTGAAAAAGTTATTAGGAACTGGTAGAGAAAAAAGCAAGGTTATGGTTCTTGATGTTCTGGCTGTGAATTAGTATCCCTTACTATCACCTTTAAGTGACAGATTGTTATACAGATTGTGTCTGATGATGTTTCAAAGTTATGTTTCAATTCCATGTTAACAACTACACCGTAGTATCAGAACAGACCAACAATGAACAATACAGATTGAGAATACAGATCCTGGAGAGATCACTGACTTCCTGAAGGAGATTATTCTGCATTTCCATGGTGGAACTCGCAGAAATAGTTCTTGAAGACATGGGCCTGGCAATAGAGACAGCAACAGGTTTGCCTTTTTGATTTCGCATTAGTTTAGCACCTTTATGCATAACAGCTTTTAATTCTGTCATCCTTTGCCATATTTACACTTAATTGCTTTTGGGATGGGGTAGGGAAAGAATTCTGATTGATTTAGAAACCAGCAGGGTGCCTTGCTTCCAGAGGGGAAATCAACCTGATCTTCACAATCTGGTCAAGTGGAACCCATGATCATTAGCACAACACAAGAAAGACATTTGGGTTTTGACACGGGAAATGCCAGGATGCAAGGGGTGGTAGGAGAGGAAGCATTGTCACTTCAAATACAAGCAGCAGCTTACCTTCATTTTGACCCTTACAAAATAGACTCCAGGAAATACACCAGTGGTAGAGCAGAGTAATAACATCCTCTAGGAAAGCCTGGAAAAAAGCATTTTCTACTCAAAGATGCTGCATTGCCACCGTCCTCCCAGCATGGGGATACCTGGAGCTTTCCAAGCTTTACATCTCTGCAAGCGACACAGGGAGAGGCTTCTAAAGCAGCTCCATGGTATTCTCTTGCTGATGCTCTTCATGGAATTTCAAATCAAACAGACTCAATTTGCTAGAAAGACTATCTTATTCCCCAAAGCCTGTAAATTTACTGTGGGAGCCCCAAAACTCCAGCTGTGTTCTCTCCTTCTTGCTAACAGATTTCAAGGGAGTTGCACAGAAATAGCACATTAGAATTTAGGAAATAAACACAGAAATGAAGCGTAAGTTATATCAAAATGCAGCTGACTTGTCTGATTTCATTTTTTTCTGCAATGATAACAAATGGGGGAAAAACACTCCAATAAAACCTGACACTAAAACTCAATGCTGCATCTTCAGGACATTTTTAAACATTCTGAACAGGCCCTGGTAAGTTGTCTTACATTGGACTCCAAACATTGAGAATATTTATTAGATATGTCCTGATACTGTGCTTTGTAGAATGATTACTAGTGCCTGGAAAATAATGGCTCTGAAATAATTCATAAGAGAATAACAACTGTTCTGGATATTAAAAGTATTTACTAAGCCTTGGGTTAAAAACGAAGGTGTAAAAAAGCGTAGAAAAAAATTAGACGGAAGATTAACACTAATACCTTGGAAATAAAGTTCAAAACCCCAAAATACAGTTAAGACAATGAACATATAATACCATTTTATTTAATTCTGTATCATTTACCACAGTAAATTATTTTCCATGGCTTTGTGGAGAAGGACCTGGGGTTAAAAATAACTTAGTAGTTGCCTTCAAGAGTGCAGATCAGCTGTGTACTGGGCTGTATAAAAAGAAAGGAAGCCGGAAGATCAGTGGAAGAGATTAACATGCTCCAGTCAGCACTTACAAGACCACGCCTGCAGTTTGGGGGATCAGTTAGGGCTCCTGGAGTGAGACTAACAGAGGAGCATCAGAATGATTAAAATCCTGAAGCATGTGATAAATGGAGGGCTGAGAACATGGCTCGAGCAGTGTTAACAGAGGGTTAAAGGATGCTATTTCTGGCTGCAACCTACATAAAGAGTCTCTCCAGAGCTGCACAGTAATGGGGAGAGGCGATGGCCGTAACTTGTACTAATGAAAATTCTCACTAGGTATCAGAGAGGGGGGGAAAGGAGCAATCGCTGGGAGGTAGTTCAACATTGGAAGAGGATCTCTGAGATAATGGAGAATCTCTGTCTTTGGGCAGAAGAGAAAATTTAAGATTAGAAAGACTTTGAGAGACTAACCCAACATAACCTCAAAGCTGGCCCTGCCTGGCACAAGGGATGAGACCAGATGACCTCTACATGTCTTTTCCAACATGAATTTTTCTCTAATTCCATGATCTACCGGAAAGTTAGGGCTTTATAACACAGTAATACAACTATACAAGCTGCACATTGAGAGAATGACAGGAGTTAAAACACCACAAGAATCACAGCATTTTAGAAGAAGAGTGTGAAACAACAACAGGCTGCCTGAGAGATGGAAGATGGGCCTACTGTGTCCCAGATTGCATTCCAAACACTAAATGGGGAATGTATTTTTACTGAAAGTCACCTGACAGAGAACAAGGGATATTTCAGCAGACCTAAGCAATAGGAAAAAGGCATATGGAGACTTTTTACAAAAATTCTTGGAATCATGGTTACAAATTTTAAGTGGCTTGTCACAGAAGAGACAGAGAGAGTTTAAGCACGGCCACACAGGCACAGGGGATTTACATGGTTATGTTTAAAAGTTAGATATATGGTAGAAAAGCCAAACACACAATGCAGGATGAGGGGCCAGGCCCAAAGGATATTGATCAGATTACAAATAGATGTACTTGACCTGACACCTATATAAAAAGCACAAAACTGACAAAGTAAGAAGTATTGTGCACTGATAGCTCTGCAAAAGTATACCTTAAAAATGGCAGAGAAGCAATACTACCAATAGATCAGAGAGAGTCATAGAGGATAAGAACATACAAATACCAGAGGATTTTTCAGTCATTTTCAAAGCATCCGTAAAAGACAAGACACAGTGACCATAAGAAATGGAAGAACATTTGATCACATATTCGCTTCTTCCACTTGATGAGAATAAAGTGATTCAAAACACAAGGAATGGCCATCAGATGCGACTGACCAGATTCCCAAAACCATCATGACAGATGCTTACAAAGCACTGAAATCTTCTGGAGAAACACCACAGTAGCACAATACAAAGTGGCATACTTTTTGACCTCAAGTCCTCAAGAAAGTGTCGTGGACAGTGCAACTCTAAAACACTTTAGAAGCCATTTAAAGTCCTTGATGCTCATCTTTCAGGTAGAAACTATGCCTTCCCTTACCTCACTACTGGTCTGTGGGGAAGAAAAAAAAAAAGAAGAAAAAATTTGTGTCCAGATTCTCTGTATGCCCTTCACTGGTATAGCCCGACAAGCTTTAAAACAGAGTTTATTTTTGTTATTGCCATCTGACAGATAAAGGCACTGAAGTACAAATAAGGAAAGATTACTCAGCAGAGCAGTGAGAAAGACATGGATTGAATGAGTTCCTGTATCCCAGCAGCATTTCTTATTCATTAGGTCAACACACATTTTATTGTTCATATTTTTGTTATTAGTCTCGATCCACAAGGGACGCCAGACTGAAGACAGTTCAACACCAGCTTACCTTTTCAGCTTGCTAAAGTTGCATTTATATTTCATCCAATGCATACTGATATCTCCCATATGGCTGGGCTCCATCTTCTACACTGATACTGAAAAGCTCCATAGTAGATAAACAACTCCTTATTTTTAGTGGGGTTTGCATAACACCAGAACCGCTTCCACCACAGGATGCTCAATTCACATTAATCTTGTAGACAGAACTTGAATATCCCTCTTCATTTGGCTTAGAGTCCCAGCAATGGAAGGAGGAGAGGAATTTATACAGCTATGTTTCTTGTGCCTAGATGGAGTTACTAGCAAGAAATGCTTCCATGAGCAGAGAATAACAGAATACAGCCTAAGCAAAGACTATCACTGTAACAAGCAGGAGGCATTTTAACATACCTGTAAACTTATCTTATAATTGCACTGAAAGCTGAACTTGCAGTGATTGCAATAAAGATCTTCTTGTTCACAGTCTATGCACCCACTGTATCCTCTGATTAAAGAATGTAAATCAAGGGAAATGTATGACTTCCAGAAATAGATGCCGAGCTACATATTAGTTTACAGAGCTGCACAGAATTCATGCCCAAAAAGACAAAAGGAAATGAATATGGTGCTATTTCTGACTTCTGCCACTAAGTAAAGAAGCAGATTTGCCAGGCAAGGGTGAAATACAGTGCATGTGCTGCCGATGACAAGAGCTTTCTGGTGTTAATACCTGGTACACAGCTACTTCTATTTAAAAGCCAAACAGAGTCCTAAGATCCGCACAAAAGCATGTTCCAAAGTATAATGCACCTGGTTACATGTTAGAGCCACTATTGATCTAAAAATCCATATTGCATAGGCAGTGTGCTTTGCTCCAGCATTTTCATCACAACAGACATTTCTCTGTGTGGCATCAAGAGAGGGTTTGCAGCCATTTCCCCCAATCCCATTCTCCCAGGGGGAACAAATTTTACTGGGAAGGTGCTGCAGCCAGACAACGTGCTCCCCTTCCTTGGCAAGGACAAATCAAGTGTTTTCAAATTCATCAAAAACAGTTTGGTTTCTCTTAGGCAACTTGCTATCTTGCTCCTCTGTGCAGCTGCTTTGAATCTATTGCTCTTGAAAGGCACTATATTGATAGTCCTGACTTTGATTTAACAATGGACTGAGGCAGTTTCCCCACTCCAGCAGTGCCAAGAGATACCAGCTAACAGGAAATTATTGATCCTGCCACCTAACTCAGCACTGTAGTGCCATTTACTCCTGCTATCCTCTGTGTCTACAATATGTACAAGTACAGGTAACCACAGAAGGAAGCTCCTACTCAATGATCTGTCTGTTAAATTGCTACTACTTGGTTTATAAAAATCCCTGCCAGTGGAGTAAGCTACATCCAGTTTGATACAACCACTGGCATACCTGCTAAAGCTGCCATACACAAAGCCTCATTATATTGGAGCATTTCATGAGGTTTCACTACAACCTCACCTGATTCACTACAACCAGCTAGAAGCCACTAAATTCATTTCACATCCTCAAAGACACATCAAATCCAACAACTGATTTGCAGTGGCTTCAAAGCAGCTGAAGTAAAAGACTGTATTTCATTACAAGCTGCCTAAGCCCATGCATTTCCATCTCTGGCCACACAGCCTTCACTCTGAACTGCACAAATAGATTAAGGTCATTGTCAAAACAATTGGACAATGTCACCCTGGATGAGCTGAACACAGACAGCAAGCAAGCAGTGGCTGTATGGGAGAGCAGACAGCAGCAAGTTCCTAAAGGAGAAAGTAAACTGTCTTTCAGACAGGTGAAAATGCCTGATTTTTCAACGCTAAGAACCCCAATGGCCTGGGATATTTTAGGCAGACACTGACCAAATGGACAGCATTAAAACTACCTCAGTGCCTGCTACAGTGGAACAGAACAGCACATTGCATAGGTCAGCCAGCACAGCTCTGAGTAGTCACCATTACTGCTGCATATTAAAACATGCCAAATGGACCCAGTGCCTTATACAAGAAATCTGGCTGGCTTTATACATTTGGTTTTGTGCCAAATTAGAAAATCATTTGCCAGAGCAGATTATAACAAGGAGAATTGTGACTGCCTATGACCCTTGCTCTGTGCTTGGGTTAGTGTCTCCTACATGACATTTTGGAGTGAAAATCCTGGCTCTTGTGCATCTGAGGATTCTTCTCCCACAGAGACAAGGAAACCATAGCTCAGCCAAAAATTGGTACAGAAGAACACAACAGCAACAAACCTTCCCCCTACTATTAGGCTGCCAAAGCATGAAGAAGTACAAAAGCAAGATCTGCTTTGATCAATTAGCAATTGCATGCCCTCTATATGACTGATATGTGCACATAAATAAAGTGTCTATGACCATGATGCCTTCCCAAAGTTCAGCAACAGCCAGGCTTTAGAGTGCACAGGGAGATTTTCATGCAGCTCTGAGTGTCAGGAAGATGCAGGCAGCAGCTGTGGTGCCATGAACTCCTCTCCTTGTTGAACCCTGCTGCTGTCCATCATGCCCGCTGCAGCCATCAGAACCCTTCCACATTACTCCACATCCAGTTTTATCCCTTCATTTCCTGCTTTATACCTACAGCAGAGAGCGAGGGCAGAATGACTTCTTCATAGCATTAAATCAGATAACTCATTTATTAAATTGAAACTCTGGAGAAAACTTTGGAAGCTCTTAAGATAGCCAAAAAACCAAAAAGACATGTTTTCTTCTGCTGGGGTTGGGAGGGACAGGACCAGACTGGCAGGATTACCTGAAGTGTCCAGGAAATTCAGTAAGCCACAGAGTGTGAGAGCACAAACAGGTTCTCCTGGTCTGCAGAACTGGTGATGGAAGTGCTGGGGAAAACAAAACAAATTCGCTGCTGTTGGAGAGAGAGACGAGAGGCAGCAGCTTAGTTTGCAGGTAAAGAGAATGAAGAGGGACTGTGCCAAGTTGTGAACACACCTGTGAGGGACAGAGGGAGATTCTGATGGGAGATTTTAGTCCTCTCTGCAGAAAGACAAACACAAAAATACTTGTACCAAAGAACCACACCCACCAGGCTGATACCAAATTAGCTTAGCACATGGCTCTGTTGATTCTGCCCAAGTATTTTCTGTTTAATGACGGACTGAATTGCTGCTCACTGAACCAGGGTTATCTCCCCCATGCATTACCAGCCTGGCAATCAGAAGGGAACCTGGCAAACTTGACTAAGAACAAGGACAAAGAAATCTTCTCTCTGAGGCCTGCTGCCAAGCAACAGGGCTGCCTGCCTGCCAGCAGCAGCACTTACACCAGGGACATGCTACAGGAGCTGCTCTCTCTTACCAGCAGGTAAGCGTGTGCCACCTTGGGGCAGCCCATCTGCTACCTTCACCACTTGATGGACATGGAGCAGGATGCAGGAGGGGCACAGCAGGAGTTAAGAAAATAGCTTTTTGGCTTGTCTCTGCCATCAGCTCTCAGTGATGCACTCCCAAGTGCTGGCAACTTCGAGATACAAGGCACTGGTTGGCCTGATAACATGCTCTCCCTTCCCTGCTGCTCCAAGCAGCCATCCCATGCTGTAAATAAGGCAGCATTAAGTTCCCAAGGAAACCAGAGCTCCTTGGTACTGCTGACTGTAATTTTCCAGTTCATGCAAAGAGGGCAGACCAAGCTGGGTCAGATTCCATAGGAGATCTGATGAAGTACAATTACCAGGATTGCTCCCTGGACTCCTTGAGAGATGACAGCACAATGGCTTCGCCATTATGCTCCAAGCTCACTACTAGCCATGTCACAAGATTTCATTGCTGTTCACCACCCCAAAGTGGTTTATTCAAATACTGCTGTGTGATACTTTAATGGTGTTCTCCTTTGGTGCTGCACTGAGGAAAACATCTAGAGAGGGTGCAGGAGGGTGAAAAAACCAGACAGTTGCAAGTTTAGAACAAACTGTGTGTGAAATTCCACACAAGAGCTCATTGATACCTGCTCCGTGGGCTCTGATGGTAGAATGACACACCAGAACTTGCCAGAGTCCTCACACCCATGCTTCCACAGGTTAAGGCCCAAACTGATCTTCATTACTTAGGAAACCTGCTGCTTCCCAGACAGTTGACACTCGTGTACCAAATAAATTTCTTTCCAGATTGGGTTATATATTCAAGGATTTTGTGCTAAAGAGCAGAAAGTTTTCCTCTAACATTCATAACAGTTTTGGCTTCTTTCCCACTCATTTTTCAACAGCTTTTGGCATCTTCTTCAGTATGTGGGGAAAAGGGAATCATACTCACGTTCCCCCAAATTAGGTAGTCTAGTGCAGCTCAAAATTGATATCTCACTTAATATTCCTTTAATCCTGTCCATGGTACTTGTGCTAGAGAGACCTCATCAACACTGGGTTTATGTGCAAAACCAACTTGCTTTCTGTATCCTCTTCTCTGGCAAACCCCACTGCCAACTTTTAAAAGGCAGTATTCTTTATACCCACGCACAGCACGTAGCTTAAGTTGAGAGTTTTCAGCTTGGAAATTATACTATATTTTAAATGGCATTTCTAAGGGGTTGCAGAGCATTTTAGCAGCTGCTTTCTGGCCCTACCTTCATTCCTCACTTCTCCCTTCCCATTTCCACTTGTCTCAGTCCACTGGAGTGTTTTGAACTCTTTGCTGATAGTTCAGAGTGGGGAATGAAATCAAGTTTTAATCAAGCATTAAAATCACTGCAGGTAGACCCATTTGACAGGTTCCATAACCAGGCACTCTTGTGATAAAAGTCACCAGTGCATGAAACTCACATATGCTGTGCCAAAGCTGGAGTAGTAATGCAATACAAGCACCAGGGACTCTCCCCAGAAGACTGCTAACTATATTGTGCAGATAAACTTAGTATTCATAATGCTAATTCATCACAAGAGACACCAAATTGGAGAGGAAGAAAGGGGTGGTACAGAAAATCTCCCAGAAGCCCAAAGTCAGTGCCTCTTTTCCACGGGCATGAGAAAATCACTGGATTGTTTCTTGGGAAAACAGACTCCTCCCTGAGTTATGTGAGTAGCTCTTCTCGGCATAGCTGTCCTGAGAAGTACTTTCTCTTCCAGTCATTCTCTGGATCTTCAGATAAGTGAGATCACCTCCTCAGGTTAGCCAAGGGGTACTAAACCTACAGGTGGTCAAGAGGCAACAACCATGCACAAAAAACATATAGATAAATAAACAGCTCAGTGCTGAGACCTGACAGCACAGAAACCACAAAGACAAGTTCACTTTGAGAAGGTCCAAATCTTTCTGCTAAGCCTGAAGAAAGGAAGTTGTTCTCACATGACAAAAACCTTAAAGCAGGTCCCACATGGAAACTGTCACACAAGAACATGTTTTTTGTTTCAGGCAAAAGCCCAACTGCTTCTCTGTGCTCATGCAAGATACATTTTTAGAACTACAGTAGGGTCATAACAAAAGCCTATCTAGTCCAAACTTGACACTGGGGATGCCTTCCCCACTTAGGGAGAGGTGATATTATACAACAGCATTTCTAAGGACTTTATTTTCCAAAGTACTGAGCACTGACAAATTACTGTCTCTCTTTGACATCCACAAAAATTTTACTGCTAACTTTAATGCAAAAAGAGTTTCAACAACAATAGGTGCTCTTAAAAATTCCACCTGGAAAGATTTGTTGCAGAAATATGAACACTGGCATAAATGCAGTCTGAACTGACATTTGCAGGTACAAGCACCAGAAGAAACAGAACAGAGTGTTAAAAAGGGTCTGTATTGCTAATGAAGACCACACCAAGGTTGTGGCTGTGTCACATCCACCACTCCTATCTTCCTTAGCCCATGAGGAAAACACTTAATGGGTGGTAACCTGGCCTAAGATTTATGGAATATGAAGTAAGCAAGGATCTGCAGGAAAGCACAGCTCTGCAACTGCTGCTGAATCCCAAAGAGCACAAGGAATGTATCCAAAAACATGGCTGTTACATCAGGGAGAACACCAGAAACTTAACAGCTGGCATCCTTTGTCCTCTGCATCACATACAACTGATCCTTGCCAAATCCCCTCTCCTAGAGCTTGGAGGTGTGGGTGTGTCTGTAGAAGTATGCAGATGAATGAAATCTATAACAAAATTAGCACCAGCAGGTAAAACCAACACATTTGAAAATTTTTTTGAAATAAATACTACTTTCCCCTTCCACAAGACCTCCTATTGAATTTTGTTATGCTTATTTCCCTACCCACAATTTATGTGATACTCAGCCCCTAACTGCAGCAGCAGAAAAACTCACTTAAGTTTCCTTCATAAATTAAAATTTATTCTGCTTGTCCATCCTGTAGTTAGAGCACATCACCATTCTCAGCATTGCTCAGACCTCAGACTCTCTGTAGGTTATCCTAAGTGAAAAACATCTGCATTAAAAGCTACTGTGACACTTCATGTGAATTCCTGGTTTTTTACAGCTCAGGTAGCAAGGACTGAACATTTAGTCCAAAAAGGTTAACAGGATGGACCCTTGTATGACACCTGACAACCTATTTATATTAACACTCATCACAGTACCACTATGGTTGAAACTTTAATAAAAAGGAGATTTTTCTCCCCTTGCAGGAGAAGAAGAAATACGTCCAAAGCTAATAGTACTTTTAGGCATCCTAAAGTAAATTTAAAGTAAATTTTACAGTAAGATTCTGGCAGCAACATGTCTCTCTTGTTCTTTACTTATGATAAAATAAAAACTACAGTAGGACAGTTAATGAGCCACTTATATAGCCAACATAAACAAGGGATGCTGCAGTATCAAACTTTTTAGCCTCTGAGTCTGTTGAAGGAAATAGCTTTATCATTCAAACACATTTTAAAAATATATACAGCAGAAGTAAGTCCAGACACCGAAATTCCTATCTGCAATAGGCTGTCTGTAAGATATAAGGCATCTCCCAGCCTCCGCTAACACGGAGCTAAGGAATTGTATCAGCTTGTGTTGGAATGATACATTTCCTCCTCCCACTTTCTTTTCCTGACAAGATTAGTTTCCCTGGGATGAAGGGGAAAGAGAAGCATGTGGCAGTGATGCATACAGTCCTGGTTCTGTGATAAGCAGAGACTGCAAACCCACCACACTGAATCCTGCCAAACATATGCTCATGTGAACTAGATTACGGGGCTTCTGTTGGTTTACTTGTTTATTTAAATCATGCCAGGGAACTGAATTTACATCTTATAACCTTACTTTGCTTCCTGCATTCCAAATTGTTTATGCTACATTATTTGGCCATAAGATTCCATTTAAAAGAAAAAGAAAGCTCTCCAAACTCCGTCAGTGTTCACACACAATCTAATGTAGAAAAAAACCCAAAACTCTATATGAATCTCATCAATAATTTGTGGCATATATAACACTTGAAAAGATTAACTTCTTTAAAGGTCAGATCCTACCAGTGGATGGATAAAACCTGTCCTACCTTGTGGATGAATTTACCATTACGAATGCTGTTACTTGACTTAATGAGACACCCCTAACATTTGATACTTGTGAAAAGGTATTAAGACATTCATCTTTTTTAAGTTCAATCCAGTCATTAATAGAACTTGGGGGAGAAATGGTATACACATGCACAAATGCTACTCAACACAAGACCAACGTTTGAAGCTCTAAGCAGCCTTCATAAATAATACTCCACTTTCAGCAAATGGTGATTTGTAACTTCTTTGTCCTCTGCAAAAAAAAAAAAAAGAAGAAAAAAGGAAAAAAAAGAAAAAAATTTAAAAAAAGAAAAAGGCGCTCTCTCATTTATGTCCTTTAAGTCAAACAAAAGTTTGAGTTTGGACTCATGGGGCCAAAATGCCAGCTATAAGCCATTTTAAAAAACAAAACTTACACCTTACAAAACAACAAATACTATTAGGCATCTCAAATCTACTTAAAATCACAAAGAAATGTGGAATTCAAGGTTTATTCTATAGGGGATTCTGTGCTTCAAACACAGCCAGGACTTGGGCACAAAAAGGAGAAAATAACTTTTCTAAAATATTGAACAAATTAGAATTCAAATCTTTGTTTCATATATCCAAGTTACTGTGTTGATAGCCCTTTCACTTTAGGATATGAAAAGAAAAATCAATAAACTGAACAATTTCCATAGATATTACACACACTTCCCGATATCAAATAGGACCAGGAAAGGTTATACAAAGGACACGGAAAAGAACATTGCACTGGCATTACCATAGAATTTAGAAAAAGTTTGGTTATGAACAGCAACTAAAATGGGTTATAGAATTTAAATCTGATATCCTGAGACTGATTTGTTTCCTAATTCAGCTGTGGCCTTGCACAGAGAGTGTGGCAGAATTGCAAGGTGATACTGCTTACCTATTTTCTGTGAAGCCCAATCTATTAATTGTGTGATTTATTAATACCATCATACTGCTATGATATCCTGGGGTCTTACTTGTATCACTATAAACACGAGGTTTTTGTCCCATGAAATGCTTTTGAGATCTCAGCATTCCATGGTCACCTCTGTCCTACTCTTCAGTTCAAATTGTTCTCTGCTTGGCATCCTCCAAGCCACCAAGCATTCCTATTCTGCCACCACTTGTGTCAGCTCATGCTCAGCTTCTCAGATGTTTCACTGCTGCTGTTTTCTGTGCATAGAAGTGGATGTAAGGAAAAAGCACCTCAGCTGCCCTTTCCTTCACACAGATGCTTCTTAGGTGTGTGGCTGTATGGAGAGAGGGAAGGATACAGCCTCCCAGCTCCTAAACTTGTGTCCTGCTTGGCATCAGGATCTCTCCTGGTTTTGAGCATTATAGACTTCTGATCAAAGGGACTGACTGCGTATGTGCATGTCTCCACTCATACCTGCTTGTTCATTCTTCATTTCCATGCCTGCGGATCATATCTATTTCTAGCAATTTGTTTTCATGAATTCTACTATTGTCTGGGTTTGTACCATTTTCTTTTCCTGTAGATTATCTCTGTGCTAATGTTTCCATCCTCTTGTGTCATAGAGCATCCCTTCTTAGTCATCTGTCATTTTAGCACTAGCACATGTGCTCCTGGAGTTTGCTTACTACAGATCCAGGCTCCCTCCTCCCAAACCTGGCTCCTTCCTACCCAGCTACACATACACAAACTCACGACTTCAACTGGTCTCCAGACTAGGTTTGTCAGCATGGGCCAGAAGCTTAGACAGGCCAAATCTCAGCAAATCTTCCTGATTACCAGTTAGTAGGCACCAGCAGCTACAGGTAGAAAAGCCAAAAACTTGGTGGGGTGGGCTGGTACAGCACAATCTGTGAAACAGCATGCACTGCTTTTAAAGCTGCCTGCCAAGGGAAGCATGCGAATGTCCAGCCTCTGCTCAAGGCATGACTAAGTTGGCAGCATTTCAAGTGGAAAAAAAAAAATCCCTATTAGCTTCTCAACCCTGTCCTTCCTGAAAGTGTATTCCATATCACCTGCCAGATGGCCCCCTTCACTCTGATCTTGTGCTCCCATCTCCTGCTGAGGCAAAGTGTCCCACATTCACTCCCCATCACAAGCCACAGAGAGGACACTCCTGTTTCCTTACACTAATTCCTCCACGAAGTGGAGTTGAGAAGTCCACCTTTCCAGCTTGTTTGTCAGCATAGCCTCTCCTCCCTCCCACAGAGAACCCAGTTCTTGACACCACCTCCCACAGCAATAAAAAAGAAAGGCTTTAGCATTTCCCAGCAATCACATTAACTTTGAAGAATTATCTGGCAGTGGCACCTGCTGCTAAGGATACAGATGTACAGGATGAACTAAAAGGCATTTCTCCATGAAGCAGATGATATCACTGCAGATATGCCACTGTACAAATATGTGTTTTTCCTCTCATCTGACCAGTGATTTTAGCTTTGGCAAAGGCATCAATGTAATAGCTTTGGGGGACAAACAACTTCAAACAAACTTTGCAAAAAGCCTAGCAGTAAAACAAGAACATAAGGAAGAATTTCTTTATGTTCCACTGAGAGAAGCTGTGCTTCATTTTGAGTGGATATTTGCTGTATTTAAAACATAATTAAATACAGCTCCAGGAAAACAAAAAACCCAAACAACCTCACATGTAGTTCTTAGCAAGAACTTGTGTATCGTTACAGCTGAGTTCTGCTCTGTTGCTACCAGCCTTTTCTAATGGAAACACATACACATTTGTGTTATTAGTGAAATACCAGGAAGTCAAATTCTTCTACAGGGAAATTCCATTTCAGCAAAGCAAATCAAAATTCAGAAAGAATTAGTGTGCACCAAGTATGAGACGCAGCAGAAAAATATCCCATTCCATTTCATACTTGCTAATTAACTACAGTAGAATAGACCCTAGAATATTCATTATAAGGTGTATGCAACATCCAATTTATATTGCAGACCCTGAGAGCATATTGGTCACTTCCACAAGAACTATCAAGGGACTTAAATGAGCTGCACAAAAACATATTATTCTTATTTTTATTTACCATCAGGGCAATTTTTTTTTTTAAGGCGGGCACATGAGAACACCGTAAAAGTTCAGTTCCTCATCTGGCTTTTTTGGCTGTTCAGAATACACAAAACAAGTGCAAAGCCGCTATCAAAACAAATTAGTGATTTTTCATCATCTGGCATTTTCTGTTCCAGGCAGCATCATTCAGGTATAGATGGTCCAGAATGAATATATATTGCTAAGGGCAGGAATAGGGCAAGGAGAGCCAGGTGAGGTGCAGAAGGTTGTGTTGTTCAGGTGTGTTGAGTCAATTAGTCTGTGATGAGATCCATTACAGTTACTAATTCCAAGAGCATTAATTTAAATTAGTTCACAGGCTGGTCTAAGTTCTGCAAAGGATAAAAATTTCTCTTCTGGCTTCATCAGTTCTGGCTATAGTTACACTACCTGATCAGATCCAAGGGCCTTCCTGTCCAAGACTTCAGCAGGATGTGCACTAGGACTGAACTTCTATGTGGCTCATAAGGACATTCATGCTTGTATTAAATAGGATTTAAAATTTATGTCTATGGTATGAAATAAATCAACCACTAAATGAGAGGCTTCTACTCTGTGCAGTATTAGACAATGTCCAGAATCGTTGGGTCAATGCTTTGGTAATTTTTGTCATACCTATGAAGTACAGTCCTTTCAAAAATTTAACAGCTTGTTATTTCAAAATACCTAGAAAATTATTTGGGACCCAGCTGCAGTGAAAGCTGCTGCAGAAATATTAGAGTCCTCCTTTCTGTTTTTCAATTTTAATTTGAGGAATCTTTTTTCAAGGTCAGTAGATTATGGGTATCTACAAGAGATGCTTGGGATGCTTTTGCTTTGTCTTTGGCATTAGCAAAACAGAGCAGAGGATCATGACAATACGTAGACATTAACAATGCTTTGAGGATTTGGCAAGTATACAATTTTTCTACTTGAAATAATGATTTCCAACCATTACTCCAGGCCAAGTACAACTGCCCTACAATGCAGCCAACCTTCCAAGGACTCTCGCCTCCTATAGCTTTGTTCCAGACCTGTAAAGGCATTTTTAGCCTCCTAATAAAAGAGCAAGGTAGCACAACACCTTTCCAAATCACAACACCAGTCTGTTTTACTCAACTCATCGTGGCTTTGTGCTGTAGAACTAGAAGACACTCTTCCATATTGATGCATGCTTTACTGCGTACAAAATTGCTTGGATTTTGCTGGTCTAAGGACTATTTATGTGGGCATTATCCTGCCTGCTTTCCACTTTGTTATCAATCTGCACACTGTCTGTCAGGAATGATTCCTCTAGCAGTGTGCTCCAGCAGGTTGACCCATCAGACCCTATTCTGTAACAAGCTGAACCTAACCAGAGGGGCTTAGCTATGGCCTTTCCTAGCCTTGCATTCTTTTATCAGACAGCCTCTGCCATATTTCTTGATACTCTTCAGTCAACACTTTGAATTCTTTGCCTCGCAGGTAAAATTTGTTGCTTACTCCTGTCAACACAGTGGCTTTAGTATTGACAGAGGAGAGGTTACAAGCAGAAAAGCATCAAGAGTCTGCTGCTTGCATGCCACCTCCTGGCAATCCCACAGAGCCATGTCCTCACAACACATGATCCTAACAGAGTGGTAGCACAGCAGCTACAGAAATTAGGGGTCTGAAACATCTCTCTTATGAGAAGACACTGAGAGATCTGGGCCTTTTTAGAGAAAAGAAGATTATTAATTCATTAATGAGAAGACCTCATTAATGTATACAAGCATCTCAAAGGCAGGTGCCAAGAGGATGGTGCCAGAATTTTTTTGGTGGTGCCCAGCAAGAGGATGAGGAGCAAGGGCCATAAACTAAGTCACAAGAAGTTTCATCTCAACATGAGGAAGAAGAGCTTTACACTGAGGGTGGCAGAGCACTGGAACAGGGTGTCCAGGGCAATTGTGGAGTCTCCTTCTCCGGAGATATTCAAAACCCACCTGGTAAGTTCCTGTGTCACCTGCTCTGGGTGACAGCGCCTTGGCAGAAGGGTTGGACTGGATGATCTCCAGAGATCCCTTCCAACCCCAATGATTCTGTGAAATCATTTAAACATCATTCATAGTATCATCCTGCTAAAGACAGGACAATTTTGTGAGTGAAAAAAACTGACAGCATTTATGTAGCTTTTATCTGACCTTGCTCACATGCCTCATGGCTATTTGCAGTTCCTCCTGTAAGCCATGCCAAGCTTTGCTCTCAGAAATGTCTCTCATGATGGGGCTTCCTAAGTTATCCATACAACACTTGATACTTCACAGCATAGTTCTGGCTGGAAATAATCTAGGAAGCAAATGCCCTGAAATTCCCAGTGAAGACACGAGAATGCCCAGTGAGCGGGAATGAATTTTTGCTGCCTCTTCCCATTCAATCTCAGCTGTTCCACTGCACTTCTCGGACTGAAGTGGGAGTGCTGACAGAATAATTCTCAGATGGAAACAGAAGTCATCTCGATCAGGGCTCTTCTCAGATCCTGACAGGCAAAAGGCTATTTTAAATGTGCTGATTATCAGGCATGTGGAGGCCTCCACAGGCTGTGCATTACGGACTGGAGAAAGAGAAAATCCTCCTTCAATAAATTTTGGACCCAGCTCTCCCTTCAAACTCCAACAGACACCACTTGCAAGTGCCCAGAGTATAAGAACAGGGCACAAATTTAGAAAAAGCTTCCATGGTATCCAGCCTCCAGCGACATGTGTCTTGGGAAACTCTTGAGCTAGAACTGGTATATTTATGTTTAAATGCTTTTGACAGATCTGCTGGCATAATTCTGTCTAATTGCTTTGGGAACCCAACACATCCAACAGCAGTAAGTTCCTCAGATTCACCAAACACTGTGTGAAAAAGTCCTTACCTGTTCTGCATTTACCACCTGGCAGTTCGAGTGGTTGTCCTACAACTTTTGTACCATGAGAAACTGAGGAAACCAAACATTCCTGACTCACATCTTCACATTGTCTGTGAGTGCCAAAAGGTGACATATGCACCCAACTCTTCCCTCTGCCCAGATACTCCTATCTGTAACAGCATCAGCCACAGTTGCAGGAACAGGTTCTCTGGGAGCCACTGAGCTCAGTGTCTGCTGCAGAGGATTAAGGACATTAGTTTCCAACCCAAAGCATATAATCACACAGGATTATAGAATCATAGAATTGGGAGACGCTTGAAAAGACCACACGGATGACAGCAGAACAGGTCATAGTTATGTCACCCCAGACAAATACCTCATCATTTAACAAACCTGAATCTTCTGTGACTGAAGCCTATTACTTCTTACCCTACACCTACAAAGAAGAGCTATTCCCTGCCTCTTTTCAGCAGCCATTTCCACATTTGCAAAATATTAAGTATTCCTACCCATTTCTTCCTAACCAAAGAACTCCAATTCACTAGATCTTTGCTTAGATTTTACTGACCTCGATGATCCCACTGCACTCAGATCAAATTCTGCAGTTGAACCCCATCTTTCAGCTGTAGGTCCCAAAATCTGAACTATACCCCAGTTGAGACTATACTTAGTGCCAAGGAGATGGATCATTTCACAGGTCTCACAAGCGATATGTTTTGGTTTTGCACTGCAAGATAGCTTTGCCTTTTGAAGCAACACAGCATTTGGGACTTAAATTCACCTTGTGAACCACAATAAGCCCCAGATCTTCTCTTCGTAGGTCTATCTGTATTTGTGCAGTTGATTATTTTTGAAGTGAAATATATTGCATTTATCCATTTATTTCAGGCCATACCTCCAGTTTGTCAACATCATTTTGGCTACCAAATGCATCTTCACTCTTTCCTGCCCCCTCAAAAAATCAGACCAGGACTGAAGAGTAGTCATAACAAAGTACATGGGGGTGAAAAAACTTGCAAATTCTAAAAGAGTATTTTTTAAATTGAGCAATGAATCAAGGTCTGAACTACCTTCAAAATAGTTCCTTCTTAATATCACAGGTGCAGCTCATCTCTAATGAGGTTTCACAGGATAATTAAACCCAAACAGCTTGGGCAAACATCCAAATCTTCAGTTATTCACCTTATCTAACAACTCTGGCAAATAGTTGGAAGTGTTGTAATTCCTAACACAAAGAGCTTACTTATAATATCTGGGACCACTGACTGAATATTTGAGATGCCTCTCATTGCTTTATCCACAGTAGGCAAAAATAGCGTTAAATAAAGTGCTGCAGTTAGAAAATACTTTCTCCTGCTCCTGTTATTTTAGGCAGCTCTGCTATTGGTACAATTGTACCAACAGTTTTGCCGTGTCACTTCTTTAAAATATCCATTCAATTATTTTTGTGCAGTGCTGGTGGCAAACCTAGATCCTGCAACATATTTCTAACTCTTACTGAACCTCCCAGAAGGGGAGCACACAGTGAGGCCAGCACACAGAACACACCTAGCCATGACTAAAGCAGTTGTTCTTGTCCTCAGACTTTATACAACTCTTGGAATATACTTTTAACTATCCCCAGTCCATGTTCACCCTCTTCAAAAGGGCTTTATTGACAAGAATACTAAACTCCTGTTTTAGAAGTGGAATGGGCCTCCCAAGAGTGGTGCACTGGCCATTCATTTCGGCAGCTCTGAAGGGTGCAAAGATGGCATTAGCACTTAATATAGATTTTATTCCCATGATACCTCTGTTATGAATTCATCCTCATCATACAGACTGGGAACTGAAAAGCAAGAAGATTAGGTGACTGAATTCCATCAGCAAGTCTGCAACAGAACACCCAAACCCAGTGCTTTCCATGCTAAGACACATCAAGTAAAATAAAACCAGCCAGATTTTTAAACTCCTTATGTTTGCTAATCATCCTGTAACTGAACCTAACACCTCACTAACTTTGCTTACAGCACAGAGCTACTTCGACTTACTCAGTTTTACTCCCAATCTTAGAGCAATATGCTTCTCACTTTCCAAAGTTGTTATTCCAAGTGAGATTTGCCAAATTCATTTCGGTTATGTTACAGATCAGCCTCGCAATGTGGGAGTGCATGAGAAAACAGTACCCTCTAACTCTGAGTATCATCAATGTTCAGGGAAATAAGCTGTGCCACCACACGAGAAAGGAAAAAAATGAGTCACCAATAGCTTTGGCAGTTGGATTGCTAAAGCAAGACCACCAGTCCCCAGCTCCATGCTAAGGTAACAGAAGCCCATCCATCAGTAGGTGGGCACAGCACAGCTGCAGGTGCCCGTGTCACACGGGAAGTTCCAGCAAAGCAGAAGGAAGGTGCCTGCCACTGCTCCAGGCACACAGGGGGAGCAAGAGTGTCAGACAAGTGTGTGTGGCTGCACCCCAGGACCCAGAAAGTGAACAGAAGAATGCACTTGAGCGCTGTGGCCAAGGTTACCAGGGTGTGGATTTGCATCATTTTGCTCTGGGCACTAATGGAATGGACAATCTGCACACACAGCTGGCACGGGTACTTCCAGCAGCACAAAATCCAGCAACTTGCTGCGGAGGGAAGATCACACACTTATTCAACTCACAGGGCACGCCAAAATCTGCAGGAATATGTTTCTCAAGGTCCTACTAGCAATAGCCTGGAGCAAAACATATTTGAAATGTCTCAGGGACAAAAAAAAAAAATCCAAAAAAACAGAGTTTTGTTTACCCCTTTCAAAGCTAAAGTTACAAAAAGTTTGGTAGTCCTAAAGTAACGCTTTCAACACAAAGTTCTGACTGTAAGTACAAAATTCACTCTTTCTTGAAATTATGCCATGTTTTAAACCACTGAAAATAATCTTTTGAATTCTGTCAAAATGCTATTTAAACCTGCATAGATCTCATGAAGCTTTAAAGAGATCTAGGAGTTAAGCAGCTGTGTTGTACATACAGTTTAAAAAAGCACTCTTGCAGATGGGTTTCAAAGGACTATTATTTACATATCTAAATTCCTAGGAATTTCCAGGCTGGAAAATTTCAGGAAAAAAAAAAATGCCATGAAAAATCAAGGACAAACACTTGCACAAAACGGTGTTCAGGTGGGAATGAGCAGCAGCACACACTTCCAATCACAATATATCATCCCAGGTCACTGGAAGCTTGTAAGGTGTGAAGCTACAAGTCTCTGTGAAGCTGAACTCACACAGAACAGACACTTTTGAAAAGCCACCTTTGGTTGAGTGGCAAATTTTGCACGGCTCAGTAGATTTTTAATTATTCACACTCAAGTGGCTACACTCCTACTGGAAATCAAAATATGAATGCACAATACCTTGCTGGGAGTGTACAAGCAGCACAGGTCCTTCCCAGAGTATCAGCGGAGCTGGGCTCGGACTCATCTCAGGCAGCTGCTCCCCTCCTGGGTGTCTGCACTGCTCTCACAGTTGGTCTCACACAGACCGAGCGCTGAGCCTGATTCATGATTTCAGGCTCCAGCCATGGAATGCAGCCATTGAAAACCCAGGACTATTTTTACCCCTGAGCAGCCACAGCATTTCTGCCCCATAAAGACTGCTGAAGCTGATGCCTTTCCCTGCACACACACCCACCCTGAACCTAACCAGCTAAGATGCAAGGTTCCCTGGCATTTAGTGGGGTTTTTAACTGCACAGTTGCTACCAACACGACAAAGCAGCTCAGCCCCTGGCATTATTGTCAGCCCTCAGAAGTCAGACATTTGATCCCAGTTGTCAAAATTAGAAATTCTTCAGAAAAGCTTTGCTCCGGGAGATAAGATTAGCTCAGAGCAATGACTGCCTATGTGGTTTGTCTTGTACTCCACCAACCCCAGCCTGCATTTAACAAATATGTGCTCACATCTTCAGCTGACAGGCTGCAGACACATATAAAAATCATTACAGGCTGAACAAAATCACCTTAGGTGTCCTTTAAGAAAAATCACAAGGTCAGGCAATCCCAAGAAAATTCACAAAACAGACCAAAACTGCTTTTTATATAGAACATTCTATAGAACATTCTGAAATACATAATTGTGTTACAAAAATAATTAGCAATAAATAAGAGGTAGACACCAAACTAACTTTTCAAGATTATACAGAGAATACTGAGCACCTGATGCTTTACAACTCTACTGTCTTGAACCTACAAGATCCTACAAGTGTACTTCAGAAATAAAAGTACTAGAGGCGTAGATTATGTTAAAAAGCAATTAGGTAATCAACTATCATCAACACATTATATAATCAGTTTAGCAGAGAACAGTCCACCAGTACCTAGCTGGACATACATAAGAGGTCCAAATACCTGAGAACCAGCAGACTCACTCACTTAACTTGCTATTTTGCTTTAGACAACGAAAAATAACTGTAGGCATTTCTCAGAAACACAAGAGGAACCAGCCAAAACTGACAGCCCTACTGACTACAGTCACTTACTAATTCTTAACCTGTGGAAGCACATGAAATAAGAATCAACAGTATCACATCACAGAAAATGGTCTTTGCCATATGGAGTTTCAAGGACAATTTAAAAAATAGGCAATGAAAAGGGTGAGACTGCCGAGTTGATAGGAGGACAGTTATGGTCACCAACAAGCAGCAAATGCCATAATTAACCAAGCTTCCCAGCGAGTTTTGGGGCAGCAAGCCCTCTGTAAGGTCCCTTCAAAAGGCAGCTGCAATGGAGGCTACAGTACACACACACACTCAGAGTAACCTAAAGACAAATTTCTTGACCAGATACACCCAAAGCTGAGGCAGTTGGCATTCTGGAGATACTCCATTTGTGAAAAAGCCATGGAATAATTACAGTCATGGAATAATTACATGGAATTTCACACCACTCACAACTGAATGCCTCTAGCATCACACAGACTGATTCTGCAACTCTGAAGGATCTGTCCCTTTTAAGCAAGACCTGGTACTGGTAATCCACCTTTTACTGTTTCATACTCACAGAGAGACTACTGAGAAAGTGCAGGTGGAGAGTGGGAGGAAAACAGCAATTAAGGACACCACTTGGGGAACAAGAAAGCTACAGTTAGAGTGTGTAAAAGAACAGGAAACATTCCTTAAAGTGGGCCAAATCTGACATCAATGACCTAAAGCCCAGAGAAGGTTAAAGGAGCAATACAAGCTTGTAACATCCAGAAGGCTGAGCTACTTTAATACAGCACTGGGGGAAATAAAGCAGAAGAAATGCTGTTGCTGTGAATTAATGTCTCTGTGAGAGATTATTCTCAGTGAACAGCCTTCTGCTATTTCCACAATGAGCTGACTCTCCAGAAGTCCCTTTCATTTGTAGTGAGCACCAGAAACTCTATCGGGTACAAAAAGCCAGGAGAGAATAAGTCTAGCTAGCAAAACTCCTGTGCAAGTAACTTCATAGTTTTTATCACTTTTCACCTAAAAATTAGGAAGTACATATTTCCTACCTGTTCAATTACTACCAGCTCAAGGACAGTGCCTGAAATTATTGGCTCTCACAAATAAGAGAGTGAAAAAGACTGGTATAAAACCCATTCCTTTTCAGCAGAATATTTAAAGTTCTCCTTTCAAACTACCAATAGAATTCAAAAGGAAGGAAAAAACCCTACACTAATACAAACCTGAGGCTGTCTGATAACACCTTTTAATACTTCATTCAGCAAACTTCAAGGTTTTTTGAAAACCAGAGGATGAAGAGCCAAGATAACCTCCATGAATTTTTAACCTGACTGCTTTGGAGACTGCTAACACCAGAGAGGAAATTATTTGCAATTTTCCCAACTGAACTCACTGGTTCATATAGCAATGTTGAGGGATGGTCAGAGGAGTGTCTAAAACAGGGAGTAGCAATATGAGGCCATCTGTGAGGGCCTCAACATTTGCTGATTTGTTGCTAAGTGAAGAGTTTAAAACAGTTATTTAAATATTTGCCACTTCGAAAGACAATCTTTTCCCTTCTGTACTCAATTTTATGCCTGGCTCAGATTCAATGGTCAAATAAAAAGAGGAAAAAGCCTACATGAAGCACGCAAAAAAATTTTCAGTATCAAAAAAAGAAATCACAAAAAGTAGCATAGCAGTCTCCATGACAATTACCAGAGAGGCTTTAATATATGAGAAAGGAGGATAGAGAGGAAATATATTATAAAAGTAGCAATTTAGGGTGTCAAATTTCAAAAAGTTTTGAAGTTTTTGTTCTTCCAGAAAAACGTAATACCAATCTCATTTTTGAGGATTAGCACTATGCAAGGCGTCTTTTATGACATTTTCAGGCATCATGAAGAAATCCTAAATCACTTTTTCATAAAGATCCTATATGCTTATAGGACAAGAACTATAATGAAACTATCCATCATTGGTGTTAAACAGTCCATGCAACTGAAGACCAACAGAAAAAATATCTGAAACCAATTCATCAACTTTATAGTTTCAATTTTCAGGGACAACATCAAATTATTATAAATAGCAGTTATAATGCAGAAACTTAGAGGCATCTTCAGGTCTTTCTGTTACTCTTGAAGAAGTACAGCCAGGCTGTGGATCTTGCTTAAACAGAAAGTGAGAGGAATGACCTGACAGCTGAAATAGCTGCTGCCACTTTGCAGCACCACTCTGGTGCAACTGCAAAAGAAGGAGGAAAAAAGAAGAGATTCCTAAAGAGGAGATGTATTTCCAGTTTCAATCCCAAGCTAAATTCCTGATAAACCTTTTGCACTCATTTGCAGACAGAAACCAAACTCAATAAGACACCCACAAACATTCATTGCTCTCCTCTTCTTTGGCAGCCTCAAGAGCTAGTAATCCTAAATAGTTACCATCACTACCCATCCAAAATGCACAGGCATGAGAAGGACAAACACGTGTGCAGCTACTATGAGCCAGGTTTGCAGTCACAGTATAGGACAGTTGCTAACTTTAGGCTTAATTTGTGTTCATGTACTTGCAGCACCATGCCTAGAACAGAAGTCTTACCCACCTCACAGGTGAGGTGCTTATAGAATCAGCCCCACTTGGGAGTCAGAGGCCTAGAACTGATCACCTGCACTGATGAAAGTCCAAATTGCTCATGTGGAAAAGCTCAAAGTGTGATATTTGTACTTAATCCTGTTCCAAAGGGGAAAACTGAAAACACTATCTCTGAGCCTCTGCTTTAGGCTTGCACTGATGCAGTCATTTTGCTTCTTGGCTTGTAAGCAGGCAGAACACTCAATTATCCCCATATATCTTATTTCTTTCACTATTTCCTAAGCATTTGCTCTGAGCTGCTGCTGAAAAAGGATGCTGTGCTAGTGTTGCTCTGCCTCACAGCTGCCTTCCTTCATGAACTTAAGACCTTACAATACTGCTATTTCATCTACATCTGAATGTACTGCCAAAAAGAGGTACAGCTATTGAAACTGAATGTGCTTGTAATATTAGAGGCATTCATTTTGGGTACAAAACACTGTCCATCAATGAATTTGGAGGGTGTGGTGTTGGTGGGTATGCTGTTCACAGGAAAGCTTAATTCTACTTGCAACAGAAACACCAAATCCCATGCAAAAATCAAATGTCAAATCAACAACAGAAATTGCCAGCGTTTTAAATTCAGTACTGCAGTTCCCCTCCCATGTATGTACCTTTAATTTTGGCTTCTTTTTTTATGTCACATAATGTGAAATGCATCAAATCAAGGGTTTCTTTCAGAAATTCTTGTAGATAGTCTCCTTAAATTCTTTCTTAGATCACAGCTTGGTTTTTCCTCCCTCTTTATCATTTCTTTTCTGATCCCCTCTTTTTATTCCATAGTCCCACATCAGGAGCTAAAATGTCAGCAAACTCTGTAAAAATATACATACAAACAAGAAATGTCATAGCACCTACTGAACAATATAATAATCTCCTGTGTTACCACATTCATGTAACTGCTTCTAGTTCCTCAGAACACAAATTGGGAGGAAATGGAGGACCAAATATAATCTTAAAAAGACAGTAACCCAAATGTTCAGCTTTCAAACTTTTCTAAATGGAATCACACATGCATCATTCAACAGAAAATGAATTTTAAAAACCCTCTTCTTCCTCAGGTAATTCAATTTTGAACAGTGCATATTAAAACATTATTTAGCTCGTGTGACTTAAAGCAGATGCCTTCCTTACAATAAAGTTTTCTTTTATAAGAAGAAATAGCTATGCAAAAATATTTTTCAGCACTGCCAGCCTTTCCAGAGAGGAAGACTAAGAAAGCAACACATTTTTTGAATTTGTGAGTATCAGCCATTGATTGAGTGCAGCATTTCCATGCTTCAGCTGTTCCCCAGGTAAATCCAGTTGAATATTTCATATTTACCCAAGGCTGCCACACACCTGGGAGTCCTAACCATATCCAGCATACACAGCAAGAACAGCAGCATCCAGTTAGCCCTGTATTTTTCAGAGCAAGCTAGAAGACTGAAGACAGCTGTTGCTGTGTTAACTCACAGCTGCTGCTTTTTTGTGGGTTCTCACCTATGCTGCTAAAAACCAGGACAGCCAACACCCTCCATTCTGACCAAAGGGCACCAGAATGGTGCACGATGTTCTTTTCTGTGAAAGCTGAATGATTTATGTACAGTGTAGACAAAGGGATCAATAACTGAAGCTCTGATCAAAGGAGACAGCCAAGCCTTGATTAATCACAGCAGGTTATCTTTTATGTGATAGATCAAATCTGGAAAGGGCATCTCTCTAAGAGGAAAGGCTGGATCCTGCCAGTTTCTCAGCAGCACGCAATGCAAACTTACTAGCCAAGAAAGAAACTTGAGAGGCCTATCCAGCATCCATCAGACTCTGCAGAAGTCTGATCACCTGGAGGTAGGATTCAAGACAGAGTCAATAGCAGCCAGTTTAGGTGATCAGACAGGCAGCTGCCACCTGGTCCCTGGAAAAGAGCAGTTGGTAGGAGAGGCAGGAATACCTGAAGGTTGTTGATGCTGCCCACACCCCACACAGTTACAGGGCATGACAGCCTCACCTAGACACACACTATTACTACCAGCAGAACAGCAGCTTAGATGCTATTTATTCTGACATGTATGTTCATGCTCTTGTCTTCTAAGTGTTTACCAACTGCACCAAAGTGTTTTAGGAGACAAATTTCTGAAAGTGCTCATATCATAATTACTCTCCACCGCTTTTTTTTTTTTCCCTCAGGTTTATTGGTACACCCACAGAGAATCTCTGAGTATCAGCTGACTGGTAAAACATAACAGCCCTCCCTGTAAATCCTTAGACCACCAGTACTACCAAAACACAAAGACTAAGGTGTCAGTAGCAAGCACTATTACCAACACAAGAATCCCAAAGGTATTATATACCAAGCTTGCTTACAAGCTTTGGAAAAGCCACCATCTATCAGGCAATAAAATACACATCCAATATCTTTAGCTTGTGCAGTCATACACGTTCTCTGCAAAAAATGCATGATTTTTCAAGTCGTGCAGATAATATTTTATTAGGAATAATATTACTATTAATTCTTCATGAAAGTAACCTACACAGAAGGCTATGGATTCAGAAAGCCACTTCAGGATATATTTAACTAAGCAACTGAATAGCCTCATCTCATACACAATCCTGCAAAACAAGAGGTGAGAGTTCAGGGAGCTCTCTCTTGCTGTCTGATACAGCTGTGCTGCATTCTTTTGTCAACTGAGATACCCAGAGACAAACAGCAGGGTATGTCCTGGTACACTGACTAACTGCAAATGGGAATGCTCCTCTAGATCTAGTTGGTGTGTAGTATGAGATAAGCAAGCAACCTCAATCAAGTATTAGCAGTCCAGTATTTCTGGGGTGTCCTCCATACTCAGCAACATGCTCTCTATAGTTACAAAGATCATAATGCCACTCCAAGGTTTGTGCAGTTCTTGCCTTCAGAACAAATTAATTGCTCTTTTCCTGTTAAATCAGAATACATAAAAATGAGAAGAAAATAATATTCCTGCAGGTCAGTAGAAAAAGGTCCAAACATGTATGTGTCTCCTTCCACTTACAAAGCACATAGGGATCAGTGAAAACATACTGAGGAGTGTTCAGCCTCTGTTCTGGAGAAATAAGAAACAGAATTGACAATTAATGAAAGCTGGAGCCATTCTATGTTCAAGGTCCTGCTACTGAGCCAAGCTTCTGCTACAAACTGAAACTGGAGCTACAGAGAGGCAAATGCACTTCCCTACTGTGTGGATCATAAATGAACAGCATTAGTCACTCTACCACTTGGAATAAAATATTTCTGTGCATTTTCTCAGCTAGTATTGTTCTAGCATTATCACACAGGCTGGTATTTAAATCTTCCCTGAGTTCCTTGGCATCTACAAAGGTCTGTCAAATGTAATTTCTGGCCCTACTTCACAGTTCAGCATTAACCCATGCATGCTTGATTCCTTCTAAACACTATTTTTTCCTAAAAGTAGCAACTTGCATCACTGACTCATCATTGTGCTCAGGTTTCAGGAATTGTAGATTGGCCCAGCTCCAGCTACTTCCGTGGAACACCACGGATTTACCCCAGCTGAGGAGTCAGCCTGTGGATTTACAGGCCATGAGCACTGTTAGGCTCATATAGTGTGCATCATACCAGCAACTGAATTCAGCAATCTACAACCAAAAACTGGTTCAAGTGTTTCTTGAGAGAGTTTGACACACAAAGATGACAACAAATGAGCACAGGAGCAACATCAAGGTGGTGAGTAAAGAATGTCAGCATATCTCATAAACACTACCTACTTTTTCCTCTGACACTGATCAAGACTCACTGTCAAGATTTTCTATTAAACCTTTACAACTCTAAGACCTAAATGTGCTGGAAATAACTCAACTGAATGCATCGGAAAATTGTTAAGCCATAATCATTTTAACTACGAACATGGTATTTATGACAGCCCCACCATTTTCATTACAACCTGGCAAACATAGAAAGCTTTTTACTCCCCATTTAACAGCTATTTTTGTCGAGGCCAGGGCCGCTATTAATACTACAGTATTAGAGCCTGTGGTTGAATTTTAATCAGAAGTAGCCTCTCCATTTTAAGCAGAAGGAAAGCAGTGTGATGTACCAGTTTGTCTGGCTGCTGCTGCTGCAAATGTTCAGAGGGCATCTATCTGCATCCAGAAAACAGCACAAGGAAAGGGCGTTCTATCCATGGCATTGAAGGCCAGATTTTCTCTCCAAGTAACAGAGTATCTAACCAGGTGAAGGCATCTGGGGAAACCAACACAGCAATCTCTGACTACTGTGATACATTTGTTACAAAAAAAAGACTAGGTGTCTACCTGGAACTTAAGGTGCTGCTGAAGCTCCTGTTGCTGTCTGTCAATTTTCTACATACAACTGGCCATGTCAACCACGTCTCTCAACCCAGAGATCCAGCTGACAACCAGAGCACACAGTTTTAAAGTTTCCAGAGTCTGAGCTTGTTAATTACAGTAGGCACTTTAGTGTCAAGGCTGGCACCTCCAATATCCCTGCTGGGGATACTGTCCTCTTAAGTGACAATATATGGCTTTAGATTTGTGCAGCACACAAAAGGATGCTCCTGCATAGTAAACAAAACTCAAAATTAAATATTTTTAGAGGAAATAGGAAAGCCATCTGGAACAGCAGTTGTTGATTTCTGCATAGCTAGAAATTATTGGTGACATTTATGGTTAAGGCATCAGATGAGTCATCTTTGTTTCAATCTGCCTCTCTTCATTACTTCACTCTCTTTCTTATGTTCTTCAGTGGCTCCTCGTAGCAACCTGGTAATAGTATATCCATAGGTGATGTGCATACATTCCTTCCGCCTGCCTAACACACACACAATGCAATAATCATAGAATCATAGTATGGTTTGGGTGGGAAGGGACTTTGAAGATCACTTAGTTCCAACCCCCTGCCACGGGTAGGGACACCTTTCACTAGACAAGGTTTCCCAGAGCTCCATCCAACCTGGTCTTGAACACTGACAGGGATGGGATGACACAGCTTCCCTGGGCAACCTGTGCCAGTGTCTCACCACCCTCACTCACAGCAAAGAACTTCCTACTACTTAATCTAAACCCACTCTCTTAGTTTGAATCTATTCTGCCTTGTCCTGCCACTAAACACTCTTGTAAATATTCCCTCTACATCTTTCCTGTGGGCTCCTTTCAGGTACTGGAAGGCCACAATTAGGTCACCCTGAAGCCTTCTCTTTTCCAGGCTGAACAATCCCAATTGTCTCAGCCTTTCCTTGTTTGAGAGGTGCTCCATCCCTCTGATCATCTTGGTGGCCCCCTCTGGACTCATTCCAACAGGTCCATGTCCTTCCTGTGCTGGACCCCAGAGCTGGATGCAGTGCTCCAGGTGGGCTCTCAGCAGAGCAAAGCAGAGGGGCAGAACCCCCTCCCTGGATCTGCTTTGGATGCAGTCCAGAACACTGCTGGCTTTCTGGGCTGGAAATGCACATTGCTGGCTCATGTCAGCCTCTTGTCCACCAGCAATAGTGCTCCAGGAGAAACCAGTGCTTCTTTAACTTTTGCTAAGCTGGTCCAGGTTCAGCAAAATTTAGCTAAGAGATTCCCAGTTCCAGCCTACTGCTACCTCACATCCACCTCCAAAAAGGGAACACAAACCTTCTCTAACTCATGGGGGTGCACCAGCTTCTTGTTCCACAAATATCACAGCAGCAGGGGCCATGCAGCAGGAACATGTGAAGAAACAGCTCCCTCAGGATACAAGCTTCCCACTTCTTTATTCCCACAAACAGTAAAAATCATTGATAAACAGAGAAAAATGGTCAGGGTTCTGCATGAAGTACAGCCTGGTATGTACTTAGCAAAGCAAGGGAAAGTATTCAAAACCAAATGTATTCAAATCAGCTCAGCCACCTCCAGCAATTTTCAAGAGTGAGCTACACAAAGCAAGGCCTGGCCTTATTTTCAGCCTAGATGATTCCAAGGTTTCCCATGCTTCTGGAAGTGCAAATTTCTCTTGACAGCCACAAATTCATTTAAAGTATGATGACAATTAGAGAAATGTAATCTGTCACAGTGCATAGTCTTATTTTACTCAATAATGCACTGAGATATACACACACAAGAATGTAAAGCATATTTTGACATTTAAACTATCCTAGCTTGTCTGTGCCACACAGCCCAAGCTGTCAGGAGAAATGTGGGAGTGCTGCAAAGTTCTGAGATAACAACAACTTCTAATTAAATGATAAAGTTGAATTTTTACCAAAATTAGCATGCACAGCTTCTCTCACACAAACACAAAAATGACAAACATTTGGCTAACACTCATTTTTCTGGCCAGTCACTTCTCCAAAGCTGCAACTTTGACTGCTGCAAGCTTTTCCTCGCCAGAACACCAGTCCTTTTTAGAGACTAAAGAACCAGTCTGAGATTCAGATGATTATGATTGAAACCCTGGCTCTGACACATTTAACTGACACTTACCCTGCTTCCAATCTAATCTGTAAAATCAGGATAATCCTACTTCTTTTTCTTACACTTTGTGAATAGAGTAGGATATCTTGGATACTAGAAATTATCTTCGGTAGCACATTGTTCTCTGGAGGTCAATTTCACCATCCACAAAGAGTAATTGACACTTTATGAAGGGGCCTGGACTTTTCTGGATGTTTAGTGATGCTCACTTTCTTTACCTGCTAAGATAACCATCATAAGTGGATGGCTCCAATCTCAAGAACTATCATTATTACTAACCCTACCAAACTTTCATGAAACCTCTGAAGGAAGAAACAGAATCTTTCTTCCAAGATACATTCCCCAAGGATACAAGAGGAAAGAGGCACATAGTTCTACAATATGGATTACAGGCCACGCACTCCAACCACATTNCCTGGTCTTGAACACTGACAGGGATGGGATGACACAGCTTCCCTGGGCAACCTGTGCCAGTGTCTCACCACCCTCACTCACAGCAAAGAACTTCCTACTACTTAATCTAAACCCACTCTCTTAGTTTGAATCTATTCTGCCTTGTCCTGCCACTAAACACTCTTGTAAATATTCCCTCTACATCTTTCCTGTGGGCTCCTTTCAGGTACTGGAAGGCCACAATTAGGTCACCCTGAAGCCTTCTCTTTTCCAGGCTGAACAATCCCAATTGTCTCAGCCTTTCCTTGTTTGAGAGGTGCTCCATCCCTCTGATCATCTTGGTGGCCCCCTCTGGACTCATTCCAACAGGTCCATGTCCTTCCTGTGCTGGACCCCAGAGCTGGATGCAGTGCTCCAGGTGGGCTCTCAGCAGAGCAAAGCAGAGGGGCAGAACCCCCTCCCTGGATCTGCTTTGGATGCAGTCCAGAACACTGCTGGCTTTCTGGGCTGGAAATGCACATTGCTGGCTCATGTCAGCCTCTTGTCCACCAGCAATAGTGCTCCAGGAGAAACCAGTGCTTCTTTAACTTTTGCTAAGCTGGTCCAGGTTCAGCAAAATTTAGCTAAGAGATTCCCAGTTCCAGCCTACTGCTACCTCACATCCACCTCCAAAAAGGGAACACAAACCTTCTCTAACTCATGGGGGTGCACCAGCTTCTTGTTCCACAAATATCACAGCAGCAGGGGCCATGCAGCAGGAACATGTGAAGAAACAGCTCCCTCAGGATACAAGCTTCCCACTTCTTTATTCCCACAAACAGTAAAAATCATTGATAAACAGAGAAAAATGGTCAGGGTTCTGCATGAAGTACAGCCTGGTATGTACTTAGCAAAGCAAGGGAAAGTATTCAAAACCAAATGTATTCAAATCAGCTCAGCCACCTCCAGCAATTTTCAAGAGTGAGCTACACAAAGCAAGGCCTGGCCTTATTTTCAGCCTAGATGATTCCAAGGTTTCCCATGCTTCTGGAAGTGCAAATTTCTCTTGACAGCCACAAATTCATTTAAAGTATGATGACAATTAGAGAAATGTAATCTGTCACAGTGCATAGTCTTATTTTACTCAATAATGCACTGAGATATACACACACAAGAATGTAAAGCATATTTTGACATTTAAACTATCCTAGCTTGTCTGTGCCACACAGCCCAAGCTGTCAGGAGAAATGTGGGAGTGCTGCAAAGTTCTGAGATAACAACAACTTCTAATTAAATGATAAAGTTGAATTTTTACCAAAATTAGCATGCACAGCTTCTCTCACACAAACACAAAAATGACAAACATTTGGCTAACACTCATTTTTCTGGCCAGTCACTTCTCCAAAGCTGCAACTTTGACTGCTGCAAGCTTTTCCTCGCCAGAACACCAGTCCTTTTTAGAGACTAAAGAACCAGTCTGAGATTCAGATGATTATGATTGAAACCCTGGCTCTGACACATTTAACTGACACTTACCCTGCTTCCAATCTAATCTGTAAAATCAGGATAATCCTACTTCTTTTTCTTACACTTTGTGAATAGAGTAGGATATCTTGGATACTAGAAATTATCTTCGGTAGCACATTGTTCTCTGGAGGTCAATTTCACCATCCACAAAGAGTAATTGACACTTTATGAAGGGGCCTGGACTTTTCTGGATGTTTAGTGATGCTCACTTTCTTTACCTGCTAAGATAACCATCATAAGTGGATGGCTCCAATCTCAAGAACTATCATTATTACTAACCCTACCAAACTTTCATGAAACCTCTGAAGGAAGAAACAGAATCTTTCTTCCAAGATACATTCCCCAAGGATACAAGAGGAAAGAGGCACATAGTTCTACAATATGGATTACAGGCCACGCACTCCAACCACATTCCTCTAACTGGAAGCATGACGTATCTGATGACAATGTGACACAAGGAACATTTAAAGAGGAACACTTGAAGAGCATCAAGATAATCCCATGCCTGTACAGCTGCAAGAATATAATGGCTGTTCCCCACAGAGAGCATCTTCAGGACCCTGCACAGCTATGGATCATTCCTGTCCCTGCCATGGGAAGGAGATAAATATTGCAAGTTGTGGTCCTGAGTGACTTTTCATGTCAGCTAACATCATCTCTGGTAGCAGCTTAGTTAATTGGAGAAGTAAAAACAATCCTTCCGGTTATTTAATGCATATATATTTCACAGAGGGAGAGGAGACAGAAAAATAGTTGCTCCTTCCCTTTGCTCTTTCTCTCCTTTTCTTAACTCTTTTGTATCACTTATCTTGAGAACAGCTGGCCACATAAATAAATAAGAGTGAGGTCAAAGCTGGTACAAAAAACATTGATTTGACCTAGAAATGTTTTGAGAAATACTGTGTAAACAAGATGCCTGTGGAAAGTACGAGGGAAGAACAAAGACATAATGGCTTTTTCCCATAGGGACACCTACAAGGAAAACATTTTCTTTGCCTTCCCCATCTTTCCCCTCATTCTGTAAATCATCAATGTGATGCACATCTTGATGCTAAAAGGGTGAACAAAGAGTACACTTCAGTCCCAAGTGACTGTCAGCATTCAGAATAAAGAAGAGTCACAACCACACCAAATGCATACTTTCTGGGGGACTGATTTCCCTTCACAAAGGAAAAGACACTTTCTCCAAAGCAATTCCCTCCATGAATTTATATGGACACTGTCAACTTACGCAGCCTCACCCAATAATACAGAAGTTTAGTCCCAAGTGATTCTGTGGGGTGGTTAGGGTTTTTTCAAAGACCACATTTACTGAAACTCACACCTTTTGACGTTACAAAAGTAGTTGGAGTTTCAAGCCACAGTAACAAGAGAGTTGCAGGGATTAGGTTTTAAATGCATCCTTCAGTATTGGTAATAAACTGACTTCTGAATTAGGTGGCTTACAAGGTTTTGTATGCTGAGAGAAACCCCTTAAAGGAATTAAATAGCACTGTAGAAAATCGATCTGTCAGTTGCTCTGCTGTGTCTAAGGGCATCCTCAGTCCCTGCTCCTTCATTAACTTCCCTGTTCTGTAATTTAGCACCTTAACTATGCACATGTAAAGGTTTTGTGGGACCATGTGATGAACTGGGTCATTTAGAGATCAAAAGATCCCTTTCACTTTCTGCCATGTTTCTGACTCTCCACCATTTTGATGCCCTAGTTTCATGGTGCAGCCCCATTTGCAGTCCCATTGACACAACCAGGAGGGCAGCAAAACCCAGTGTGGGGCAGTTGGAGTGCTCAGGCTGGCCTCTTGGCCCATGCTGGTATTTGTCACAGCTTTTAGAATGCAAAGTGGTCTGAAGCCGCCTGGATACAGTGACCCTTTTGTAAATCAGAAGTCATGGTCTGATCTCCAGTGAGTGATTTCATCCTATGGAAACCATAGGGTATTTTCAGGAGAGGTAATTTGCACCTCACAAACTCTGCAGCCAGAGAAGATAAAACTTAGACAAGGTCTGGACAGTGATGACAAGTGTGTCAAGAAGTGTCTCCTTGTCTCTCTTAAAGCTAGCAGAAAGCAACAAAGCTCTCTTTTGTCAGCCTTGGGTTGTCTCACTGCAAATTAGTGCTCATGAAGAGACAAGACAAGCAAGACAAAATACCCATGGAGGGATGGGGTGGGTTTGTTTTTACACTGGTCTTTGTTCCATGTAGCAATATGGAAATGCAAGATAAGGGTTTCTGCTACCCAGACTACAGTGCACTCAAAGCACAAGTGTAAGTCCCACTCCTGCTCACAGGTGCTGAGCAGCTCATCAAGAGCTGAACGCGGTCACTGCATTTCCAGAGGTGTTTATGGACAGAAAACATTTGCTATCTACTTGTCCTAAGGGACAGCCCATTACAGCATTCACTTGGACAAAGTAAAAACAGAAACACAGGTGCTAATTAGCTGAAACCACTCACATTATACCATCATTCAACAAGCCTCTGTTCATGTCTGTATCAATGCAATGCCTCAGTGGGCCCATCTGAACACAGCAAGCTGACTGTATTAAGAGGTGATGAAAATTTTAGTTAAATCTATGCAAAATATACTTTTCAAAGGACCATAGTAGAAAAATAAGAGAATTACCTTGTACCAGTGATACTGCAGAAGAGAGTGCAAAACTGGCTGCAGAAAACCAGGGGCCTGTGTCTCCTGGGCCACAGGACAAGCATTCTCAGCTGAGTCACAAACACACGCCTCAGATACCAGAAGAGCGTGGAATAATTCCTGGATGGTTGAGAGCTTCATGAGGCATTTGCAGCAGCTCAGTCTGTCCCATGCAATATTTGATGCATGACATCAGGATGACACTGCTCTCACCCTGCTTTAGCCCTCAGGATCTCATGTGTATGTCCATCGTGCCTTCCAAATGCCAGAATAAGCAACTTTCAAATGCAGCCAGAGCTGGACACACACTGACTCAGACAGATCATGAAAAGTAGTCAAACTTACAGGGCCAAATTCTTGTTAAATGTGCATTTTAGACCACAGAGTTACATAAGTGGTCCAGTGTGACTGTCTCATTCACAATTCAAATTATTAATTTTCTTACTCAAGGGATCGTTCATTGGTGATTGCATGAAAAGGGTCTCCCGCTGTAACCAGCTCTGTTAATGAGGGTGATCTTGATCTCACAGCTCCCTTGCAACCAACCTTCTCTCCTTGTAGCTCTTTCCTTCATAAGAAAAGAAACTTCAAATCTACTTTGGTCCCTCCCATCTTGAAAAATGCATCAGCCACTCTTAGATCACCACGATAATTACCCAGAATGCCTTTCAAAAAAGCCAGTCTATAAACATCTGACTTATGCTCTTATAGTCAACAGGAAATAACTTCTAACTAATTCCACAGCTTCTTAGTCAGGCTCTTGAGTAGCTTTGGCCATGGTCCTGCTGTTGTGCTGTTTCTTTTCACATCTTCAGAGATAGCATTCCCTGAATCCTCCTCCTGGCTCCCTGAGTGCTACCTCAGTGTGTCCTCTACTGGATTCTCCCCATGCTTCACATCTCAGTTTCCTTTTGTAGTTTCACTAGCCCTTGTCCTTCTTGTTCCTTCTCTTTCCCTTCCACATTTCCTCTTATATGCAAACACAATTTCAGCTTGCCTGATGACTTCCAAGACACCACACTGTCTGTTCAAATGGGAATCTCAGCTTCTTTTCTCATGTTTTTATGTGTGTGTTTAGCAATTACCACAAGCTCATCATTACTAAAGCAGACATCTTAATTTTCTTCCAAAGACTCTCCTGCCCATTATCTTCTTTCCTTATGACTTATGAACAATAACCGCCTTCCTATTGCATCAGCCCATAACTTCAATATCATCTTCATCTTGGAGCTTGCTCTTGGTTCTTGAATCTTGTATCTAAGCTCTACCTTATCCTGGCAGATGGTTTCCACATAGTGTCACTAATAGGCCATCCATAGCATCCTGTCATCTGCAGAGATAAAACTCTCTTGACAGATTCAATCTTGTTCCACAGTTATTTATCCAAAATACTGCTTTGAAGGCCATTTTCCTAGACCATCCCTTTGGCAATGTTATTACTTTTATGCAAGCCTCTGCTCACTCCCTTCTCTCTTCCACATGAATAATAAGCTACATCTACAGTTCTTAAGTCTTCCACAGTTTACCCACAAGCCTCACCTCTTCTTCAATATCAGAAGATCAATTCTGTTGCAGCCCCAGGGATTCTATCAGCTCTAGTCCAGAGCTTGAAAATGTTTTATGCCCTGTGGGTGGCTTTTAGCTTCACTGAAGTCTGTGAAATGAGGGGGCCAAGATTTTGTCTTATAAATAATTTCTGAAATCAGTGAAATTATTTGCATTATGTAAAGTTAAGCATGTGCCTCAGGCAAGGTGTACTTCAGAAATGGTTTGCTGGTATTGTTCTGCAAGTTCAACCCATCTTGGCACAACTGAAGCAGTTAATGCTATCATAGGCACAGCCTATAGCAACGACATTGTCTTTTGTTGGTATAATTTATATTAGTGTGTTGAATTAAAAAAAGAAGTCAATTATTTCAACAAAAGCTTATTTGGCAATTGAAATGCAACTGAATTAGGGCTGCTACTAGCATAGAAAAGTTCTAATAAACAAGCAAGCAAACAAATCACAACAAAACTCAGTCCAAGAAAACTTTCTGAAAATCTCATTTAAGCTTTTTTTAGGACTGGGATGTGGGTATGAAAAAACCAGCCAAATTACAAAATCTAATCCTAACATACCTGTGTATGATATGCATGCAGTCATACAGACTTCAATCTAAAAATTATAGTTTTTCTTGAAAAGTATGGACTTCTACTGCTGAATTTGAAAAATTAACAGCCCAAGAAAAAAAACCATTAAGCTTCAGTGTAAAATGTGATTCCTCACAGTATTGCAGAAACACATGCAAATCAGGACATTAAAAGATACATCTGGGATTAAAGGACTGCTTAGACATGACATCATTGCTTGGCTTCTCCAGAGGACTATCTGGAAGAGTGATGATATCACTTAATGTTTATTGCCAGAATTACTCTTACTGATACAGACAGCACCAGTAATGGCAGAGATGTAATGATGATCTAAAAGTGTCTAATCCATCAGCCAGACTCCAGCAGTAGATCTCTACAATGTTAATCATATGCAAAGGAGTCACAGTGATTTTACAATACTCTAATGTTCAAAGTTTTAAATACAAAATAGTGTTATTGATGGACCAAAATTATCAAACTTCATGCTCACACAAAGTTTAGCTCTGGACCATTACGCTTGTTTCTATCGTGTTATTTTACAGCTCTGCATTGTTACTGATTGCACTAGAATTATGTTAGTATAAACTTTTATAATATACTAAAAGGATGAGAATATATTTCTTTTTTTCCTGGCTAAACTAAGAAATCATTGGGAGACATTTTTGCAGCTGCTTTTAAAAATCAGAGCTCCTGTTTAAAAGCACTTCCTATGCCTAGTAAAATTTTCAGTCTGCACATAAACCAGCACAGTTGTTGAACTTGGAAGAAGCATTTTGCATCGTTATGTACAAGGCAGTGGGAGGGGCACAGGAGCTACAGAATGATGAAATACCTCTCTGGAACCAAAAGCATTCTGGTACACTCTTCAAAGGAGCAGAAATATGCTATTTCTGCATGTGAGACAATATAACTGAATGTAGATCAGCATCTCCTGAACAGAACTCAGGAAACAGATGTTGCTGATGGCAGCTTCACAGCATTTGATGCTTTTTAACAAACGTGGGACATGAGTGGAAAGGTGTGTGTGTATTTCTATAGCCCTGTTTTTTGGGGGAGGTTACTTACAGTTTCTTACTTTGCAGTTACTTACAGTCTCATATTTATCCTATTCCTACACAGAAGCTCTACTTAATATTAAAGCTGTTTTGTTCTACTTTAATAGCAATTTTTATGTTCCCTGAAAGCATGGCAAATGCACATTTAAGTTCACTTACATGCATATCTGTTTCTTACCTACATTAATGGAAAGTTATCTATTCTTCCATTCTTCTTCCACAATTCATTGCAAATATTCAAGGCTTCAACAATTGCTATTCAGCCCTTCAGTCCAATACACATAAAAGGAGGGTACTCTACCCCACAGGAGTCCAGGAATAACACTGTATACTTTATGGAGGACAATCTTTCACTGCAGCAATTCACAAAGCTTTACAAAAGCCATGAAGTTCCAGAGCTCTGCGTATTAACATTTTAAGACAGAAGAAAGGAGTTACAAATGACTCAAGGGAACAAGCCAGAGCTCTCAGCTTCTCAAGCAATGGATCAGACCAGCTCCAAGAAATGATTAGCTCCATTTATTCTGCAAAGCCCAATGCTGCTGCACATTAGAAAATCAAGAGGGATTTGTACGGCCTTGTGGACCATATACATTTTTAAGCCTCATGAAATTAAAGAACCTCCTTTATTTTACTGCAATTGCTTTATGCCTGCATAAAAACTGTAATACTGAACATGCCTGTTTCTAGATTGGAAGTACCCTAACAGCTGTAGACTGACAGTCTTCCACCAGAATGCATGCTTAGGGCAGAAACCCTGAGACAAACATCCCAACAGGGGCTACCTTGCCCCTGTACAAATATATACATCCCATTCAGCACAATGAACTTATTCCTTTCCTAACTTTCACACACACTCTGTCAAAAATCGTCGCATCACATCCTTTTATTGTGATTGCTCAAAGTCATACTCTGAAACTGGCCCTTTTGCTCAGATTTCTCCTCTTAAGGTGGGTAACAACAGCACTGCTCTTCTTTACTCCCAAATCCAGCACCCTCCACACACTAACAGGAGGAAAATTTCGAAGCACATCCCAGGGGACATCACCAGGGAGGACAGCTTGACTAATTACAGTGATTAGACTAATGGGAGAAGATTATCTCATTGAAACAACAGGACATTTGTCACATCCTACCCACTGGGAAAGGCTCACTTCCTATCCCCCCCAGCTGCCCTACAGAGCCTGTGCCCTGGCACTTCTGTCTGCAAGTGTTCCTGCAGCTGCTCCTAGGCACAGGGGACAGCAGAACCCCTGTGAGGCCTGGCTGCTGCAAGACAGGCTGTGGAGGAGGTCACAGCCATCAGGGGCATCAGCTGCAGGGAGGTGCTGGACCCAGCATCTCCCCCGAAGCTCCGTGCAAGTCCCCGCAGGATACAGTACGATGCTACCAAGAGGAATAAAGCACATTTGCTTCTTCTGCCACACATCTCCCTGTACATTCCCTATATGCAGTCATCTTCCTGGCTCCTTCTGGGTGGCCATACTGCTGCCAAATATTTCTTCTCCTCCAGGCAGCCCAGCTTTTCCTATATCCACCTGAGCCCAGCCTTGCAAAAAACCTGTTCAATTTAAGGGCTTCCCAAAACATCCACTCCCTGTCCATGTTCTTTCCCTCTTTCTCACCATCTTGCTCCAATCCTAACTTCTTCCTTTTTAGTCTGCCTGGATCTCTGTGAATCTCTGACTTATCCCAGTTGCTCAGCTTGTCATGGGCTATCTCATGTTCACCTTTGAAGTCACACAATGGCTAAACAAAACATCTGTATCAGATATCTCCTACTGCCCTCTGGCACTTCTAATTAATAGGAGACATGCATGTTTAGTATCAGCCAGCTCCCAAAAGGCAGTAAGGCAATTGTTTTCCAATCAAAACAGCTCACTCTGACAAGCTTAATCTCCCTATTCAGCCACCTTTATTCTTACTGATGTGCTGTGTCCACATACAGGTCCTTCTGTGATTTTCCCTCTTTCCTTTATGCATCTCAGCTTTCTGATGGTTTATCATTTTCCCTGGTAAAAATGACATATCCAGTGTGCCCCACTGGGTAGCTTTCCCATCCCAATGCATGACACTGCTCACAGCTTCTACATCGGCCCCATCCTTCAATGCAAGTCTGACACCTGCTTTCAGCACATCACTGCATTTACTAAGCCTCATCCTATTTCTATAATAAATGCAAGTGCAACAGCTACAGAAGGGTTTTATGACTTTCCTTTGTAGTCTCACTTTAGCAGTGTGCTAACTTTGCATGTTTACACTGCTTATTTTCTTCCAACACAGCATAAAGAGTAAAATTATACATTCCCAGAGGGGCTTTTTTTTGCTTATTACCTCCCTCTTTTAATGCATTTATTAGAGCTTCTGAATTAACAGTGGCAGATGCGGGCAAAGAAAGAAAATTTTAATTTTGCAAATAATAATGGATTACAATACATTAACATTGCTGTAAAACCTACAAAGTGGAAGCACTCAAGGGATGTAGAAGCAATTAATGTAGTTAGTTTATTTACCTAACTCTGGCACTGCTTGGGCATTCAGAAGCAACTCAAATTCTGTTTACACAGGCAGAGCCATAATGCTTCTTCACACACAAATAGCCTGTTCAGGATTCAGGGGGATATCAGCTGCTTCAGGCAAAGGAAAATATGAAAATGTAGACTGAAATAGCAACTTTAAACACATCTTTAAAACTTTAAAAACAGATTGCCTCCATTAAAAGAGTGGGCAGGGATAAGATATTAGTAAGGTTATGGTATAAAATAGTTCTCCACTCTCAAGAGCTCCATATTTCTGCTATTCTGAGAGATGCTCTGTACCAGTTACAAATAATCTCTGTTTATTATATGCTTTCATCATTCTAAAATAAGAATTTTCAGGAAGAAATAAACTAAAGACAGGCATGCATGTCCACTCAAGTTAAAGTAGATATATATAGCAGAGTCTCAAATTAAAAAAAAAAAAAATACAAACACTTGGAACTAACCATTAGGGTTGGGAAAAATTAGCTAATGCCTCATTTAAATGCAGTGTCAGCATTTAACTCACAGAGCTGCCTTCTGCACATCTACAAAACTGATACAAAAGCCCAAATTCATGCACTTTGACCAAAATCACAGCCTGTGCATTGGAAATGAAAGTACCCAGACCACTGAGTGTCCAGTTCTGTTTTAAGCAGCAATAACCACTGAAAAGGCAAGGCGGATTTGTAACTCCAAAAATTAAGCTATTCCAAAACATAAGATCCAAATGCATGTGAAATTCATCATGTTTAACGAAGGCAACAAAAAAGCTGAGGATTTAGAGCCCTTAGTTGCAAGGAAATGGGTTCAACTAAAGTCAGACAGAGGGCTTCAGCCATAGCTGTAGGGATGAAGATGCCATCCCACATGAACAAAGTACACCCTGGGAACTGATTTCCAACAAAACTCCAAAACCTCAGCTGGTAAAAATAAATTAGCAACAAAAATCAAGCCCCTCCAGCAGTGAAAAAGGCAACTCCAAGTTGTGACCAGAGAGATACATGCCTTGATGGATTTATTATGGAATGCAGTTGATCCGAGAAAATGGTGAATTCTGGCCAAATGGCCAAATGTAAAATGACAAGGTACTGCAGAACTTCCAGCTGCTGCAGTTACCAGCACCACCTTCTAGCTGCCACCAGGCACAGCAACTCCAGCAGCAACTACCCTGGAGGAAAACCAGGCAAAATCACTTTTCAATGGCAATGCCCACCCTGAGCGCTGGGCAAGAAGTCAAGAGGGGACACAGCCAGGACAGTAACCCCAAGTGACCAAATGGATATCCCCACAGCCCACGGTGGTGTGCTCAGCAATAAAAGCTCAGGGAAAGGAGGATGAAGGAGGGTTGTTTGCTGTTACAGCATTTGCCTTCCCAAGTAAGCATTTTGCCTGCCTGCAGGAAGGGGCTGAACACCTGCCCACCAATGGCAAGGAGCTCCTGGCTTCTCTGCTGGCACACAGAGCTTTACTTCACTCAAGCTGATCTCTTCTCACTTCTGCTCTCTCAATTCTCTCCCCCATCGCCCTGGAGGGGGGCAGTAGGCAGTGAGCAACTGGCAGTGGGTGTTGCAGGCCGGGGTCAATCTACCACATGTTCCCACTGTGTAACATATGTAACTGGACTTTGGTGAATGAATTTAAGTTTAATTTAATGGATTTTGTCTTGTAATAAAAGACCATGGACACACACACACACATATTTAAAATATTCCCATTAATCTGCTCATTTTTTCCATCTGCTTTCCTTACTGTGAGTGTTGCACCTGTTTTACTTCCCACTATGAGCTGATAGTTTGTTTTAATACTATGAACCTGGTTCATATTGATTGATTTTCATTGCCTGATGCTACCGTGAAACTATAAAATCTCCTTTATATCTGCTTTTACTGCTGATATAGAGCTATCTGGAAATTACTTTATTTTAAAATCTCTTTTCTATTTTTCTACTTTCCATTCAGAGGCAGTGCTGCGTAGTTTGAGCTGAAATAACACAAGACAAAAGTCTCCAATTTTTCAGCTTAATCAATAAAATGGTAATAAATCCAAACATTTGTTTTAGGCAAAGGAATAAGGAAATCTTATCCATTTCCCAGTTTCACAGATCTTATCACTTACTCCTCACTATCTCAAAGCAAGTTTTCCCATCGGTCTTAAACTTGCTGCTGCAATTCTAACCAGATACAACCTTCCCTTTGCCTTTTACAGAAGTGCCTTAAACGTACAATTTTCAGAAACAAGAACAGCAGTAATAGATCTCTCTATTCTTCAAGAAAAGTTTCAAACAGTTTGCAGAGTTCAACTTTCAAAAGTGCTACTTCCTTTTCCCATAGCAAACTGGGTCTCATTAAAAAGATTCAGGCAAAGTGCCAAAAAAGGTAAAAAAAAAAAANAAAAAAAGTAAAAAAAAAAAAAAAAAAAAAAAAAATCTCATCTTTGACACCCTCAATGACATTGACGTTTGTTATTTCCATAAAACATCTACCTGCACTTTAATATACTGCAGTATCTCTATAAATCTGATTGCAAGTGACTTTGGAAACCCATCATTAACATTTAGAATTCATATACCTCATTCAAAACTTTTATCCAGTAAGAATATTTTCATTATTTTTGAACTGTCTTTACAATGACTAACCCATGGCAGCCTGAGACTGAAATTTTATTTCCAACCAATATTTTACTCCTGTAAAAGGTATCTGCAAATTATCTCAGCCAAGTTGCTCATTAGAACTCAGCTCCCATATCATAACAGTGTTTAACAAACAAGCAGAAATGAATCTGTGTTTCAATGGTTTAATACCAAAATGTTTTTGAAACTGAATAAATCAGATTTCATGGTAAGACTCTGCACGCTACCTTATACAAAAATATTAAACAACTGGACCAGACATCCTACTGCAGTTATAGAGCCATGTAAGACACCAGGGAATGCCACAAATTAAAGCAGCAATGTTAGTAATCAGCTGGATGTAATTTGCCATCCATTAGCAGGCTTAACCACCATAAAGTCAGCAGATGAGAGTCAGAAGTGACTCCAAAAAATCACTCCACTGTTACTTGCTGGTGTTATTTTTGACATTTGCCTGTTCCTACATAGGTATCTCTTGGCTCTGATGATATTCAAGCACATCCATTTGCAGTTTCCCTGTTCTTGACAAGGCTCTACCATCTCTGAGTGGATGCTGAGGCAGAATGCAAGACCAGGATGATCTCATCCCTCTGTTGAGCATTCAGCTCTGCAATTCCAGTAATAAAACTGCTGAAGTGTTAAGCCAATTTCATGATCTTCTATTAGCCTAATGCAAGTTCTTGTAATGACCTGATTCACACAAGCCACCTCAATCCTTGCTGAAGAACAGGGAGACTGCTTCCCAGGGAAAACAAATTTGGGGCTGTTCATCATTTGTTGATGTACAGGTGGCATGGTTTAACCCCAGCTGGCAACCATGTACACCATGTACAACACATCTGCCTGTCACTCCCACCCCCTCACCACCATGATGAAATTGGGAGGAGAAGCAGAAAAAAATTAGAATTCTTGGGTTGAGATAAGAACATTTCAATCATTGAAATAAAGTAAAATATTATAATCATACTAATGCCAATAGTAATAATAATAGTAATAACTGCAATGGAAAGGAGAAATAGAGGCATAAAAAGCCCCAAGAAATGCAAGTGATGCACAGCACATCATCCCACCACTGACCAATGCCCAGCCTGTCCCTCAGCAATGATCAGTGGCTCCAGGCCAACTCCCCCAAGTTTGTATCCTGAGCCTGACACCCTATGGAATGGAAGGAACATCCCTTTGGCCAGTTTGGATCAGCTGTCCTGGCCATGCTCCCTCCCAGCTTCTTGTGCACCTCCTCATTGGCAGAGCGTGGGAAACTGAAAAGTCCTTAATTTAGAGGAAGCATTACTTAGCAACAACTAAAATAGCAGCATTATCACCATTCTATTCATACTAAATCCAAAACACAGCACTGTAGCAGGTACCATAGAGAAAAGTAACTCTATCACAACTAAAAGCAGGACAATGGGTAAAAAAAGAATAAAGGTATTCAGCAGTATTTCCCTCACTCATAACAGCTGAAGAGTGAAGACATGCTCTGCAAAAGTCATCCATGCAAATCACTTAGGAGTGCCACAGTTATCCTTCCTCAGAAAAATATTCTTGCAGTTGCCCCTGTGTTGAAAGCTTGCAATCTTGTGATAATTTTTTTTTTCAAGAGTAAAAGCAGAAGGACAAAATATTTGTGCAGGACATAAACAGATTTTGGATGAAAATTAAAGACATCCCTTGCAATCATGAAGAGAGAAGACCTTCCCAGCTGATAGCTCGGTAACTAAGCTGATGCAAATAAATGAAGTTTCCATTGAAAATTCTCTTTTTACATATTCTTAAGGTTTTATCATTCTCTCATAGGAGATGACCAAATTCTGCTGACTTCTGTGGAGGAAGGCAAAAGTTTGCAGCAGTTCAGATGGCTGCACTTTGAAGATGAAACTGTTTTTCTCTTGAGAAAAGTTGCATTCAAAATGAATAATCAGAAGAGCCAAAATCCTGGTTATTTTCCCATAGCATTAAATATAGTGAAAACACAGCACAGTTGTGTATTACATACACAGAGCCTGACATTTTCATTCCTAGTGTCACCTACAGCTGAAGACTTTTTTCTCCATAAATCAAGAGATTAAATCTCTTCAGAAAGAGGACCAAAGGCTGTATTTCAAAAAACAATGTCACAGTTGTCACACACTAACCACATCCATTTAATAAAAAAATAAAAGATTACATGGTCCATGAGCAAAAATCCAATCCTGAGCCACATGTATCTCCCCATTTCTGACCATCTTAATAGTTTCAAAAATCAAGCAGGGTGAATCTCCTGTCATCTAACTCCTGATGTCCAGCCTGTGCTTCCCACACTATTCCTGATGTTCTTGTTAGCGCTGAGAAACCAGCACCTCTCAGATTTATATGTTTTTGATACTGCCTGTAAGAGCAGAGAGATGACATCTGAAGGATATAGAATAGACTATTTGACTTGAAAAGGACAACAACCATCTGATCCAACTGCCTGACCAGCTCAGGGCCTGTCAAATCAAAGCACGTTGCTAAAGGCGTTGCCCAAATGCCCCTCACACACTGGCAGTTGTGGGGCATTGACCATCTCTCCAGAAGCTGGTTACAGCTTCTGACCATCCTCTCAAGTGAAGAAATGCTCCCCAATGTCCAGTCTAAGCCTCCTCTAGTGTAGCTTGGAACTATTCCCATGTATCTTATCCCTGGATACCAGGGAGAAGGGATCAGCACCTCCCTCTCCACTTCCCCTTCTCAGGAAGCTGCAGCGAGTAATGGGGCCACCCCTCAGCCTCCTTTTTTCCAAATTAGAAAAACACAAAGTCCTCAGCTGCTCCTCATAGGACATCCCTTCCAGCCCTTTTACCACGTTTTTCATTCTCTGGATCCATTCAAGATCCTTCTTCAAGCTGTACTCAAGGTGAGGGAGCACCAACACTGAACACAGGGGGATGGTCACCCTTTTTGATGGGCTGTTTTTGCTGTTTGATGCAACCCCCAATGCAATTTGACCTCTGGGCTGTCAGGGCACAATGCTGACTTCTGCTGAGCTGCTGCCAGCCAGCACCCCCAGATCCCTTTCTGCTCTCCAGCCACTCTCCTACCAACTTTTATTTCTGCCCAGCATTCCTCAATCCCACATGCAGAATCCAGCTAAATTTCAGCTTGTCCAATTTCATCCCTTTAATGACAGCCCACTGCTCCAAACTGTATCCCTCTGCAAGGCCTCCCCTCCCTCCAGAGAGCAAACAGCACCTCCCAGTGTGGTACTGTCAGTGGATTTGCTAATGGTACAGTCAAATCCTGCATTCAGACCACTGATGAATATACTGAACAAGCCTAGAGCTGAACCCTGAGGAATGCTGCTTCTGAATGGTTGCCAGCCACATGAAGCCCCATTCACCACAACCCTCTGAGCCCCGCTCTTCAGCCAGTTCTTCACCCAGCACAACATGAACTCCCTCATCCCACAGTTGATCAGCTTGTCCAGAAGAAGCCTGTGAGGGTATCAGTATCAAATGTCTTACTAAAATCTAGGAAAATTCCACATCCCCTGCCTTCCGTTCATGCATTAGGCAGGCAACTTTACCATAGAAAGAGATCAAATTAGTTAAACAGGACTTTCCCTTTGTGAACCCATGTTCACTGTACCTGATGACTGCATTATTCTTCAGATGTCTTTCACCAGTACCCAGTATAATTTGCTCCATAGACTAACACTAACTAACTAACTTTTTCTTCCAGAAAAAGGTTAGACTAACAGGTCTGTAGTCCCCCGAGTTTTCTCTCCTGCCCTTATCGTAGATTGGAATAGTAAAGCAAATTAAAGCCCATAGATCATAATCTGATCTCGACACTGAATTTGCTAGGCTGCAATCCCTATCAGAAGGGAGATCTAAGTGGCAGCATACAGGATTCAAGTCTCACTTTTTACCTAGATGTACTTCACAAAGGGTCTTATAAATCCATATTTTAAATTCTGTTTCACTTTCTCAGCGTCATCTGCACCCACAGTGATGCTGCATTTAAATTTCCAACTTGCAAGACAGGGCTTGAAAATCACTTTCCTCCATAGTGAGTGGGAGTTTTTTTCCTGCTAGAAACAGAGGAATGTATCAAAATCAGAGCATAATCTAAATTTCCACTGAACAACATTTGGATTTCTCAGCTTTGACTTTTTAACTAAAAGCTAATCTTGTAAAATGTAATTTTTAAAGCATTAATGTAATTTGAAATCATGAAGGATAAAATCATTAGGGTTGGAAAATACCTCCAAGATCATCGAGTGCAACCTTTGACCTAGTAACAGTCTGAGAGGGACTCTTCGTCAGGAACTGTGGAGATGGGACAAGGAGCAATTGAAAGAGGGAAAATTCAGGTTAGATATTAGGAAGAAATTTTTTACCATGAGGGAGGAGAGACACTGGAACAGGTTGACAAGGGAGCTTATGGATGCCCCCAACCCTGGAACTGTTCAAAGCCAAGCTGGATAAGGCCTTGAGCAACATGGTCTAGTGGGAGGTGTTCCTGTCCATGGCAAGGGGTTGGGACCAGATGATCTTTTAGGTCCATTCCAACCCCACAACATTCTATGATTCTGTGTCAAACATTCTATGATTCTGTGTCAAACATTCTATGATTCTATGTCAACTAAACCACAGCACTAAGTGCTGCCCCCAGCCATTCCCTGAACAGTTCCAGGAATGGTGACTCCATCACTTCCATTGTATGGGCAGCTCACACCAATGCCTGACCACTCTCTCAGTGAAGAAATTCTTCCTGATGTCTCACCTAAACTCCAACATAGCTTGAAGCCATTCCCTCTCATCTAGTCACTGGCTGCCTGGGAGAAAAGGCTGACCCCCACCTGACTACAGCCCCTTTCAGGTTCCATTCCTTTTGTTACACGTGGGGATATCCCCAGGAAACACATCATTGTCCTTAGTGGAGCTATGGCAAATCTGGGGGTTTGTAGGTAAACCTCTCATTTTCTTGCACAAATCTGATCCTCAAGGAACGTGAAAGGCACAATTAGTACACTTACATCAATATTTTGAGGCAGATTGTGACTGTTCACTCAGCTACAGCTCATGGTTTGACTTAACACGCTGTTCACACCAAGGCCTGGCACATGCTGGGAGCAGCATTGGGCTGAAGAGAGTGCAACAGGTCTGGGAGACACAGTGGGCAGGGAGAGAAAAGGGCCATTCTGCAGCTATTCTTACCTGCAGTGTGCTATCCCCTGCAGCCCTCACCTCTCACGCCTCTGCAAAGTACCTGCCTGGCAGTTCCTTTGAAATCCTAACTGCCAGAAACAGCACAGACCCAGCTTCCAAGCTGGGAAGTATAAAGCTGTCAGCTTAACCAGACTGATGCAGATCTAACATAGCAGCAGGATGGCAGAGGCTTTAAAAAATAAAACAAAACACAAAAAAATCCCATCTGATATCATGTTTGTAAACCTTGATCACCATTCCTGCCTCAAAAGCTTAATCAACCTTTCCAAACTTTTGGTTTTTTAATTCTAATCCTCAAAGCACTACCTGAAAACTGAAAGAGAGAATAGTTAATCTCAATACATTATATCTTTCTCAACATTCATCACTTCTTATTTTCTCAGACTAAACTGGGAACCCCTTCAAACAAGATCAGCATTTGAAGTGAAATATGTTATAAAATATAGAAAGAAGTTTTCCCATGGAAACAGGAGTGCAATCAATTAAAATTCATTACTCTACACATCTTCAAGATATTTGTTTTAATATCTAGATTGTAAGGAAGTCCTCCCTGTAGCAAAGTCACCTTTATGGATGCCATTATTTTATTTCAGGAGATAAAAGCAACCTTGCCATACAAGGGCTACTCATCTGCATCATTCAAATATGTGTATATGACTTTTGGGCTCCACTGA